>JASKMD010000024.1:3664851-3704843 GCA_030144725.1 Haematococcus lacustris | reverse complement strand
GATATTCCTTGTGCTTGAGATATTAAATACAGTGGTCTGCTGCTTGATTGAAACAAGCCGCTTACCACTTAATTATCATCTTTTAGAAACAAAGAGGAATAGAAAAAAGGGAAAGGATAGATGGACCTTGGGTGTGCCGTCTTGCTGCACCGTGCATCTAATTCTGGCTACCCTGATGACGCTGTCTGGTCCTGTGCTGCTGCAGACTCATCAGGCGGTGGTGTGGGTAGTGTGGGTGGTCTGCGTGACAAGTTCGCTGCCTTTGCCATGTTTGGCCATGCCCCCCATCCGGGCCACGGCAGCAAGCTAGAGATGGACGGCTCATCCTTTGCCAAGCTGTGCCGTGACTGCAAGCTGCTGGACAAGAAGTTCACCCTCACACGGGCTGACCTCATCTTCCAGTCCGTCAAACCAGTGGTGGGTCTGGGGGACCTGGCAGCAACAAATCGATAAGGCAGATGTATCATATCTGAACCTATCTAAACCATGTTTCACAAGTCAACTGGCTTGCTCGCTCAGCATCATCACTGCATGACACTTGCCGTGATCGTGCTCTAGCACATGACCCCTGCTTTCAGCTGCATGTTTGCTAGCACATCACTCTGCTTCCAGCTGCATATGTGCTAGCACATGACCCTGGCTGCCCTTCAGGGGTGGGTATGTTTGTATTCAGGGCTGGGTAGGGAGTGTCACGTGTCTGGGCTGGAAGTCACCTCATGTAGCCACCCCTCTGCGTGTCTTCCTTTGTGTTCCCAGGGCCACAGGGCCATTGGGTTTGCGGAGTTCAAGAAGGCGCTGGAGCTTGTGGCAACAGAGAAGGCGGCAGAAGCAGTGGACATCATCAACATCGTTTGCTGCAGCGGTGGGCCGCTGTTGAGTCGTTCCACGCGCACCTAAGGCACCCTCCCAAACCTTGTTTGTGACGATCATAGCCGGTGACTTCTGGCTAAACACATGTGCTGTGGAGGTGTTGGCTGTTGACCATCGTTGACCAGCTTGTTGCCAAGTTATGCATCAATGTGCTCGAGGCGTGAGTCCGCAGTGGCATGGACATGGCTTGTAGCAGGGACTTGGGCTGGGTAACAGTGAGGAGGGGAGGTGTTTGCCAGTTGAAGATGATGCCAGACCCTGTGCTTGCATGTCATTGTGTACGGCTGATGATGCTGATAAGTAAGCCTGAACATATTGCTTGACTGGGTCTGGCTGCAGTGGCATGCTGCAATGTGCAGGATATGGCATGCATTGGCTTGCACTTGCATGTTGGATTGCGTATTTACCAATCAGGCTCCACACATTTATCACACAATTGGTCCAAGCCACTTATGATTAGTATTGCATTCTAACTTCTTTGTTTAGCCCTTGATGTCTGTAGCAGTTTATGCACCTAGGTGGCAAAGTAGCTGTGAAAGATGAGGTCGTGAGTCAATGCTGTAAACATTGATCTGCCCCTCCGCCAGCTAAGCGCAACAAGGCTTAGCATGCTGCCAAGCACACTAAGGGCGTAAGTCAGGGCAAGGCTGTCAAGTCCACCCTGGCTGGCATGGCATTCCAGGCTGGCATGGCATTGCTTGGACTTCACGAATCTCCGGGAAAAGAGCTGTTAGTTCATCTAGGTGGTAAGGTAGCCCATGGCATGTGCCATGTGCATGGGAACAACAAAAGGCCCCATAACACCATTCTGAGTAGTCCCGCTAGTGTGCGCTAGTGGTCCCTAGTGGTCCGACTCGAATAGATGCCCCAGTGAGGGACGAGGGGCTGTCAAGCCCACACCCATACATCCACGCAGATGGTTTGACTGCAACGCTCAAGCTGGCGCCCCAGTTCCCCAGTTTACCGACCACAGCTCCCAGTGCAGGGTCAAGTGGATGTTCATCTGCGGTGATAGTTGATGCCCGCTGGGTTGAGGAATAGGTGCTGTCCATAGCGGACAATCGCGCAATTACATGCATGCATTTATGTATATGAATTCCACGTACGACAACAGCTTAAGACAGCCGGCTCACTCGCCAATGGCGCTGCGGGCTTTGCAAGCAGAACAAGATCGGTGGCGCGTAGAGACGCACTCCTTGGCCTACCCCGGAAAAGCCCTGGACGACTCAGGGCTCAATGATTGGGACGATGAGCCCTCCGAGCGGTGCGCTGGGACTGCATTTGACTTCACGGGTGTGTGTGCACTACCGAACCCGTGGCTTTGCCTGGCTTCGAGACGTTCCAGGGTTCCGCCGCGCTATCCCACAAAGACACAGCGCGCGTCACAACAAATGGCGCTGGCAGTCACCGGGCTGCTATCTGCAAAGTTCCAGGTACAACACATCTCACCAAGTCCTTTTATGTCGCTAATGTGTACCCCGAGCATGCTGCTGGTTTGACTCATTGTGCTTGCCTATTGCTACTGGATCCTCCACGCCATGTTCACTTCAACGTGGCCTCAGCCATCTATGCCAAGGTTTACACAGCAGCATGTGTATGGCCATGCTCTAGTGTTGTGAGGGTGGGTAGGTGCGCACATGATGATCACCTGTACTAGCTGGACCTTGCAGGACAAGGTTGCTGGGCTGCATGGCCAGGAGCTGGATGCAGTTCTGGATGCAGCCCTGCTGGAGACAGAGCTGGGGAGGGCCGCTCACAATGCTCGTGACGAGGTCAAGACCTACCTCAAACAGGCTAGTGCCGGTCCCTGACACTGCCTGGTTGTGCAGAGCACAGTCACCTGATACAGGTACCTGCATGCCGACCGGACTCTGATGACCTGCTGCTCCTCCACCCCCTGCTTCCGTGCCTAGGTGCTAGCCTCCCTGCACGGCATCACATTTTCACCCATGCAAGCTGGGTCTGCAGCGGCCAAGGAGGGCCTGATGGCCATGACACATGCAGGCGCTTGGTCAGACATACAACTGTCAACCACGCCTGACCAGCAGCAGGGGCAGCTGCCTGCACCGCACTCTGGCCCAGCCGTCACACAAGGGCCTGCTAGTCCTGCACCACCTCCCAATGCCCCAACTCCTGCATCAGCCCCTGCAGCCCCAACAGCTGCCTTGCAACCTGTGCCAAGTGCCTCCTTGGCTGAGCTGCCCTCGGGTTCCCAGTCAGGGCTGTGGGCACAGCAGTCCAGCACTTCAGTAGCACATGCTGACCAGCATATGGCTGCCATCATCTCCGCTGCTGCCTCCGCCGCCACAACGGCAGCTGCAGCCCTGTTGGCAGGAGGCTGGGGCTTCAGGAACAGAGGAGAACCACCAGGCCCTCCAGCCCCTGGCTCGGCAGGTGGTATGCCTGAAGCAGGAGCAGGGCAGCGCAGCTTGGGTGCAGGCCGGGAGCCAGGCTGGGGTCCTGCAGACAGACCTGGCAGCCCTGACCCTCAGCCCCACCACCTGGACAGCCGCTTGGTAGCAGCTGTGCAACGCCATGGCCAGCAGCAGGCAAGCCAGGAGTGGAGCACCGCAGCCCTACCTACCCGCAGCACCCTCACCAGCAGCACCCCCGACCAGCCTCAGCTGCACAGAGCCCACCCCTCCTCAGCTGTCCGAGTGACATTGCTGGGCGGACCTCGCATCCGGTGCAGGGACCCTCCCTCAGGGGCCAGCGACAGCAGCAGCCACGGCCCCCAATCAGGCGGTCAGCCACCTAACCCACCGTCCACTGAGCTGAAAGCAGAGGCCAGCCTCACGCCTGCTGACCTGGCAGTGCCTCATTTCCAAGACTTCAAGCCAGGCACGTACCCAGACCAGCAGGCCTCTGGGCCCCTGCCGCTGCCCGTCATAGACCCCACGTCCGAGTCCATGGGGCTCCCGCATTACGCTGCTGTATGGCCCCCCAGGGGTCAGGCCCTGCCACCTGCCGCCAGCTCGCCACCACCCAGGCCTCAGGCTTGGCCAGGCCTGGCTCCTCTGCACCCCATGGCTGCCCTTACCCAGCCGGTCAGCCCAGGTGCCATGGGTGCTACAGCTGCCGATGGCACAGAGGGAGGGGCTCTCATCAGGCAGGAGGTGGTGGACAGCGGCTTGCAACACCAGGCAGGCTGCTTTGGCAGCTTTGTCCAGGCTGCTGCAGGGGATGAGGCTGGAGAGCTCGACAGACTGGGTCAGGCAGGAAATGGGTCTGCTGAACAGATTAACAACCCAAAGCAAAGCAGCTCCTACAATGGGGATTCTATGCAGCAGCTGCGCCACCAACAGCAGCTGCAGCAGCAACAACAACAGCAGGGGCAAGAAAAGCAGCAGCAGCAGCAGAGACCACCGCAGCAGCAACAGCACACGCAGCAGCAGCAGGGACAACAGCAGCATGAGCAGCAGCAGGTGCAGGGGCCCTGGCAACCCAGACCCGCCCAGCCTCACCACCCTGCCAGCATACACCAGCCAGTGGCCCTGCCCCAGGTGAGGGCCTGAACACCCTGCCCTAACCCCCTAACCCTACCCAGCAGCAGTCCCCTCTGACCACCAGCCCAACACAACGCTAGCCTGCTCTGTGACTACTGCCCACATGCCTGGTTAGCCGCAACACACCAACCATGCCCTGCATGCCATGCCCTGCATGCCGTGCCCTGCATGCCATGCCTTGAGTGCCCTGCTCAGGAGCTGCAAGCCGCCATGCAGCGCACCCTCAAGGTGCTGGCAGAGCCCGAGGCTTCCCTGTTCCCCACAGCGCCCTGGCCCCCACCTAGGCCCCCGCCTGCCCTGGAGCGGCAGCAGGCTGAGAGGTGAGCGCCATGTCTCCTCCCTCAGCCCCCCCCAAACGTCAGCTCAGCCCGTTGTGGCCATCATCATGGGTGTTGCTGTGGCCTGGCCGCTGCTAAGCCTTGCCTTCCCTGCCCAGCCTCTCAGTCACCACCCTTCCTCTGCCCTGTGATCAGTCTGACACAGTCTAATACTTCTCACCAGCTTTGCGAATGTCCCCTTCGCGTGACCTGATGTGTGACTGGGTAGCATAACAGCATTTGATCACACATCACATGTGTTAAAGCTAACAACTGTAAGCTGTGAAGCCACCCTCCTAGTGCCAATTCCTTGAGCCCAGCAGCCCGTCACTCAACAGCTGCTGGGCCATAGCAGACCCACTTCACCTGCACCTGCACCCACTCCCAGCACCGCAGCTGTACCAGCATGCAAGCCATGCAAGCATGGTGGGCCCTTGTTTAGGCTGCCCTGGCCCTGCTCCCTGCTGCTGCTCTGTGCCCCTGGTCCCCAGGGCTGTTCATGAGCAGCTGGCTGGCCCCCTAGACTACGGCAAGCTGGTGCAAGAACTGGAGGCAGCACGCCGCACTTCACTGCTGCTGGGCAGGCCCTGGCACACCCAGCGCCCTCCCCTGGCTAACGCCGCCAACACCACCCTGGCACCCCCTCCTACCAGCCTAGGCCAACCCCTCCTGCAGCCAGCAGCGGCGGCGAGCTCAGTGGCTGGCATCACCACCCAGGCCACACCCATGCCTCGTGGTGCCGAGGCTGCATCAGGGGCGAGTGGGCCAGCGGGAAGAGCAGCAGGTGGTGTGGGGGGCCAGGCTAGGGGGACGGCAGCTGGTGGTGAGGCCCTGGGCCTGACCCGCACTGCTGCAGCCCTGCGCCGGCTCCAGGCAAGACGGCCCGCTTCTGCCCTTGCTGCGCCTCCGACCCCTGCGGTCGCTGGGTCAGACATTGCCCCCACACCAGGAATGTCAGGGCCTGTCGGTGGCCTTGAGGCAGCAGCAGCTGCAGCAGCAGGGGCGGAAGCTGGGAGGAGGGCGGGGGGTGGCCCTGGTGCTGCTGCTGCCAGTGCTGCTGCAGCCCGCAGTGCAGCTGACCTGGACTTCAGCCTGCCTCCTGCGCTGGCTTTGTGGGACGATGACGAGACATGGAACGACCCGGTCGCGTACGCAGAGGTAGGGGCAGCACGCACCTGAACACCTGAGCAAATCTGACAGTTCCTAATAGTAACAATAATATTGATATTAACAGTAACCGAGATAACCACCACGCATTTAGGAAGGAGCTTTTGCCTGGTGCGCGGCCCGCTTTCTCCACCAAGGTAGGTTACTAGTGTGCCTCACAGACTGGGCACGCTGCAACGGATACACCGGGCACATCGCAGTTGACATGCCATGGGTTCTGTTCATGCCCCCTGCTCACACTCTGTTGCTGCTGCCGAGCGTGACAAGGCTTGCCAGCAGCAGCAGGAGCGGCATGGCTTACCAGCAGCAGCAGCAGCAGGAGCGGCATGGCTGCATTTGCAAACACAAATGCACCGTGCAGGCTGTACGGAGGGAGGTGGCGTACCGGGCAGCCTCAGGGGTTGGGGCGCAGGCGGGGCGGCCGCCAGCCCTGCCTCAGCCCTCACAGCAGGCACCTACCCAAGGGTCAGGCCGGCCCCGCCCTACTGCCCCTGCACCAGCGCCCCGCCCTGCTCCAGGTACTGCTCGTCCAAGCTATCCAATCAGGCTCGGGGTGGCGGCCTGCACTGCCTGCAATGCAGGTCATGACATGATGCTTGGTGGCTGCTGTGCTTCAGCAGCTTGAGAAGTGGCGGCTCAGGATTCAAAGTGTTTGTTGGTCTGTATGCTAGCGGGAAATGGCTGCTGTCCCTGGCCCTGATGATGCAGTCATCGCAGGATGCAGTGGTAGTGCTGATGCTGCAGCCGCTACTGCTCGTGCTGCTAGTGCTTGCCCTCTGATGTGTTCAGCATTGCTGCTGCCACTCCCTTGATGCATCTGCAGAACCCTCAAAGCTGTCTATAAGAGGACCTACACCGACAGCTGCCGCAGCAAACCAGGTGGGTCACTGACTGCTGTGTTGATAGCTGACAGCGCTTAGGATACAGGGTGAATAGGGATCAACACGGTCGGTAGACCCTTGCACAGGGTTATGCCGGCACAGAGGAAGACGGCACCGGCGCTTGGTCCAGCAACACAGTACCCCTCACAGCAGTGCCAGTAAGACTTTAGCAGCAGCACAACCGGCAAGCAGGCCACGGGCTCGCACCGGGGCACTGCGCATTTGCTTTGAGCCAGACCTGCCCTGCGCCATCTTTAAAAGGGGCGTGTCCCAGAGCCATCCTCAGCTGGATCCTAATCAGACCCATCCTAATCACCCATCCTAATCAGACCCATCGCAGCTGCTCACCCCTAACTCCTGAACAGGCTGCAGCCACACCTGCCCAGCCCTGCCGCCCCGTTCAAGTCATCTTGTCATTGCGGCACTTGCCATGCCCTTTCAACCCTACCCCACCCCATCCCCACCGCCCTCACCTTACGTGCTCTGCCATCTGCAAGCAGCACCATGCCTTCTTCCCTGGCTCCCATGGCTATGCCGGATCCCTGATCTTTGCTTTCAGGCGCCCAACACAGCACCTGCGCCAGCCCCTCGCCCCGCCCTGCCCAGCAGCAGCGCAGCCGAGGAGGGCGCTGCCCGAGGCGCTGCCGCCCTGGCCACTGCAGCAGCAGCTCGTGCGCGCAGCGAGGCCCAGGAGCGTGGCCGTGGCCTGCTGCCCGGAGAGGAAGCGCGGGCAGTCAAGGTGCCCCTGGCCTTCGGCAGGAGGGCAGCGCCTGGAGGGCCACCTGCGGGGCAGCTGAAGCAGGCCGGGTGGGTGCACTCCGTGATGTCAGTCGCCTGGGCCTGGCTGCATGAGAGGCGGTGGGTAGCAGCCACACATGAGCATGTGAGCACAGTGGCCATGGGTCCGGCTTCATCGGGGTGAATGGGTGAATGATCGTCGCAGCGGCCCTGGTTGACAGCTGTGGGGGTGTGGCTGGCAGCCCACCTGATCCCTTGGAGGCCCGGAGGGTGGACCCTAGCAACGCTGCACATGCTGCACAAGACGCCATGCTGCTCACTCCCCACTCCCCGACCTGCCAGCCTCACTAGCCTCCTGTTGTCCATTCAAGCCCCAGGTCTCAGCTATCAGTGACAGCACTGCCCTTCCTGCCTAGCTGATGACCCCCTGTTACCTGTCCCTTCGCTGCTGCTGTCCCAGCCAACCTGTGCGCCCCTTCTTGCTGCCTGTAGGCTTATGCACCAGCTGGGCACAAACAGGGCCAGCCCGCCACGCCCCAGCCGTGCCCTGCCCCGCTCCGCCCTGTCTGCAGCCGCCGCCGCTGCCGTGCAGGCGCTGGCTGCCCACCAGGGGCTGGGCCACAGCTCCCCTTCAGCCCTGCAGGCTGCACTGGAAGCAGCCCTGGATGCTCAGCTGCAGGGTCAGGGTCAGGGGGGAGGGCGGGGTAAGCGCATGCGAGGCCTACACGGGCAGCAGGGCTTTGACCCCAGGTCACCCCGCCCCCTGCCCGTCCATGGCCAGCCCAGCCCTGCCCCTCAACCGCAGCACTGCCGACGTAACCGATGGCAGGCAGGGCAGAGCAGCCGGCTGCTGTTTGCTGCTCCGGCAGGGCCTGGGCAGCAGACCCCACTCCATGGCAACGCAGCAACCATGCGCCTGGAAGATGACGGCGGGAGTCCGGGCAACAGCCCGAGCCAGGCAGCCTCTGTGTTTGATTCCTCTGACACCCTTGGCCTGGTGATGTCCGCGCTGGCTAGTGTGTTGGCAGAGGATGAAGATGCACGCAGCAGCATAGCTGACTCGGTGGTCATGCAGCATGTGCTGGCTGCAGCCTCCGCCGCAGCGGCTGCTGAAGCTGAGCGGCTGGGTCAGCACGAGGGGGAAGGGGAGGAGGAGGGAGTGGAGGGAGAGGAGGGTAAGGAGACAGCTATGGCCCACATGGGTGCTCCGAACTCCCAACTGCCAGCCGCCGCTATGGTGGTGTCTGAGGCGTGGCAGCAGGATCAGGTGGGTGGGCGGCCACAGTTCCTGTTGACTCAAGACGTCAAGGCAGTCAGGGGCAACGGACAGGCTGTGGGACCAGCTGCACCGTTCCACCCTTGGCAGCAGCAGCAGCTGGGGCAGCAGCAGCAGGGGACGCAGCAGCAGCAGGGGCATATGCATCAGCAGCAGCAGCAGCAGGGGCATATGATGCAGCAGCAGCAGCAGCAGCAGCAGCAGGGGCATATGATGCAGCAGCAGCAGCAGCAGCAGCAAGGGCTATGGCAGCAGGGGCAAGGGCTCGGGCGCAGACAAGAATGGCACCACACCTCTTCCCTGCCCCACACCCAGCAAGTTCTGCCACCAAGGCAGCAGCCCCAGCAGCCCCCACCCCTGACCTGTACCCAGGCACCCTTGATCCCAGGCTTTCCTCACCCTGTGCCTGAGCTGCTGACCCAGCCCCTCCCTCCTCCCCAGCATTCAGGGCAGCAGCAGGAGGAGCTGCTTTCCACCACTGCCCCTCCCCTCCCTCCCCAGCCATATGGCGATGCAGCAGTGCTGGCTGCAGCCCCTGCGGGCCCCCTGCACCCTGCTGCCAGCACCCGGCTGCTGAGCAGTGCTGAGGGGAGGCAGGTGCTGGGGCAGGGTCAAGAGGGCCTGATGGCGCAGCTGGTGGAGGAAGTGCTGCGCAAGGTGGGTGGAGGGCCACAGCGATGTTACCACCACCACTACCACCATCACCACCCCACCACCACCTTGCCACCACCTTACCATCACCACCAACACAACAACAAAGACATCCACCACCACTACTGCAGGCAAGACCACTCCAACACCAACACCAACATGTAGGGATGCATGTAGTTATATAGGGTTCCTGCTTGAATACCATATAACTGGTGTGAGCAGCAGCCTTAGCCGCAGCAATCCCATGCTCTGCATCTACCTTCGCTCCTGCTGGTGTGCACAGATCATGGTCCAGCGCTTGGCCAGCCAGCCCGGCAGCCGTGCGCAACTGCCACCTGGTGGCCCGGCCCCACTGCCCCTACTCACCAACGCCCACCTTTCCCAGCAGCTGGTAAGCGAGGCCCTGGCAGAGCAGCTGTCAGCCCTGATGCACCCATTCACCCAGCAGCCCCTGCACCCTGCCCCTGGGCCTCCCCACCCAGCTCGACCAACCGCCCTACCCCTACCGCACGAAACAGCACCTGGCACCGTGACAGAGGGCACCCAGTCAGGTGGGGGACAGGGGCAGCCTAACATGAGCCGCAGCAGCCAGCAGCCCAGCAGCAGCCGCTCTAATTGCTCTGGCCAGCAGCCTGATGGTGAAAGCACCCCGCCTCATGAGGCAAAGGTACCCCAGGACCGCCGGGTGGAGAGGTCCCTGGATCAAGCCCTGGCGGCTGCAGGCTCTTCAACACAGGGAGAACGGCAGGGCTACCAAGACATGACGTCTGTCCAATCTACCCCAGCAGCTGCCAGGCAGCTGCACGAGCGCACCGCAGCCCAGCCAGAGGTCACACATGGGTCCTTGGTCACTCCTGGGCCACGGCCCACCTCTCTCCATGTGAGCATGTCGCCTGGGGTCCAGCAAGCCATGCTGGCGGCAGCAACGGCCATGGCCCTGCTGGGCTCTCCACACATCAGGCATGGCATCCACCCGCTGCCCACACACCACAGCAGCAGCAGCACACCAGGGGCACAGCCGCGACGTCTCCAGCAGCGCACCAGCACCAGCAGCACACCAGGGGGGCACCTCACCGTGCACGATGCAGAAACCACGGCAGCGGCTGGTGTCCAGCCAGCAGGCAGCAGTAGCAGGAGAGCAGGGAGCTCGTCTCACCGCTCCTCTGCCCCTGGCAGTACTGAGGCGCAGCAGGCGGGTGGAGCGAAGGGGCTGCAGGGCCCAGGCTCGCAACAGCCAGCGCCAGCTGGAGGGGCCGGGAGGGGCCGGGAGGAGGGCGCTGGGCTTGTTGCTCTTCCAGCCCCGCACCCACCCAGTGCTGCGGGTGCGGGTCAGCACTGCAGCTCAGCCTCAGGGATGTGGCCAGGTGCTGCTGTACCTGGCCCAGGGCAGCCGCCTGGCTACATGCAGGCTGTGCCGGGTGAGAGCCAGACCACCAAGCTCACTTGTCCACCGCGGTGGTGGGAGCACGCAGGCTGCTTTTCACACCAGACCCTAACCCTACTCTAACTTTCATTGTTATTGTCATTGTCTTTTCTTCTTACGCGTCCTTAGCTACTGGTTAGGTCCTGACAGATGAGACCTGCAGCGGAGACCTCAGCGTGCAGTCGCATTCTTAACAGGCCAAGCCTGCTTGTGCTGGCTCAGGGGTCAAGGCAGCATGAACGATACGTCCCCAAGCTTGTCACTGCCTTGACACGCTGCTGGCCACCTGCTGCCCGTGCTAACCCCTGCATTCCTTCCTGCCTGACTGCCTCGACCTCGCCCTGGACATCTGCCGCACACTGCAACCCAGCCTGGTGTGCTGCTGCTCCCGCAGGCCCACTGCTGACCATGCAGGTCCCCATCCCTGTGCCCATGCCCTACTACCTCGCCCCTGGCCCCTACCCCTCGGCTGGCCCCACTCTCTCAGCATGGCACCAGCCACCGCCACAGCTGGCCCAGCCCCTGATGCCTTCCCAGCCAGCATCAAGCCTGGCGATGTCACACAGCCAGCAGGTAGAAGGCAGCAGGGGCGTGTGGCCTAGTAGCTTTGATGTGGGGGCGGCGGTATCCTCGCGCCCTGAAGCAAACCCCGGGGCAGCAAGGGGGCGGCCCCGCTTTGTACTGCCAGGTGAGGGTGTTGGGGTGCTAGGCTGTAGGCGAGGCAGGGGGAAAGGTCAGGCCTGGGAGGGGGGTGGAGGCTGGGAAGCCGGGCAAGGCTCAAGATGCACTAGCTGAAAGAAAGTTAAGCAAGAGGTAGCTTACAATGGCAGAGCCGGTGTGCATTAGGGAAAGAGCTCCCTCCTGGAGGGGTCGCGGCCTGCTCACACCACTGGAGAGCCTGGATAGAGCAAGGCTTGCTTTGCCAAGGGTGATGCTTGCATGAAATTGGAGTGATATCTTTGCCATTTGACATAGGGTGCCTGTTTAGAACCTATTCTACAAGACTCACCTGACTGCCTGCTGGGCTGCAGGTCTGGATCGAATCCTGCTGGACTCAATGGACCTCGACTCCAGCTCTGACTCCGTTGCCTTGGCCCTGGCCGTGCAAGCCGCCTTGGGCGCCCGTGCCGCCCCTGCCCCTGACCCCACTGGCCCCCAGCCCCTCCATGCCACCCCGCAATACGTAGATGGCGGCAGGCTGGCGGGCCTAGGGGGCCATGCAGGCTGGCGGGCAGGGGAGGAGCTGCTGCTGCGCAGCTACCCTGAGGCCTCCCTGGAGGGCCTCCTGGCCCCTCCACCTCAGCCCCTGCCGCAGCCCCAGCCATACCAGCAGGGCAGCAACCCGCCTGCACCGGCTGAGGCAGCGCATGCCGCTAGCGGTACCAGCAGGAGCGGGGCCAGTGGTGCAGGGGCACAGAGGGCTGGTGAGTGGGACATGGGCCATGAGGAGGAGGAGGAGGAAGAGGAGGAGGAGGGAGGAGAAAAAGGAGAGGCGCTCTCCTCCCTTGATGAGGCTGCCTTAGCGGCTATGCAGTTCCAGGTTCTGGCTGCAGAGTCAGAAGCCTCTGGTTGTACGGGCAGGCTGCAGGGTCACGGTCAGGGACAACCGGGTGGGTGTGCTGGTGAGGGTCAGCAGGGGCTAGTGGGCAGGGAGATGGAGGCGCATGGCGGGGAGGGGCAGGGAGAAGAGTCTGGAGAGGGGCGAGAGGGCCTACAGCAGCCCATGCCTGGCAGCTCTGTAGCTTCACAGCAGCAGGACCAGCAGAGGGTAGCTGGCATCCAGGGATCGGCTGCTGATCAGGGTCAGGGCCAGCGGCAAGGGCTGATAGTGAGTCAGGGCGAAGGTCAGCACCACAGGCTGTCAGGTGCAGCCTCCGATACCGACCCTGAGCAGCCAAACCAAGATCTGGGGCCGAAGGAATGCAGTGGGGTGGAGCTACAAGGTGGGCTGCCTGCTGTTGAGGAAGCATTGAGGCGGCATCAGAGTCAGCGGCCGCTGGAGCTGAGCCAGGGCCTGGACCCAGTCCTTGAGGAAGAGGTGGGCTGCCTGCTTCATAACAGGTGGTGAAGGTAGTTGTGGTGCTCGGGCAACAAGGGGAGGCAACTCAGCTGTAGGGAGGCCTGTGCCAGGATTTGTAGTGATGCGAGCATCTGTTCTCACGCGACCCAACCCAACCCAACCCAACCCAACGCAACCCTGATCTTGTACCTGCCTGCTTTTCCTGTCTGCCCACTTGCCTCCAACTTGCTGCAGTCCGTACCCTTTCTGCCTGGTCAACACAACTCAGCCACCAGCTCTGCACCCCCAAGCGCCCCCCGCAGCCTGCCTGCTCCAGCATTTGCCACCAGCCCCGCACTGAAGCCCAAGCGCCCAGTCTCCTCCCAACAGCAGCAGCAGCCAGAGGCTCTGGAGCTAGGTGAGCAGCAGGCACTGCGGGCAACAGCTGCTCCCTCTCCTGTCCACCTCAGCCAGGGTCCAGGGAACATTACTGGTGGTCAGGGAAAGGTCCAATCCTATTGACTGCCTGTTCCAGCCTGTTTCCTTCATCTCACACCTTGCTCAATCAGGGTGGTGCACCGGGCTCCTAGCTCTCTCTGCATACCATCCTCCTTCTGCCGCCCTGCTACATCAGGCCCAGTGCCCAGCCTGGACGGTTATCAAGGCCCAATGCAGCGCCTGTGGCGACCTCCCACTCTCTCACACTTGGGCGGAGCATCTGGCGGGCGGGCCCTGCCCTCTCAAGAGCCCGAAGGTCGGGCCTGGGGCAGCGGGCTACTGTCGCGTGGCTACGAGCCGGACGAATCAACAACTTCTTCGTGGGCCGCGCA
The DNA here is from genome assembly GCA_030144725.1 of Haematococcus lacustris. NCBI lineage: Eukaryota > Viridiplantae > Chlorophyta > Chlorophyceae > Chlamydomonadales > Haematococcaceae > Haematococcus > Haematococcus lacustris. The sequence continues at coordinate 3,691,185 of JASKMD010000024.1, read as the reverse complement.
GTCCATTGGCCCTGCGAGCTCGGTGAGTGCAGGGGAGTCATCGGATAGCGTGTCATCCTCATTGGCGCTCTCCGCCACTTTTAACACTGGGCCACGTGCAAGAGCGCAACAGATGGGTCGCCTGGACGCAGCAGCGGTTATAGCGGCAGCGGGCGGGTTCGATGGCCCGAACTTCGCGGGGGCTGATGCGGAGGTGCGGATCATGCCCGTCGCCGGCGGCGACCGCGGTGGCCGGATGGTTGGGACCGCGGTGGCAGGGGCGAACAAGGACGCGCGGCTCCGAGCAGTGAACAAACAACGCCTGGCAGGCCTAGCCATGCGACGTAAAGCACTGCTGGCAGAGGTGCGTGATGGCCAGCGCAGTGCCATCCCAACTACCACGGCCTTTCACCTGCGTTGGTGGGTCAGCTTTTGTCAGGAGGTAGGGTTAACCTGACAAAGCAGTGGTTTGCGCACACATTTCGTGTGCAATGCAAGCTGGGTGGTTCCCTGCTGGCCTACGGCGGGGCACCTCTTGCCCTATGCGTTGTAATTGGCGTCTTGCTGGCAATGATGGAGTTTATCAAGCCAGCACCCTAATAGTTGCCTGCTGTGACAATGACATAATGACACTGACAATGGCACTGACGGTGTTGGCTTTAACGGCTGGTTGCTACATCAACTGCTACTGCTCCTGCCACCGACCTGGCCTGCTGCTGTTGTTGCTGCCGCAGTTGGGCGTTACTGGAGATGCTTTGCTACAGAGCATGGCCTCAAGTCAGGACAGCACCACCTCCTCCTCAACGCTTTGACTCAGCTGTGCTCGTGGCCTTGAGCTGCCTGAGTTGATAGCCCTGCCAAGGCCAAGGGCCTGGCAATGGATGAACGGAACTGCAAACTGGGTTCGGCAAACTCCTAGTGTGCGACTATACATGGACTATATGGTTTGCGGTATACATGGACATGTGGAATGAGGGGTGGAGGAGCAGAGGTTTGGGATCCTACTCTGGTGCCGGCCCCATCTACATGACCTTACAGCTATGCAAACACCTGGATGCCATCACTCTGCACAGCAGCATTGCAGTCCCTGTCCAGCCACCTGCCTGGCTGCGGTGCTGGCTTGGCTTTGGCAGCCTTGCCCTTGCCATTGCCTTTGCCCTTGGGGGGCTGGACAGGCTCAGCTGCCTGCTCAGCCTTGGTGCGCTTGGCTGGTGAATGAGTGTTGAGCCCAGGCTCTGAGGCTGCTGGCTGTGTTGCTGCCTGGCTGCTGCATGGGGGCTGTGGCAGGATGCGGGGGGCCACTACTGGGCACCACATCAGGCCCGCACTGGCTGTGCACGTCGCTGGCTCCATGCTGGACGCAATATGCGGTGATCCACCTGCCCTGTTGGGGGCTTCCAGTCTGCAGGCCTGGTGGGCTGCTCATGGTCCAGCTGGCCTTCACAGGGCTGCTGGCCATTCACTGCTGAGCTGACTCTTTTGAGCGGAACTTATGCACAAGCACCACCCTGCCCCGCCGCTGGTCTGTGCCCCTGGGCCTGCACACCACCTTTCAGCAGGCTCAGCTAACAGCTGTCAGCGGGTCAGGGTTACCATTACATGACATGTGAACCGTCCGTGCCTTGCATCACAATACCAAGCGGTGTGGGCCACCATCATCATGGGTTCGCTAACCTGTGAGGACCTATCGGGAGATGCCCCGTCATGTGATAGTGCGGCCACATCACGTTCCGCACTTCGCTTCCTGATACCTTGTGACACATTGGAGGCATTGGGCCTGCAGCTGCAGCGCAGCTCATGTATCAGCCTCATGAGGGAGTTGCATGTTCATAGGTATCCGCTGGCCGGTCTGTCATGGGCCTTGGAATTGGTGTGGCAGTGCAACAGGCACTCAGTCGCGACCCACGAACAGCTTACACTCATATTGATATTGTAACCACCAAGCATACTGCCAAAGCGGCACGTCAAAACAGCGCACACCTTGCACTAAGTAACGTTTACTCTAGTAAATTATAATCGTGATGCCGATACAGTAGGAAGCAGTGCCTTTATGATGCCAACAGGTTTTCAGGTGAGTTGTTTGCATGCATGGCATGCTCCCCTCGTGCAGCTCATGCATTGCTAAACAACACCAGTACTTCGGCTGGTGATCATGCCTGTGCAGCATGCCTGTCAAAATGGAGCTCCAGTCTTGTGCAGGTAGCCGGACTTGGGCTATTCCCCAACACATGGGGTCCGTGACCCTTATCAAGCCAATAAGCCTAACGCCTGATAGCTTCAGTGTCAACCACCCACACTTCACCAAGTGGCATATGATGCAAAAGCTTCCGACCCAGGCTTGCATCAGCTGATCACGCAGCACAAGGGCTGATCCTGCCGCTGCTCAGCCTCCTTGTCCCCATTTTTATTTCTCGCTTTCTCACCATTTCCGAGCAGCTGCATGGCCTCCCCTCCCACCATGACGCGGTCCACTTTCTCCCAGTCTAGAGCCTGCTCCAGCCCTGACAGCTTATGGCACAAATCAGCCATGGAGGGCCTCTGGGCAGGGTCCTGGTGCCAGCTGGCAGAGATGAGGTGTTGCAGCTGCAGGTGAGTCAGACGGGGCGCATGTAATGTGCCAGGTGCATGCAACATGTGGGTTGGGGTCATGTTGAGGTTGCCAGGTGTAAGGAGTAGGGCATGAGTCAGGGCATAAGAGGGGTGCAAGCAAGGGGAGGGGCATCACAGGGAATAACTCTGTCTGGCAGCACTCAGTAGCAATACCAGGCTGGTGGCTTAGTGGCAGCTGCATGGTGCTTCATGCACCCACAGTTACAACGAAAGAAAGAAAGAAGGGTGATGTGGCTTACACCGCTTAAGCCGTCAGCCGTTAGGCTGCTAGGCCGCCCTCCCCCTCAAGGGGTTCGGGACTTTCTGAAACGCACTTCATAGCAAGGTGCACAAACAAAGGTGCACATGGGCTCAACATGAAGTCATGCAAGTTCTCATTGTTGTTCTGTAAAGTCAAGGCAAACTCCGGCTGCTCCCTGATGGAACTCGTGGCAGTGCACTCAAAGATGAAATGCATGGCGTCATCCACTACCCCCTCTGTGCATCTGGTGCATGTGCGATCAATGAAAGTAACCCCCTCAAACCGAGCCTTCTCCACCCCCAGACCGCTGTTGCCTAACCTGAACCTAGTCAGGCTCGTGCGAACTTCTGTAGAGAGCTGTCTGTTAAGCAGGTGTGGTGCCATGTGATTGATGCCAATGCCGTCCCCATGCTTAAACCATGCAGCATACGAACATCTCTCCCGATGCACCGTCTCAGGCAGTCTAGGGTCTCCCTCAAACCCAACCCAACGCCTCCCCCACCTCTCGAGCCACTTGACTTCCATAGCCTTGGTGCCTAGGACCATGTCCGGGCTCAAGGTGAACTCACCCCCCATCAGCTCTCTGGCGGCAAGCTGGAACTGAGCACTCCAACTAGCCTGACAGCTCCTGCCTAACTCCACATCTGCCTTGATGACCCTCATCAGCAGGTCACTGTGGGAAAGTTTGGCAGTGTTCCAGAACTTGCATGCAGCCCTTAGCCAGTAAAGTTGGAGGGGCAGCTGCCCCAACTCATGCAGCACCATCAGGCCTGACACTGAGCTACGTACCCTGGCAGCAAACCTGAGAAAGCTGAGCATGCGTGTTTGCACTGGGTTGGAGAGTTGCACACCATGCCCAAGGAAAGCAGTGCCCCATACCTGGCTGCCATACAGCCCTAAGGGGAGCACAAACGCTCTAATGAGGTGACACAGGGCATATGGATCATGCAGGACCCCATACTCTCTGGCACGCTTGCACGCCTGGCGCATGGCGAGGAACATGCCAGCCCTCATATGAGTGGCAGCAAAAGCAGGGGTGGCGCTGGGGTTGAAGTGCATGCCTAAATACTTGAACTCTCTCACCACAGGCAGGATCTCATGCTTGTACCCAATGCTAGGTGCTGCAGTCTGTGAGTTGCCATTGAAGACCATCACTTTTGACTTGCCCACATTGACTGTAAGGTGTTTCCTGTCTGCAAAGCCTTGCAGCTGGCAGACCAGCCGCTGCAGCCCGTGGGACGAGGTGCTCACCAGGGTCAGGTCATCAGCATACATGAAATGGGTGACAGGTGTGCCTTGCACTCTCACAGCATCAACAGGACCCAGGAACTCCTTACTAATGTCGTGAACATAGAGAGCAAACAAGAGTGGGCTGATGGGGCAGCCTTGCTTGACACCTTGGTCTGGAGTCACTGGGGGGGTGCGGTGGGGGCTGGGGGAAAGAAAGAAGGAAAGAAAGAAAGACTACGCCCTCGCCGTCGGGAGGAGAGCAGCCAAGGGAGGAGAGTAGCCTCGGGCCATGCCCTTACTACCCTCCCACCAACATTGACAGTGACAACAGCAGGCGGTAGGCAGAGACAGCAGGCCAGGGTCTGGTTGCACCTGTTGAGGGAGGCGGTTGTCCATAGGGGGTCGGAAACCTCTGGAGCAGCGGCGAGCATACGCCTGCAGCGCATGACCAGCAGCATGGGGCTGGGCATGAGCTCGTCCAAACATGCATGAGGCCAACAAGGCCAAACACTGGAAGCTGGTGGCCGCAGTCCAGGGGCATTGCTGAGGCCTTGCTGGGTTGTCAGGCGAAACATACTTGATGACATCCCATCCCTTGCAGCAGGCTCAGGCAGGAGGTTCAGGAGGTGCAGGGGGTCCTGGGTCATGTAGCTTCCCAGGTGGGCCTTGAGGTTGCTCTTGTATGTGTACAGGCGGCTCGTCAGGGCGCACCTCACCTGGCACTCCTCAATGGAACCGTCTGTGGCGCTGATCATCATGTAGCGGTGCAGCAGCTCTACAACAGCAGCAGGGGCAGCGCAGGGCAGGCACTTGCCCAGTTGGACAGCGGGACGTCCCCTGACCAGGGCAGTATCCTGTCTTCCAATCTGCCACGAGGCCCTGGGGCAAACATCACCAACACCACCCAACATGTCTACAGGACATGAGACCTGGCGGGCAAAGCATGGGGTCATGTGCATGGAGTCATGAGAAGAGGGAGGGTGGTGAAAGGTGACTCACCGTACATCAACGCCGCAAAGGAATACACGTCTGCCTTCTCGTTATATGGTTCTTGGCGGTACACTTCAGGAGCCTGCAGCAACAGGTGGGCAGCTGCTCTCACGGATGGTTGCTAAGTTTGCTCTCTCACGCTCTCATGCTCTCACGCTGCAGAGCGGAGGAGGCCAGGTCAGAGAAAGTCATGTCAGGTCTGGGGCAGTGCTGAGGGCCATATGGAGGGCTGAGCCCCGGGGCAGGTCGCCGGTGACAACCCAGGGATGAACGCAGGAGTGCACACCCAGGAGTGCACGCTGAGGTGTCTCTCAACCCAACCCAGGAATGCATACAGGGTCAGGCCAGGGATGCACACAGGGTCAGGACGTGCATGGAGGCTGAAGCAAGAGCCTAGTCTGGCAATGTATGCTCTGCGCATGTGGGGGAGCAGGGGTTGGGATCCTACTCTGGCAAAGGTTTGGCACTAGTGGTGAGAGCGTAAACTCTTAGTGTGCGATTAGACATGGACTATATGGTTTGCGGTATACATGGACATGTGGAATGAGGGGTGGAGGAGCAGAGGTTTGGGATCATACTCTGGTGTTGGCCCCATCTACATGCCCTTACAGCTATGCAAACACCTGGATGCCATCACTCTGCACAGCAGCACTATGATGGACACACACATGTACACAGCAGTCGCCAGCCAGGCTATGGGCTAATGCCCTTCCCTAATGTGCTCCATACAGGCTTGGCTGACAGCTTACTATGACCCTACCCTGACCCTGACCCTGACCCTGACCCTGACCCTGACCCTGACCCTGACTCTGACTCTGACTCTTACCCTGACTCTTACCCTGACTCTTACCCTGACCCTGACTCTGACCCTGACCCTGACTCTGACCCTGACCCTTGCTGCCATGGCCCTCAGCCCGCACCATGTACATGAGCGTCCCTGTGCGCCCACTGAGCTGCTCGTATGCGCCCGCCACCTTAAGCACACTGCTGTTGAGCACGTTCAGGGCCACTGTGCGGTTGGCAGCGGCGGCAGCCCACACGCCATCCAGGTCGGTGGCGGACGCACGCCTGGCACGAGCTGGGCGCACCAGCGGCTGGTTGGGCTGCACAGGCAGGGGCGCAACTAAGCACCAGGAGATGGCCATGAACTCATCTTTCACAGGGTGAGCAGGGTGAGGGGCCCGGAGCAGGCTGAGCGCTGCCAGGATACATGTTTTCACTGCTGGGCATTACTGTGTGGGGCAGTGTAAGCACAGGCCAGCAAGGTTAGCATCAGGGCGGCAGTCAGGACGCGGCAGGCAGGTGATGTTTGAGACCGGGTTTGTAGCACCATGGGTTTGCCTCAGGGACAACATTCAGGACTAGGGCAGCAAATCTGAGTGAAGGGAGTGAAGGCATGCTGCAGGCAGGCGATGTCTGGGTAGGGCCTGGTGGTGGTGTAGGGGAAGGCAAGGATGGGCAGCTAGACAGACAGGGCAGCATAATCAAAGATAGCATGAAACGGCCACACTGTGAGTGTGATAGCAGGGTGAGGGTGAGGGTGTGGGCTGTGCCCAGGTCTGGTCAGGTCAGGCTGGGTCAGGCTGGGTCAGGCTGGGTCAGGTCGGGTCAGGCCGGGTCGGGTCGGGTCAGGTCAGGTCAGGTCAGGTCAGGTCAGGTCAGGTCAGGTCAGGTCAGGTCAGGTCAGGTCAGGTCAGGTCAGGTCAGGTCAGGTCAGGTCAGGTCAGAACAGGCTCACATTGGCCACGGCCTTGCGGTAGCCGTCACTGGCATTCACCAGGGCACTCAGTCCAAAGTCCGCCAATTTTGCTGCTGCTGTGCAGGGGTTCTTGCCTGCAGCTCACAGCACCCAGCCAACAGCACAGAGGGCTGCTGCCCTGTTGCATAGACCCAGTCCAACTGGCACTCCAGCTGCCAGCGCCAGTGACGGTGCTGCTGCTTGCATGTCCACGCATGAGGTTCCATGCAATGCAAGCAAGCAAGCTAGCAAGCATGCATGCCGTCTCACCCTTCAGCAAGATGTTCTCCAGCTTCAGGTCCCTGTGCAGCAGAGTGGACATAGAGCACTGCATTGATTGCTGATGCTGACTAATGACAGCAGCCAAGATTATGGCAATCCTGCTTGCCATGAGATACACCCCTCTCTGTTGCATGGTGTGGATGTAAACACCCACCAGCCTCTCACTTTGTGCCTGTTTGACACAGTCACACATTGCACCCTCACCTGTGTATGACTTGAGGTTGGGCCTGGTGCAGGTACTTCAGGCCTTGAGCCATCTGCAGCGCACCAGCACCCAACACAAACCCAGTGTGGCCCACGGCAGGCAGGTGCATGTCAGCAGTGCCTCCATGCGCTAAGTCCTCACTCAAACCACACTTTGCACCCCTACAGGCCCTTCACACCCACACTCTACAAGCTCTTCAGACACACACAGAAACACACCCACACCCACCCACCCACCCACGCACCATACTTCTGTCTACTAGCCAGACGCAAGGTCGGTGCCCAGGTCCGCCCTCCCTGCCCCCTGCCCCACCTCTCCCCCGGCCCTCCTAGCCCTGCACCCTGGAGGCAGCATGAGCCAGCGCATGAGGCACCTGCATGAGCCAGCGCATGGCGTCTTCAGCCCTGTACACGCGGCCCTCCCTGGCGTGGCGCATCTGCCTGGCCACCACGGCCCGCAGGCTGCCGCCGTCCACCAGCTCTTCCACGATGAACAGCGAGGCCTGCTGCTGCACAGCTGGGTCCAGGCCGCAGGGGCCCGGCTGGTTCCCTAGGGCGGGCTGCAGGCTGGGGGGCTTGCTCCAGTGCCAGTGGCCGTAGCCTAGGTACTCCACGATGTGCCTGGAGGGCAGGCAGGCCAGCCAGTGGGCACCCAGCTGCCCGCAGTGCTGGGCGACCCGCAGGGGGGCTGCATGGAACGAGAGGTCTGCCCACTACAGCATTGAAGAAAGATGACAGAGCCGGAGCTGAAGAGGGCAAGCAGGGAAGGCAAAAGCAGCAGAAGAAAGAGGAAGGGATTGAGGAACTGAAGGATAGTCAGGATTAATCAAACTTCCGGCAAGTACCCAGTGGAGCGTGATTGCTTTCGCTACCCCAACCCTAGAGCCATGGTTGTAAACCGTCTGAAGAATAGTCAGGGAGAGAAGAGGCTGAGCCTCCCAACAGCACAGCGCAGCAGGACGACACAATAGACTGTTGGGGGCGTTTAAAGGGTTAGGGGCTACGTTGAAAGGCTATGTTGAGGGGCTACATGAGCATTACATGGAGGTGGTGGAGCTGCAGCCAGACTACCACTCCTGCTGCATGCTTAAAGGCGCTGCTGCAGATACAGGCAAGAAAAAGAACAAAGAAAAGCAGGGGAGCTGCAGGGTGGCTTAGAGATCTGCCCACTACAGCATTGCGGGAAGCTGGTGAAGGAGCTGGACTGAAATTGACATAGCAGGAGGTGAAGAGGACAAACAGGGAGAAGAAGGCCGAAGCAGCATAAAGTGAAAGGGATGGAGGAACTGCAGCACCAGGAAAAGAGAAGAGGCAGAGCCTCCCAGTAGGATAGCACAGCACAGGACGACACATGTGAGGAGGAGCCCAGTAGCCCACACGCAAGTGGGCAACCCAGTCTGCAGTCACTGAGTCGAGAAGGAGCCAACAACGGCACACCCAGCAGCAACAACGGCACACCCAGCAGCACAAGCGGCAAATTGAGGGAGGGCTGAAGGGGTGGGCTGTACAGCTCGTGTAACGTTTTAAACCAGGTCAGCAAGCTAGATGGGCAGGCAGGCTACACACACAAGACCTAGTGAGGCGGTGCAGTCAGCTGCTGGTCGGGCGGCTGGCTGAACAAGGGGCCAGGTGTGACGTGAAGGCGAGGGCATGGGCAGATCAGCCCTGGCTGTGCCGGAGGAGGGGTGAGCAGGAGGGCTGTGGAACAGCTGGGGCGGCCTGATGTAGGTTGGGATGACCAGGACGCATGATGTAGGTTGGGATGTAGGGCCCTGATGTAGGTTGGGATGCCCAGGACGCATGAGGCAATGTGTTACTCAGCCTTGCCCTGAGCTGCCTTGCCCTAGTCATAGCATGCTGCTGCGCTCTAATGGTCAGGTTCGAGCCAGGACCCAGCACTTGGAATCGTCAGGTGCCAAAGCAGTCAGGCAGGGCTCATTGGTGTGACTAAGAGGTGAGAAGCGTCTGTGGGAATTCAGTGCATGGTGTGACTCGGCAGGTGTAAATGTGACAAGTGTGACAGCTGCAGGCAACAGCAGCAGGAGGGGCAGCAGGAGGAGCAGCAATCAGCAGGGAGAGTAGGCGTATGTCGCTGCAGGGGGCACTGCAGAATCTAGACGGCAGGTTGAACACTGAGCAAAGCATGGGTTAGGGTTCGGCCTAGGGTTAGGGTTAGCCCTGGCCATAACCCTGATTCCATAGGTGAGCAGGAGCAGCAGCTGGTGTGCAGAAGCAGGAGCTGGCCGCTGGCTCACTGGTTCTGCAGTCGCCGCAGCAGCGCCACCTCCCTGACCATGCCCACCACATCCACCTCACTCTGGGTCAGGTCCGGCTTCAAGCGCTTCACCTGCAGGCCAGGGTCAGGAGCAGAGGAGGCCACAGGGCTCAAGCTCAATGCCACAGTGTGACCCAAGTTGAGGGAGGAGGAAGCGGGAGGTCTCCCAGGCAGTGTGGGGCAATGCTTCCTTGAAGGGAGCGGCAAGGCATGCGCTGGTGGCAGGGCGGTCACCAGCTCAGCAGGCCAGGCAGCTGGTGCTTGACACTGTCAGTCACCAGTGGTGTCAGTCAGCCACGGTGACACTGTCCGTGCTAGGGTGTGGAGTGCAGTGTGCTGGGTGTAAAGGGTATTGACGTGCTTGGCGGCAAGGAGTGAGTCAGGGCACTGGGCATTGAAGAGAGCAGGCCTTGAGGGAGGTGCTGGAGTAGGAGGGGAGGTCAGAGGAGGGAGAGGGGCCCTAGGGGCGGCTTAGGGCTGGAAGGCGTTTTTGTGTGTGCGACCACCCTGCCTGGTTTGAGTTGGTGAGAGTGGTGGGGTGGTGAGCGCCAGGCTGTGCAGCAGGGGAGGGGTACCTTGCTGAGCTATGTGGCTCCTAGGCTTGAGGCTGTGGTCAGGTAGTGACAGGCAAGCAGGAGGGCGTGTTGGTCTGGAGCTGTCTGCTCATCAGGGGAGGCAGACAGACATGCAGTAGGGGAGGGGGACAGACAGGCAGTAAGGGAGGTGGGCAGGTGGGCCATGTGCAGACGTGCAGCTGGCTGAGAAGAGCAGCGGCTCCTGCAAACCCCCATAGCAGTTGCATGGGCAGCAAGACAGCTACTGAGTGAGGCGGGAGCAACAGCAGCAGCTGGTCGAGTGCATGAGGGATGCAGAGGCTGTGAAACCCTGGCTGCGACACCCTCACCGCCACCAGCATGGGCTTGCCGCCAGCTGGTCGGTATACACACTCCTCCACGATGGCGAACGCACCCTTCCCTGCAAGCCATAGCCCGGCTCAGCAAAGCATGAGTCAGGAGCACGTGATTTCAAGTGCTGTGCCCAGCATGCGAGCAGGCAGGCAGGTGAGCAAGCAGTCAGGTGGGTAGGCAGGTGGGCAGGCAGGTGAGAGGCAGGTGGGCATGCAGGTGGGCACGCAGGCAGGTGGGCAGGCAGGCAGGTGGGCAGGCAGGCAGGTGGGCAGGCAGGTGTATCACATCCACATCACAAGTTGACTTTGCCATCCGTGTTCATGTGCTGCCTATTGTGTTGCTGTACATATCAAGCCGCAGGTTGCTCTCCATTGCCCAGTGGCAGCTGCTCCAGCCTGAGCCTGAGACCTGTGGCCTTGCCCCGAGACCTGTGACCTTGCCCTTAGCCACAGCCCCAGGAATTCCAGAGCCCAACACAGTGGACACACTCCCTGGCCTGCCAACAGCCATCTTGCCCTTCTCCTAGGCCCTCCCACCGCAATCCCAGTAGCAGCAGTATTCCAGTAGCAACCCCAGTAGCAGCCACCATACACTCATGTCAAGCACTGGGCTCCCCATCACATCTGGCCTCGCCACTGGGCTGCAGCATCCTGTACAAAGCCTTATCTCACTGTTGGAGTCTCACTGTTGACCCATAACCGAGATCGAGACAGAGGATGAACAAGGAACAGAGCCAGCAGCAGCAGCAATCAGAGCACGCAGTGGCAGCAGGAGCAGGCTTGTGGTTGCAAGGTGTGGTGGTGCTGACGCTCACCCAGCACCCTGATGACCTTCAGCGCCTCTCTGGGGATTGTGGTAGGCATGTGCATGTCCCTCAGCGTGCGGAACTGCGCAGTATGGTAGCAGGCAGGCAGGGCAGAGGCAGGCCAGGCAGAGCTCACCGTCAAGCAGCCAGGGGCACGACGAGCAAGAGAGAAGGGAGCAGGCTTCCCTTGCTGACTAACAGGCAGGCTGGGTTGGTGTAAACCGAAGGTTGCCTAGAGCAGCTTGGTATGCCAAACAGGCAGAGAGGCAGTCCGCCCCACAGGCAGGTCAGCAGTGCTCACAGGCTGTTCAAACAGGCCAACTGCGGTCAAGCATGCCAGAAGGATGGTGGGGGATCATTTCAGGGCCGCATGTCATCTCACTAGTACCCACTACCACCTGGCGTGACACGCCGTGCATGGTAGAGACGGACTTGACTGCCCCTGACCATCGGTCAGAAGTGGAGCGGGAGATAGGCTGGGAGGGCTGCTGCCCGCCAGTTGCTAGCGAGGTGGCAGAGCCTTGCCTGATGGCAAAGGAGGCTGAGGTGGTGTGGCTCAAGGGGCTGTGCACATCAGGAAACGACACCTTCTGGCAGAAAGGCTGATTGGAGGTGTTGGGTTGGGTCTCTGACAGGGAGGAGATGCGAGGGATCCTGGGTTCAACTCCTGATGACTGCCCCACTTCAACAGGGACGTGGGACTTGCTGACGATGCTGGTCATGCCTGTGGGTGACCTTGCTGGCTGCGATGCTGTGCCACTGCCGCCTCCCTCGCCGCCTGCTGCTGCCGCCCCATGTATTGGCAGGTGCAGCATGGGGGTCAGGGGCTCCGGCGCCACTGATGTCTTGCCCACCTGCCTGAATGAGAAAGGTGTGATCACAGTGGGTTTCGGTAGCGGCTGGGAGGGGGTGGTGTGGGTAGGCGTGGGGGGGAGAGACTCTGCAGGGAGGAGGCTGGACAGGGGCACCTGGACGCCGGGCAGCAGGCTAGAGGCAGGGGACAAGGAGAATGCCGTCACAGGGGAAGAGGGCTGCGTGTGACCTGCCTGCTGCTCAGGGCCAGGAGGTGGCTGGGCCCCGAGGGGGCTGAGCTGGGCTGGGTTGGGTTGGGGATTCATGGGTAACTGGGAGGTGGCTGGGGACGCGGAGGGGCTGGACTGGCTGCCAGGGTCGGCCAGGCGTGCCTGCAGTCCCGCTTTCTCCAGTTCCGCAGCCACTCGGACTCCCTCTGTGCAGGGGCAAGGGGGAGTAGGCAGGCGGCACAGGCTGGTACACTCAGTGCAGCCGCGGTGCAGTGCAGGACAAGGGTCAGGCACAGGTCAAGGAAAGCGCCACATGCTACAGTCAAGGGGTGAGAGCCTAACATGGCCAAGGTAGGCAATGCAGGGAGAGTGAGATGAAGGAGCCTTAAGTACCCATTGAACACACACATAGTTAGTCACACATGGAAAGAGGGAAGGTATACTGCCGTGAGCTCCTGCGTGACACCTCGTCATCCCAATCCTTGCTCGACTGCCATCCCAGCTCCAGCAGCAGTTCCATTCTCACTCCGAGCTCTGTGCCCTGGGCCTGCTCTTGCACATGTGTCATGAGTGCATGCCTGTCTGCCCGCCACCATGTCTACTACCCTGGGTCCAACTGAACCTGGTGGGTTAGGGTTCAGTTTAACTAACCTCAATTGCACCATGACCACCCGTGTGTCCCCAAAACTTTGTCCTACAGCCTATCCACACCAGCTTGCCTTGCCCAGCTGCCCAGCTAGACCCTGGGGCCCCACAGGTGTCATGTCTTCGCACTGCCAGCTCACCTCTGGCTGCCCACTCCAGCGTGACCACAGAGGCCCGCTCAAAAGGAGAGGGGATGGTGCTGATGCTGATGCGTCCCATGGAGACTCCCAGGTGCCCAGCGGGCTGGGGACAAGCCATAGCTCCAGCTTCAGCATCTCCACCGGACTCAGCCCCAGGTATGAGGAGCTGCAGGGACTCTGCCAGGGCTGCCCTGGCAGGTCCGGGGCTGCAGCCGCCCCTGCTGTGCACGGCTGTTCTCTCCAGTTGTTCCGTCAATAAGCTGTGAGAGACCGCACTGCACAGCACTGTAAGCTGTCTGTAAGGTGGCTGGCTATGATGTACTGCTTCTTCTAAAAGCTGCTTCTGCTGAATTTGCTGCCGGGGCTCAGCAGTGTTTCAATCACAGTATGTCTGCACAGCAAGCCAAACAGGCACATTCTATAGGATTTGTTGACCTCTCTAATTGTGTGCAGCTTGCTAACATATCCGACATGCATATCAACCCTGCATGATGGAAATTCGACAGGGTGAAAATGGTCGCGTGTTGGGTGCCTCACCGCAACAGCAACAGACCGTCGCGAACATGTTATCATTGGCGCCCACCTGCTTGGATAGCTTTTCCGCCAAGCCGACAGGCCCACACCCAGATAGAGCCGATGCAAGCTGCAGGCTGTGGAGCGAAAACTTGACCGTGCGAGGGCGCTCTAGCAAAGCAGGGCCCCCATTGGCCAAGACGCAGCCGTATTGCGTAGCTACTCCTCCATCCTAAAAAGTAAGAGCAGCTACTTTTGCAAAAATCCCACTGCCACCAACCGGCTGCCACCAACAGGCTGGCACCTTTCCTGGTGTAAGCTGCAAGCCAACCGGGTCAGCCATCAGCTCTGCCCTGGCCTCAAGTCCGCCTCCCCCAAGACCAGCAGCGTAAGCAGTGACACAGCCTGGCCATCCAGGTTAAGGCAAAGTCAGGTCATCCAAGCGCGCAGCAAGCAGGCCTCAGAACCAGATCGTCCGCGCACAGGAACGGCCCCGCGCAAGGCGCGCCTGCCTCAATCATGCGACTCCCGCAAACAGCTCTACCCTTCTTCCGACTGTGAGTGCACGTGTACGGCTCGGCTGTACTCGGGCAAGGAGTACGTGCACATCGCGAACAGGGAGATGAGTCGTGCTGAACAAGGGCGAGAAAGGCGAGAAGGGCGCCCGGCGCGCGGTGACGCGGCAGCGGTGGCAGGAGCCGGCTAGGATGCAGCGGCACCAGAAGCGGCGCTAGAGGCGGCGGTTTGCTGCCCAGCAGTGCGATCCAGGACGGCAGCTGGCCCTGGCCGCAGCTTGTGGGGTGATATGCATTGCACCCTTCATCACAACAAACGTGTCGAGTGGGGCGACCTAAGGCTTAGGCTAAGCACTGGCACAGGGGCACCTAGAGGTATACATGTGTTTTTCTACACACGTTGGCTTCAGTTTGGTTTGCAAGGTTGGCTACTAGGTTTTTCCCAGCTTTACAGCTTCACCACCCTGGGGCCGTCCAGGTGTCAGCGTCCTCTCTGGGTACACAAGTTCCTAGATTGGTAGATGGGATTGGTAGATGAAGGGCGAAGCTGGTGGTGGGTGCTGATGGCGAAGGTAGCCCAGCTGCAGGGTGTGTTGGCCAGCTTTGGGCGTCTGGTAACGGATGGTAGGCGGCCTAGCAGCCTAACGGCTGACGGCTGAAGCGGTGTAAGCCACATCATCAGTAACGGATGGTAGGGAGGCCAGCGTCAACCACCCCACCCCAAATCCACCGGCCCCGGCCCATCTCCTCCAACTAGGACAGGCTCTTGGAAGACCCCATGGGAGTCAATCAGATGCTAGCCCACATTCCGCATGTCGTACGTTCTATCCTTCTTGCTTTCCTTGCTGTCTGCGGTGACTGGCTAGTGGCGACAGAGCGCTGCACAACAATACCGACACAGCTGTCCCTGTGTCACTACAATACACAAGCTGTGCAGCGACATCAAAGGGGACTGGTCCAGGAGGAGGGTGGTGTGCTTTCCAAGTCCCCTGGCCATGTCCATGTCCATGTCCATGACCCAGTAAAACAGCCCAACAAAACTCATTCAACAAGGAACAACATGTTGGACTGTGGATAATCTCACTCAGCTCCTCCAATCAAGTTGAAGCATCCTCGGTCGCACCCTTGATGACTGCAGCCATCGATGGCACTCTTTCCCACTAGACCACTAGGCACCTCATCAAAATCAACTTTAGATTCGCCCTGAGCCTAAGCAGGGGCACAGAGGTGCCTGCAACGTCCCATGTGTCATGAGCATACCAATTGTCACATCGACTCCGTGTTTTGCCAAGACGCTCTATCAACTCTGACCTCCAGTGTGGCGCCCACACTGTGCTGCTAAACAACTGCCCCCAACATAAATGCCCAACAGCTGTCACACACCTAGTAGCTTTAATAGGGTTCCATGCCAGACACATGTCGATCTAATGAAAACTTTAAGTGGTGTAGTCTCATGTGCCGCAGTCGCCTCGGCGATGTCTGATCGGACCACATGCCAGCGATTGCTATGTCATGATGAGAGCAGTGATGAGGATGGACTACCGCTGCTGCTGCTGCTGCTGCTGCTGCTGCTGGCGATGCCGTGGGCTCGTGTTGCACAATGACCGCACCGCAAAGGCCAGTTCATGGGACTCACTGTTGTCCAGGGCCTGCTCGTCAACGTCCCACAGCTGACGCAGCTCTCTCAATCCTGCACCACACATGCACAGAAGAAGAAAAAGAAGAAGAAGAAGAAGAAGAAGAAGAAGAAGAAGAAGAAGAAGAAGAAGAAGAAGAAGAAGAAGAAGAAGAAGAAGAAGAAGAAGAAGAAGAAGAAAGAAGAAGAAGAAGACTTCGGCAGAGCCGGCGTGCATGGAGGTATGAGCTTCCGCCTGCAGGGGGCGTGGCCTGCTTCCACCACATGCGCACATCTGTGGCTATGATTTCGCATGGTGAGCAACGGAGGCGCGAAGATTGAGGCGACAATGCAGCTAGGCCGGCGGGCACGACATGGACCTCGACCACGCTCAGCCACGTGAGTACACGAAATACTGGTGAACACAGCACAGGGACTGCCCATGCAACCCATGCACCCCATGCTGCTTTAGCCAATCGAGTGTGATCGCTGGTCCCTCAACCTTGCTGGTGTTGCTTGTAGCTGCATGGATTCAAGTCTCTGCATGCCATGCCCCACTTTTAATCTGGTTGAGCTCTTAGTAGTTTGACGACCACATGCAAACCTGCAGGTTCCTGACCTGCAATGCATCTACACCACGCTCATGCCGTCTCTGCACCCGTATGGCTCTAGGCCTGCATGGCCCCGCACCTGCCCTCCCAAGCATCCCCCTTTGGTGCTGCTGCTTCACCAGATCCAGGGTCATGGGGTTAGGGTCTAGAGGTTAGGTAGTTACTCTTACAAGGTTAGGTGCCTAGGGTTAGGTGGCTAGGGTTAGATGGCTAGGGTTTATATGGTTAGTTATAGGCGGGTAGGGTATTAAGTGGCTAGGGTTAGGTGGTAGGAGTTTGGGTGGCTAGGGTGAGGTGGTTGGGGGTGGCGCAGCTGCCTCACCATGATCCAGGTCCATGTAGAGCAGCTCAGGATCGACCATGACCAGCGCCGTGATGTTGGCTCCCTTGAGCTCCCGCTGCAGCTGCGCCAGGCCAGCTCCCACCCTCTGCTCCATCTCTGCAGGGCTGCCCATCAGGAACAGCCTGCAGCCAGGAGGGCTCAAACCCGTGACCTGTTGATGGCCGAATGCCATCCAGAAACATGGCGGGGTGACACTGACAGAGAATGCTAAGCTGTGTGCATTTGGTATCTATTCGGGTGGGTGGGTGGGTGGGTGGGTGGGTGGGTGGGTGGGTGGGTGGGTGGGTGGGTGGGTGGGTGGGTGGGTGGGTGGGTGGGTGGGTGGGTGGGTGGGTGGGTGGGTGGGTGGGTGGGTGGGTGGGTGGGTGGGTGGGTGGGTGGGTGGGTGGGTGGGTGGGTGGGTGGGTGGGTGGGTGGGTGGGTGGGTGGGTGGGTGGGTGGGTGGGTGGGTGGGTGGGTGGGTGGGTGGGTGGGTGGGTGGGTGGGTGGGTGGGTGGGTGGGTGGGTGGGTGGGTGGGTGGCTGGGTGGGTGGGTGGGTGGCTGGCTGCGTGGGTGGCTGGGTGGGTGGCTGGGTGGGTGGCTGGGTGGCTGGGTGGCTGCGTGGGTGGATGGGTGGGTGGGTACATCAGCTGACGAGTCCCATGCTCACATGGGGTGCTGCTCCATGAGGTACACCACGTCAGCCCCCCGCAGCAGGGCTTTCAGGCTCAGCAGCCGGGCACCCACGTCAGCTGCATCCAGCTCCAGCACCTGACAATGCCAGGCGAGCCAGAGCCACAAAGGGCAGGGCTTGAAAGGCAGGTCTTGAAGGGCAGGGCTTGCAGGCCAGCAGGTCAGGGCCAGGCAGGTCATTGCCAGGCAGTAGGGGCCAGGCTGGTCAGGGGGCCATGGGCCTAATCCCCACAGCCATGGCAATGATTTGCATGGTGCTGCCCTAGCCAGGTGGTTGGCTACAGAGCAGACAAGAGCAGACCTCACACGCCTGTAGCTGCTGTAGCTGTCAGGGGTGGTTCAGGAGCAAGGGGTGCTGCATGTTTCCTTGCATGTCTTGAGTGGTGGGTGTGCTGGCTGCCACCTCATGACCAGCACAAGGCGCAAGCCCAGTGCAGGCCCATGCATCAGCACCACAATGCCTCCACCCTCAGCCCGGACAACTCCACCCAGTGATGTGTTGGAATGTGGGAGGCATACCGTCAGCCCTCCCCATGCTGTCCCTCTGCCGCCTCCCACTTTGCTCAAGGCCCGATCCCTGTCCTCCTGTGTGTGACTGCTGCACCTCATCCTTATCACACACACGCTGGGGCTTACCCGGGGGTAGCGAATAGCCATGCGGCGGATGCGGTGGCGCGGCAGCAGCAGCAGCGGCCCCAGCTGCTGCGCCTGCCTGTTGACTGCCTGCACCCAGGGGTCGCTGGGGTCGTCCCGCTCGCCCCACTCATCCTCATCCGCTGCCGGTGGCCTGCAGGCGTGATGTCAGCAGTAGTGGGAACCAGCGCCTGGACAGGGCTGGGAGCGCCCTGGGGTGGCATGGAGCCTGTGGATGGGAGGGCTCAGCGGCTACTGTAAGCTGCTGCCCCTGCTGCCCCTGCTGCTGCTGCTGCCCCTGCTGCCCCTGCTGCCCCTGCTGCCCCTGCTGCCCCTCCTGCTGCTGCTGGCCCCCTCTTGACAAAACCCTCAGGGTCCCACCTGGCGGTCGGCTTGAAACTGGCTGACAGCCACTGGTACAGCCTGGCAGGGCTCCACCATGGCAGCTGCTGAGACGCGGTGCCCACAGTGGCCCGGGACACAAAGGTGAGCAGGCTCCAGATGAAGCCGGGCCTTGCTCCAGCCCCTGAGGCTGCAGGGGCGCCGTCACCTTTCTCAAGATGCTCCCTCACAGCATCCATGCTGTCAAAGTCCTGCAAAGCAAGTGGGTGGGTGGGTGGGTGGGTGGGTGGGTGGGTGGGTGGGTGGGTGGGTGGGTGGGTGGGTGGGTGGGTGGGTGGGTGGGTGGGTGGGTGGGTGGGTGGGTGGGTGGGTGGGTGGGTGGGTGGGTGGGTGGGTGGGTGGGTGGGTGGGTGGGTGGGTGGGTGGGTGGGTGGGTGGGTGGGTGGGTGGGTGGGTGGGTGGGTGGGTGGGTGGGTGGGTGGGTGGGTGGGTGGGTGGGTGGGTGGGTGGGTGGGTGGGTGGGTGGGTGGGTGGGTGGGTGGGTGGGTGGGTGGGTGGGCGGGTGGGTGGCCCATTGCTGTCCTGGCCGTGTCTCAATCCCACAGGTGCGTCTGGAGGTGACACCAGACTGTCAGGCCTAGGCCAAGGGCAAGGCTGCAAAAGCCAAGCCAGCACCACAGCCAGGCAGGTGGCTGGACGGGGACTGCAATGCAGCGCTGAACATGCAGCGCATTGGGCAGAGCAGGTGGCGCCCACTGGAGCTGTGCTGGTGGCCAGATCAGGCAGCTCTACCAGCCAAGGGCAAGGAGTACCCTGGCCTGGGGTACAAGCGGGTGCGAGACAAGCCCCCCAAGGCCCAGCAGCAGCAGCGGCAGCAGCAGCCTGCTGTGGCACAGTAGTGTGTGCCCCCCCCATTTGAGCTGTCATCAGCTTACAATTAGTGCATGCAGGTCATGCCAATTCTAGACCATACACCTTTCAGGGGTCAGGCAATGGTGGTGGTAAAGCAGCCCATGCCATGTGCCATGTACATGGGAATATAACTCCACACAGCCCCTTAGCACCATTCTAAGTTGTACCTAGTGGTCCCTAGTGGTCCCTAGTGGTCCGACTCAAATGGAGGCCCTAGTGAGGGATGAGGGGCTGCGCATACGCCTTCCTCAGCCTACAGCTGTTGCCCTTGACAGGCATCCCAGTGGTCAGCAGGAGGGAATGTGTCACCGGGATGGCACTGGTAAATATTGAGGGAAAACCACCCACAGCGGGACCAACAGCCTGCAGGGAATGCGGAATCCTGCAGGAGATATCGGGGTTTAGGTATCGGACAGTCTCACACTACTATGCCTTTAACACAGCATCAGCTCAAACAGGTTGTTGTGGAAGCGCCACAGCTGCATGGAGCATCCGTGATAGCACTCCTAGGAGCCTGGCACCTACCTTAGGATTCTTTGGGATGCGGGTAGCGCGTGTCACCTGGGGGTGTGGGGCTGGGCGGCATGACCTGCGCCCTCCTGTGGTGTGCAAGCAAAGAGGGTGGGTCTGAGGTGGTTGCTGTCTGAGCCTGGTAGGTGGACTTGGTGCATACGGGCTGCATTGCTGGGGCGATGCTAGGGGTTGCCAGGCAAGGTTTGCCACGTAGGGCACGGACGAACCATTCGCCAGCGCGATGCGAGATGGAGGGCGCGCACATCTTCCGGAGGCTCCTACACGTCCCCGATTCATGCTCTACATGCTGCTAACGTCCCAGCTCAGCCTTGTGCCTTCACGGTTTAGCAAGAAACACAAGCATGCTGCATGCCCTGCATCCAGGTGCCTCTGTGCTATTGCTGTGGCCTCCAAAGATAGCATTCCTGCCATTACTAGGGCCTCGACGCCCAGTGTGAGGACTGCAATGGGCCACCCAGGTCTGGCACCGTCCATGCTCAACCCACCGCGTATGCACCTCTACCTTTCATCGCTACTCAGTCAGCTGATGTGCAGCTTAGCATTCGGCAAGGTTGTAGTGGTAGATTCGAATCAGGCTGTCAAGAAATGGTCGTTCTACGCATGCGGTACCGTCCAGCGCACCATTTGCGCCAGTGTACGCGCTCAAGTTGTAGCTCACTGCAGCAGCTGCTACCACTGGGGTCGAAGCGATGGGGTTCCGCCTCGACACAGACGCATGGCAGAGGGAGTATGACGAAGCTAGGAACCTGGCGCTGGAGGTGCTTCAAACCATACAGGTCAGGCCCACTGTGCGGCGAAACCGCTCGCCAGGCCGCGGCAGTTGCGTCCCCGGGGTTATGGCCTCTCGCCCTGCCTGATCCCTTTCCTAGCGCCTTAGGAACGCAACACTGACAATGCTAGCGGGGGGCCAGAAGCCTCGCGGAAGACAGCTACCGCTCGAAGGAAGATTGGGACGTTGGGCACCATGGTCGAGCGGCTGCTGAAGTGGCTTGACTCGTCTGAAGCAGCATCCTTGTGAGGCCCGCACATTGGAAACGTGGCAAGGGTGTGTGGCTTGCCAACAACCCTAACCCACGCACAAGCAATGCACCAAGCAGGTCCGAGTCTGAGAAGAACAGAAGACGAGACCTGTTGTATGACCTGCGCAATCGCCGAGAGCAAATGCAGTTGTCCCTAAAGCGTGGTCCCGCTCAAGTAGACAGGTGAGGGTCGCCTCTGGCCTCTCCAATTCTCACCATGTACCAGTTTGAGCTCAAAACCACCATGATTCCTCATGCACGTACGGATCTCATACACACACAACAGCACCCACAGCCACTACCAGGCAACACCCATGCATCACAGGTGGTGCAGTCACCCCTGCTGGCTGCAGGGACAATTTGCTAGCAGGTGCACGGCAAGGAGGCGTGCAGGGCCCTGGTGCCGCCTCCAGCGCTCAAGGGAGCAAGGAGACTGAGGCCACAGCAGAGCTTGACAGCCGGGGCCTACTACAGCTGCAGCAGCAAACCATGGTGCAGCAGGACGAGGTGCTGGGGCAGATGGAGAAGACTGTGCGCAACACCAAGGTGGGCAAGGGGGGTGGGGAGTCGGGAGAGCAGGGAGGCAAGGAGGGAGGCAAAGGAAGAAGGGGAGGGAAGGGGGCACTTCTGCAAGACAAGGGCGTCTGCTAAAAGGATGGAGATGTGTTGGTGGAAGTAGAGGTAGGCAAGGGGTTGGTGAGGATGGTGAGGTGACACTGATATTTGGCAATGATGGCAGTGTTGATGGCTGGTGGTGTTTGTAGAGCTGCCCTTGTGCAGCAGGGAGGTGCACAGTGTGCAGGGCCACTGGGGGTGTGGCCTCACGGTTGCGAGGTGTGCTCAGCCAGCCGGTGTTTCACCGTCATCGCCACCATGACCAGCAAGTGCAGCAGCATGGTGCTTGCCTCCTGGCATAGATGGAGTCACGACACAAAGCATTACATGACACAATGCGTGACAGAGCATACAGGCCTGTGCACAGCAAGTGGCAGTGCAAGCAGTCCAGTGGTGTGGGGTGTGACATGAACCCGCCCCATCGCTAAAGCCACGGAGTGCTGCGCGCCACAGCTTGGGATATGCTTAGGCAGTCTGGCATTGGCACCCCTATCCTCCTTGCCACTCCCTTCCCCACCCCCTTGGCCACCTTGCCTTCTCTTGGCCCCCCTTGTGGCCTGTAGCACATCGCCCTGGCCATTGGGGAGGAGGTGGACCTGCAGACCCGGCTGTTGGACGAGCTTGATGAGGAGACGGACGTGACGCAGAGCCGTTTGAAGGCAGCCACAGTCAAGGCAGGTCACACCCCACCGCCCCCACTGGCTACCATCACTGAGTTGCAGGGCAGTGGCACTGCTGCTGTTGTCTTCTCCCGCTGGCATGCAGCCTGTCGTAGAGCTACACAGTAACAGGTAGCAGGACAGGTCACACATTACACAGCACGTGGGTGAATCACAGAACATTGCACTGGCCTGAAAGAAAGAAAGAAAGAAAGAAAGACTACACCCTCGCTGTCGGGCGTGCATAAAGGAAGGAGAGTAGCATCGGGGCATGCCCTCGCTACCCTCCCACCGGTACACACTGGCCTGACATCATGTGTTGACTTGGTTGCGCTTGCACAGGTGAAGCAGCTTATGAAGCAGACTGCCCACTGGCGAGGAGGGCTGTGCATCTTCCTGCTCATTGTCACGTTGGTGTTTCTCATGGTCCTGTTCCTCAAGATCAGTCACTTGTTTACGTAATTTTGCTCCGTTGTTTGTTGATAGATAGCTTTGTGGTTGAGCAGTCAGGGGTTCTCAACTAGGGGTTCGCTGAGCATGCGCTGTGCAGAAGTGTGCAATTGAGATTGGTGAGGATTGTGATAGGTGGCTTACACCGCTGAGGTGAGGATTGCATTCATGGAAACCTTGTGACCAAGTGTTGTGTAGACAAACGCACCACCGTGCCCTTGCTCATGTTCGCCATAATGCCACCACAGATGGAGCGATCAGCAGCGATGTGACAGGGCCACAAGCAGCCTGTAAGCATCTGCAAACGGGGATGGTAACATGGACCACCCATTGTGGCACATGATGGAACATACCTCAGCTAATGCCGCCGCACTCTACACTGCCGCCGCCTTGGTCTGCGGCCTTTGCACTGGTTTGCTGTCTGGTAGTTACGCTGCCAAGCTGTCGAACCCTGGACATCCGGTCAGGGTTACGGTGCATACCGTTGACACGGAGGTCACAGACAAACACACACACAGGTCAAGACATCCATGGAGATCATATAGTTATTGGAAAAAGGAAGAGATAGACCACAAGCACATGCTTGCGCGTTAGGAAGGTCGGCAGCTGCGTCGTAGCCAGTGGACTAGCCACTATTTCAACCGGTGCATAGAATGTCTTGCATGATCGGCATGGGGCAAAAAGAGACGAAAAAGTGCACAACCATGACCCCCCTTGATTTGCCAGCAAGCAAGGGATGCAAGTGTGTCTCTCACAAGAAGCCAGTGCCACCCTCCTCGACCTGCCCGATAGCATCCTCAACCTCATTGTCCTGGAGTTGGACTACCAAGCATGCGGGACGCTGTCGCAGACATCTGGGCGCCTGCGTGGGGTTGTGCTCGAAGTGCTGGCACAGCGAGGTGTGAAACAACCTTGGACACAGGCGGGCCATGGGGCGACTAGCAGTAGACAAAGGAAACTAAATGCCGCTGGTTCCTCCTTCGTACTCTCATGATGCCCACATCTGCACTTGAACTCAACCAGCCACTTTGCTGATCACTACCAACACTTAGCAGCCCGACTCAACCTGGGTGGAGCCATGCAGGTCCATATGCAGTGGAGCTGGAACATCGCCACTGGCACATGTGCCACAGCATGCTATCAGGTAGCTGGCGCCAGCATCTCTTCGCCACAGCCCATGCGCGCAGCAGGCGCCTGGCGCAGCAAGCCAGGACGGAGCAGCACGAGCAGCAAGGCTTGCACACCACAGCACCGGCAAACAATATGACAGCTGCAGCACGTCAGCAGACATGGCAGCAAAGACAGGCACCCAGACACACCATAGTGGAAGATGCCAACATGGAGTTTGCGTCATTCTGTGTCCCAGGTACGAACCATGCCCTGTGTCCCCTAGCAGCAGCCAGCCCTGTATCTAGTGCACAGCATGCCACAGGGCTGATGGAGTACAGGTGCTAGCTTGCTTCCCAGCTCATGCCTCAGGGTCAGGGTCAGGGTCAGGGTCAGGGTCAGGGTCAGGGTCAGGGTCAGGGTCAGGGTTAGGGCCAACCTCTAATCCTGTTGTGCGTCCCACTGCTGAGAAGCTGAGTCATCCCACCCTGCATCCTACCACCACTGTCACCCTCCGTGCACTTCAACCCAACAGACCTCAACCCTGATCCGATGATCTTGGTGGGTCCAGGTGTCGGGCCTGCTGCCCATGGACTCTTCATCATCATCGCCATGCACATGCAGCCCATGCCCCCCCTCCATGCCACACACCTTGTGCCTCCAAACCGCCATGTCACGCCTGCTTGGTTGCCCAGCACACCTATAGTCAGCGTTGGAGGAAATGGGTTTGAGAGAATGGGAGGAAAGGGTAGCGCACACGACCCTGCATGGAGCACCTGCATGGGTGGGTGTGAACTCTGAGAGGCCGTCAGGCACTGGTCCCTGTGCCGGCTGTCCCCTGCGCCGATTTCACCTTGTTGCCACATGCAGGGTCTGACCGCATTGTACACACACCGATGGCAATGCTCGCGTTGCACACCCCCTGGTGGCAATGGCTGCTGCACTCAGCTTCTGCACTCAGCTGCACTCAGTAGCTGCCGTGCCCCTGCAGGTCCTGAGGTGACGGCTGCCACCAGCCAGGTGGTCAGTGACGGGCTGCGCCTCATGTTTGCTGGCGGCAGCAGCCTGGCTGGCCTGAAGGCGCTGGTGCCGCCGCTGTTCCCGGCATCGCCCCGGGCACCTTCCGGCATGGTGATTGGTGTGATACTTGTCATGTCATACAAGCCATGCAAACCCATGCAAGCATGTGCTGATCAGACATGCTTTCGTGTTCCGCCTAGCTTTGTGTCGCCTAGCTTACCCTCGCTCATGGGCTGACATGCTCTGAATCAGCACATGACATGACATGACATGACCAATGACCTGACCTGGTGCCTGACCTATCCTGATCCAACCTGATCCTGGGGCCAGTAAACCTGCACCCAAAACATACGTCAGTCATGCTTGCTTGCTCATGTCAGCCATGCTTGGCTAAACTACCCGCTTGGTGGCAGTAGTGTCGTAGGCCAAGCAGCCACACCAGGCTGATGGTCACCACCAACCTCAGCATACGAGCCTGTAGTCAGCAATGTCACAGAGATGCTCTGCCTGCTTGACCTGCAGACCCACACCATACCCCTGCGCAGCCTCACGGACTGCACCCAGCTTAGCCTCCTGCTGCTCCAGCCGCCCCTCCCCCTCCCCACCCACGCTGCCCAGCTGGGGGGCCTGACGTGGCCCCAGCCTGCTGTCACGCTGCACTCCCTGCCCGTGCCGCCACCTGCCCTGGCCGGGGGCCAGCACCCCACCCCCTCACCCTACCACAGCCTCCCTCACCTGGGGGACACCCCAGACGCCAGCTGGCAGCCAGCTGGGGGGCACGGGGGCCAGGAGGGGGAGGGGGGGGAGGCTGGGGGGTCTCAGGGGGGAGGGGCGGCTGGGGCCTCACAGCAGGGAGCCACCTGGCTGGCAGGGGGGCAGGGCCAGGGCGTAGCCCCTGGCTGGTCATCAGGTAGCGGCTCACACCAGCAGCAGCTGCCTGGTCTGGTGGCCATTGTCCCTAGCGCTCAGCCCCTGGTGGGCCACCCCTGCGAAGCTGTGCTGGGCCCAACCACCTTACCCGCCTCAACTGATTCAACCGCTGGCTCTGGGCAGAGGCCTGCAAGGCGAGGGCCGGCAGCAGGTAGCTCCAGCAGTGGAGGTGGGACTGCGCAACAGCTGCTGGGGCTGGGTGCCCCTGGGGGTGGCACAGCAGCAGGGGGGCTGACTCACAGCCTGGCACCACCTCTCCGTCTGGTGAGTGGCCCCATTGCAGACTGCACAGCGCAGCACAGCTTACAGCTTACTATCCCGCCACTACTCTTACTACTCCACACGGCATCACTACTTCCCTGGCACTACTAGCGTGATGTGTAATGCTTAAAATAATGTGTACAATTATGTGTCAGCCTGGCTCAGCACCTTGACCCTCACTACGGGTGGTGCTTTGTCTGTGTGGAGTTATGTCCCCATGCACAGTAGCACAGTCCAGCAAGGCTCAGCACAGCACAGCACACAAGAGTAGCAGGGCAGGGTGTGCATGAGGACCATGGTCAGGTCAGGCTAGATCAGGGCCAGAGCCAGAGCCAGGGCCAGGGCTGCGTAGCTAGCAGACAGGTGTGGAGCGCTGCAGCAGGCAGAGGGGCCTCCTGCCACAGCACCATGGAAGCAGCTGCTGCATCGCCATGCCAATCAAGCAGCCCCTGCCCTAACCCTTGCAAGTATGAGGATGGCAGCGGTGTGGCAGCTGACTGGCCCACACAGCTG
>JASKMD010000024.1:3634457-3664351 GCA_030144725.1 Haematococcus lacustris | reverse complement strand
GGCCCATCCCATTGTGCATGCTCAGGGCATCCGCTCTCGCAGAGTCACCAGCCAGCCAGCTGCCTCTGAGGTGCAGGTGCCTCAACCCACTCGCCCCAGTCAGCACTGCTGCCAGCTGCTTTAGTGTGATGCCTCGGGTGTGACCCAGGTCCAAAGTGTGACACCGGGTCAGGGTGGCTGCCAGCAGCTGTGTGGCACTAAGACCAGGAGCCCCAGCTAGTGAGTGTGAGGTTGCAGGGGAGGGTGATGAAGAAGGAGACAGGGCAGGGGCTGGAGGGGCAGCAGACAGCACCCCATGCTGGGATTCAGCTGAGGGCAGGGGAGCTGGATGGGAAGGGTCAGCAGCGGTGACCTCATGCATCAGGCTGGGTAGTGCTGAGTGGGGCCGGGCAGCGGGGGGCAGGGCTTGCGGGGCTGTGGGCCGGGGCCGGTGGGTGGTTGTCGGCTCTAATGGCTCCAGGAGGCCAGTGAGGTCGCAGCCGGCCAGCCGCAAGTCTGCAGTGTAGGGGCAGGAGGGGCTGGCAGGCCACTGCATTGCCTTGTGGAGTAAACACAGGCAACAGAAACAGCAGCGGTAGAGACAGAGGCAGCAGCAGCAGCAGCAGCAGCAGCAGCAGCAGCAGCAGCAGCATTCTTCTCAGCATCAGGAGTATTTTAGAGCATGGATGCCACTCTTGTCACTACCAGCGGCAACATCAGCAACACCTGGAGCACCACTACCTTCTCCACCCCATCCCCGCCCCTCTCTCCCAGCCCAAGGCCACAGCCAGCATCACCTTCCTCGCCTCCCAGCATCACCCGCTGTGCTCAGCCTTGAATATGCAGTACAGTCCTATTCCCCGTGACGTGCCTCCTCTACCTGCTCTCAGCTCATGCCTGCCATGTCCCCCTGCCTCAGCTGGACCCTGCCTCAGCTGGACCCTGCCTCAGCTGGACCCATGCAAGCCATGCTCCTCTGGCTTCCCAGCCGCCAGTGCCTCACCGGTCAGGTTGTGCAGACGCCCTAGGGCTGACCTCAGCAGCCTGATGAAGAGTGGCTGGCCCCCTGCAGCAGCACAGCACAGCTGTTGAACTCGCTCTGGGGGCTGGGCAGCAGCAGCGCAGCGCAGGGAGGCAGATGGGGCAGGGCAGTGGCAGCAGCACAGGGGACGGCACAATGGCATTAACAGGCAGGCAGGCAGGCAGGCAGGCAGGCAGGCAGGCAGGCAGGCAGGCAGGCAGGCAGGCAGGCAGGCAGGCAGGCGGGCGGGCGGGCGGGCGGGCGGGTGGGCGGGCGGGCGGGTGTGTACTCCTTGCGTGCAGCAGCTTAACCACAGCAGGGGAAACACTTTCACCTTATTAGGCCCCCTGAAAACCCTGGTGTGCCAGTGCCACAAGAGCCAAACCCACCATCGGAGGTCGGCATATCTCGCTGCCCCACTAGCTGCTGCTGTTGTTGCTTCAGGTCAGCTGGGCGTCTGTGCCGAAGGCCAAAGTCCAGGGCGGCCAGACCCATCACGAGCTTAGTCGGGGAGGGAGAGGGCTGGCGTACATTGCCACACCCTACCATCCCCAGGCCCCGCACTGACCCTGGTCCTCTCTCACTCATGCCCCAGCCACATCCTGCCAGGCCCTGAGTCACAGCAGCCGACCCACTGCCCTCCCGCTGCACGTCCCTGACTGCACTAGCTGCTGCTTCACCTGGGTGATGATGTGGACTGGTAGTAAGGGGTGGGGCTTGATCAGCCTCTAGCAGGCTGGCCCTGGCACTGGGGGAGGCACCGGGGGCGGCTGCAGCCACTGCTGTGTTGCTGGGGTATGGGGCAGGGGAGCCGTGGGGAAGGGGCTGCTGCTGCTGCTGTTGCTGCTGCACCCGGCTGCTGGGAAGGGTGGTGCAGAGGGATGGAGTCCCCAGGACCGGGTGTGCTGGAGTGGCTTGGTATGCAGGAGTGATGGCGGAAGAGGTCACACTTGTGGAGGTTGTGGGACTGGCAGGCCGACACACCAAGGAGTGTGAGAGGTCCAGGGCATGGAGATCCAACCGGCCCTGCATGTCAGAGTGAGCCAGACCAAGTCAGGATGCAGCGGGCAGCGTGTGGGGTCCAGCAGGAGCAGCAGGCAGCGTTGGGTGCTATTCAGATCCTATTGGATTGGATAGCTGTTGAGGTGAGTGCTGGCCATGCCATAGTGTAAAGGGCCTGGCAGGACGGCTGTGCACCGCTCCATAACATACTTGACTGGCGGCCCTATGCAGCATGTTCATCACAGCATGCAAGCGGTCCTGCACTGGCCCTGCACCCTCCACTGCCGGCTCACTGCCCCTAGTCAGCCCCCTTCCCCCTCACGCTCAGTCTGACGCCTCCCCCTCCCCCTACTGCCTTCACCTCCTTGGCTGCCCACCTGCTGCAACCCCACTGCTCCACCCCCTGCAGCAGCCCCCACCCCAGCTGGTAGCCACCTAACCCCTGCTGCTGCCCCCAGACCCTCCTACAGCTCACTGCCAACCCTGCTGCCGCCCCTCGTCTCCCCCTTGCCACCTCACCCTCACTTTGAAGCCCCACTCTACTGGAAGCCTACTTCCCTGACCTGTGTGGCCACCCCTTGACACAACCACCCTGACACGGACGCTGCCCTCAAACCCTCCTTCCCGGGCTCAGCCACCAGGGCTGCTAAGAATGCTCCCATTGGCCCCCTGACCCCCCTGACCCCTGCCGCCCCCCCAGCCCCATGGACCCCCCTTGGCCCTGTGCCCCTCCCCCCTCGCCTCTGACCTTTGACGCTGACCCTGTCTCCCCTGACCGCCCCTGGCCCCACCCACCTGGCTGCCCAGCTTCATGAGGCACAAGGGGCCCAGCTGCGTGCCCCTGGCCGCCAGGTGCTTCAGCTCCCTGCCGCAGCGCCCCAGCAGCAGCGCGAGGTCGCTGTCTGTCAGCTCCTGGTGGTAGGAGACGTCCAGGTAGGTCAGGCGGGCCAGGCAGGCAGGCGGCGTGTGCAGCAGGAGCTGCAGCCCCTGCGGGCAGAGAGGGGCAAGCCTGGTGAGCAGCAACCAGCTGGCAGCAGGGGTAGGGTAGGGTAGGGTACCTAAGGGACCCTAACCCTAACCCTAACCCTAACCCTAAACCCCCAAGTCTGGTGAGCAACCACCAGCAGGCAGCAGGCAGCAGGCTGGGCTGGTGGGCAACAGGCAGCGGGCAGGTGGGTTGAGGCTGGAAATGTGGCTGGGGCTATGAAGGCGGAGCAGTGGCCATGTGCTACACTTTGTTCCAGTTTGCAGTACAGCGGCTGTGTGGGCCAGGCAGCTGCTGCCACAGCGCTGCCATCCTCAACTTGCAAGGGTTGGGGCAGGGGCTGCTTAGTTGGCATGGTGAGGCAGCAGCTGCTTCCATGGTGCTGTGGCAGGAGGCCCCTCTGCCTGCTGCAGCTCCACACACCTGTCTGCTAGCTACGCAGCCCTGGCTCTGGCTCTGGCTCTGGCTCTGGCTCTGGCTCTGGCTCTGGCTCTGGTCTTGGCCCTGGCCCTGGCTCTGGCTCTGGCCCTGATCTAGCCTGACCTGACCATGGTCCTCATGCACACCCTGCCCTGCTATTCTTGTGTGCTGTGCATGGGGACTGTGCATGGGGACATAACTCCACACAGACAAAGCACCACCCGTAGTGAGGGTCAAGGTGCTGAGCCAGGCTTGCACAGAATTGTACACATTATTCTAAGCATTACACATTACGCTAGTAGTGCCAGGGAAGTAGTGATGCCGTGTGGAGTAGTAAGAGTAGAGGCGGGATAGTAAGCTGTAAGCTGTGCTACGCTGTGCAGCCTGCAATGGGGCCACTCACCAGACGTAAAGGTGGTGCTGGGCTGTGAGCCGGCCCCCCTGCTGCTGTGCCACCCCCAGGGGCACCCAGCCCCAGCAGCTGTTGCGCAGTCCCAGCTCCACTGCTGGAGCTACCCGCTGTCGGCCCTCGCCTTGCAGGCCTCTGCCCAGAGCCAGCGGTTGAATCAGTTGAGGCGGGTAAGGTGGTTGGGCCCAGCACAGCTTCGCAGGGGTGGCCCACCAGGGGCTGAGCGCTAGGGACAATGGCCACCAGACCAGGCAGCTGCTGCTGGTGTGAGCCGCCCTGGCCCTGCCCCCCTGCCAGCCAGGTGGCTCCCTGCTGTGAGGCCCCAGCCGCCCCTCCCCCCTGAGACCCCCCAGCCTCCCCCACCTCCCCCTCCTGGCCCCCATGCCCCCCAGCTGGCTGCCAGCTGGCGTCTGGGGTGTCCCCCAGGTGAGGGAGGCTGTGGCGGGGTGTGGGGGTGGGGTGCTGGCCCCCGGCCAGGGCAGGTGGCGGCACGGGCAGGGAGTGCAGGGTGACGGCAGGCTGGGGCCACGTCAGGCCCCCCAGCTGGGCAGCGTGGGTGGGGAGGGGCAGGGGCGGCTGGAGCAGCAGGAGGCTAAGCTGGGTGCAGTCCGTGAGGCTGCGCAGGGGTATGGTGTGGGTCTGCAGGTCAAGCAGGCAGAGCATCTCTGTGACATTGCCAACTACAGGCTCGTATGCTGATGATGGTGGTGACCATCAGCCTGGTGTGGCTGCTTGGCCTACGACACTACTGCCACCAAGCGGGTAGTTTAGCCAAGCATGGCTGACATGAGCAAGCAAGCATGACTGACGTATGTTTTGGGTGCAAGTTTGCTGGCCCCAGGATCAGGTCGGATCAGGATAGGTCAGGCACCAGGTCAGGTCATTGGTCATGTCATGTCAGGTCAGGTGCTGATTCAGAGCACGTCAGCCCATGAGCGAGGGCAAGCTAGGCAACACAAAGCTAGGCGAAACACGAAAGCATGTCTGATCAGCACATGCTTGCATGGGTTTGCATGGCTTGTATGACATGACAAGTACCACACCAATCACCATGCCGGAAGGTGCCCGGGGCGATGCCGGGAACAGCGGCGGCACCAGCGCCTTCAGGCCAGCCAGGCTGCTGCCGCCAGCAAACATGAGGCGCAGCCCATCACTGACCACCTGGCTGGTGGCAGCCGTCACCTCAGGACCTGCAGGGGCACGGCAGCTGAGTGCAGCAGCCATTGCCACAAGAGGGTGTGCAACGGGAGCATTGCCACCGGCGTGTGTACAATGCGGTTAGACCCTGCATGTGGCAACAAGGTGAAATCAGCGCAGGGGACAGCCCGCGCAGGGGACCAGTGCCTGACGGCCTCTCAAAGTCCATAGCCACCCATGCAGGTACTCCATGCAGGGTCGTGTGTGCTACCCATTTCCTCCAACGCTGACTATAGGTGTGCTGGACAAACAAGCAGGCGTGACATGGCGGTTTGGAGGCACAAGGGGTGTGGCATGGAGGGGGGGCATGGGCTGCATGTGCATGGCGATGATGAAGAGTCCATGGGCAGCAGGCCTGACACCTGGACCCACTAAGATCATCGGATCAGGGTTGAGGTCTGTTGGGTTGAAGTGCACAGAGGGTGACAGTGGTGGTAGGATGCAGGGCGGGATGACTCAGCTTCTCAGCAGTGGGAGGCACAACAGGATTAGAGGTTGGCCCTAACCCTGACCCTGACCCTGACCCTGACCCTGAGGCATGAGCTGGGAAGCAAGCTAGCACCTGTACTCCATCAGCCCTGTGGCATGCTGTGCACCAGATACAGGGCTG
Organism: Haematococcus lacustris; assembly: GCA_030144725.1. Classification (NCBI taxonomy): domain Eukaryota; kingdom Viridiplantae; phylum Chlorophyta; class Chlorophyceae; order Chlamydomonadales; family Haematococcaceae; genus Haematococcus; species Haematococcus lacustris. The sequence goes on along the minus strand of JASKMD010000024.1, from coordinate 3,658,728 downwards.
GCTGCTGCTAGGGGACGCAGGGCATGGTTCGTACCTGGGACACAGAATGACGCAAACTCCATGTTGGCATCTTCCACTATGGCGTGTCTGGGTGTCTGTCTTTGCTGCCATGTCTGCTGACGTGCTGCAGCTGTCATATTGTTTGTAGGTGTTGTGGTGTGCGAGCCTTGCTGCTCGTGCTGCTCCGTCCTGGCTTGCTGCGCCAGGCGCCTGCTGCGCGCATGGGCTGTGGCGAAGAGATGCTGGCGCCAGCTACCTGACAGCATGCTGTGGCACATGTGCCAGTGGCGATGTTCCAGCTCCACTGCATATGGACCTGCATGGCTCCACCCAGGTTGAGTCGGGCTGCTAAGTGTTGGTAGTGTTCAGCAAAGTGGCTGGGTGAGTTCAAGTGCAGATGTGGGCATCATGAGAGTACAAAGGATGAACCAGCGGCATTTAGTTTCCTTTGTCTACTGCTAGGTGCCCCACGGTTTGCTGGCCCGCCTGTGTCCAAGGTTGTTTCACACCTCGTTGTGCCAGCACTTCGAGCACAACCCCACGCAGGCGCCCAGATGTTTGCGACAGCGTCCCGCATGCTTGGTAGTCCAAATTCAGGACAATGAGGTTGAGGATGCTATCGGGCAGGTCGAGGAGGGTGGCACTGGCTTCTTGTGAGACACACTCTTGCATCCCTTGCTTGCTGGCAATTCAAGGGGAGTCATGGTTGTGTACTTTTTCGTCTCGTTTTGCCCCATGCCGATCATGCAAGACATTCTATGCACCGGTTGAAATAGTGGCTAGTCCACTGGCTATGACGCAACTGCCGACCTTCCTAACGCGCAAGCATGTGCTTGTGGTCTATCTCATCCTTTTCCCCAATAACTATATGATCTCCATGGATGTCTTGACCTGTGTGTGTGTTTCTGTGACCTCCGTGTCAACGGTATGCACCGTAACCCTGCCCGGATGTCCAGGGTTCGACAGCTTGGCAGCCTAACTACCAGACAGCAAACCAGTGCAAAGGCGGCAGACCAAGGCTGCGGCAGTGTTAAGTGCGGCGGCAATAGCTGAGGTATGTTCCCTCATGTGCCACAATGGGTGGTCATGTTACCATCCCCAGTGTGCAGATGCCCACAGGCTGCTTGTGGCCCTGTTACATCGCTGCTGATTGCTCCATCTGTGGTGGCATCATGGCGAACATGAGCAAGGGCACGGTGGTGCGCTTGTTTACACAACACCTGGTCACAAGGTTTCCATCACTCAGGCAAATTAGTAACAGCATTTTTGAGATTCAGAGCCTCGGACTTGGTACATAGTCAAATGAAGGCATTGTAAGATTGGGGGTTGAAACTAAAATTCGTGATTTTGCGCGGTTGGTGAAATACGGCCATGCTACAGTACTGTAGGTGTCTACAGTACTGTCGGGGTACCTCGCGAGTACACGAACAGAGCCTCGGACTTGGTACATAGTCTAAAGAAGGCATTGTAAGATCGGGGGTTGAAACTAAAATTCGTGATTTTGCGCGGTTGGTGAGATACGGCCATGCTACAGTACTGTAGGTGTCTACAGTACTGTCGGGGTACCTCGCGAGAGACCACTTACAGTACTGTAGACATCTACAGTACTGTAGACATCTACAGTACTGTAGACATCTACAGTACTGAAGGTACCTCGAGGTACCTCGAGAGACCACTTACAGTACTGTAGACATCTACAGTACTGTAGACCTCTACAGTACTGTAGACACCTACAGTACTGTAGACATCTACAGTACTGTAGACATCTACAGTACTGTAGACATCTACAGTACTGTAGGTACCTCGAGGTACCTCGAGGGACCACTTACAGTACTGTAGACATCTACAGTACTGTAGACCTCTACAGTACTGTAGACACCTACAGTACTGTAGACATCTACAGTACTGTAGACATCTACAGTACTGTAGACATCTACAGTACTGTAGGTACCTCGAGGTACCTCGAGGGACCACTTACAGTACTGTAGACATCTACAGTACTGTAGACCTCTACAGTACTGTAGACACCTACAGTACTGTAGACATCTACAGTACTGTAGACATCTACAGTACTGTAGACATCTACAGTACTGTAGGTACCTCGAGGTACCTCGAGAGACCACTTACAGTACTGTAGACATCTACAGTACTGTAGACCTCTACAGTACTGTAGACACCTACAGTACTGTAGACATCTACAGTACTGTAGACATCTACAGTACTGTAGACATCTACAGTACTGTAGGTACCTCGAGGTACCTCGAGGGACCACTTACAGTACTGTAGACATCTACAGTACTGTAGACCTCTACAGTACTGTAGACACCTACAGTACTGTAGATGTCTACAGTACTGTAGACATCTACAGTACTGTAGGTACCTCGAGGTACCTCGAGAGACCATTTACAGTACTGTAGACATCTACAGTACTGTAGACATCTACAGTACTGTAGACCCCTACAATACTGTAGATGTCTACAGTACTGTAGACATCTACAGTACTGTAGACATCTACAGTACTTCGAGGTACCTCGAGGTACCTCGAGAGACCATTTACAGTACTGTAGACTTCTACAGTACTGTAGACATCTACAGTACTGTAGACCTCTACAGTACTGTAGACATCTACAGTACTGTAGACATCTACAGTACTGTAGACATCTACAGTACCTCGAGGTACCTCGAGGTACCTCGAGAGACCACTTACAGTACTGTAGCCTTTAAGCACTTAGAAAAATTCTGAACATCTCACTTGCATTCAGGCATCCGTCCAACACTTAGTCGCAGCATCGTGTAGCCGGTATTGCAGCGATGGCATCGCACGAGGTTACCCATACTCGCAGCCGCATCTAGCCCATACTCGCAGCCACATACTCGGCAATCAACCTCGCGGCCACGCAGCTGGTCCACAGATGGCATCGCACGAGGTTACCCATACTCGCAGCCACATCTACCCCATACTCGCAGCCACATACTCGGCAATCAACCTCGCGGCCACACAGCTGGTCCAGCAGCGCAGAAGCATACCTGTGAGGCAGCTCGGTGCGAGGATCTCACCTCGCAGCCAGCCTCGCAGCCATTTTCCTCGCAGCCAGCCTCGCAGCCAGTTTCGCAGCCAGCCTCGCAGCCAGCCTCGCAGCCAGCATCGCAGCTAGCCTCGCGGCCAGTTTCCTCGCAACGATTCTCCGCAATTATCGCAAGCATTGATGCACCAACGCAAGGCAGGTGCAACGTGTTGTGAGCAGCGAAGAGGCCAGACGGACCATGGTAAGAGCTTAGGACCAAGGTAAGAGCTTAGAAGGAGCTAGCATTGCGCAGCATAGCCCTTAGTATCCAGCCTAACCCACTGCTGCTGCTGCTGCTGCCACTGCTGCTGCTGCTGCTGCCCCTACTGCTGCTGCTGCTACCCCCCTACTGCTGCTGCTGCTGCCCCCCCTACTGCTGCTGCTGCCCCCCCTACTGCTGCTGCTGCTGCCACTGCTGCTGCTGCTGCTGCTGCCCCTGCTGCTGCTGCTGCTACCCCCCTACTGCTGCTGCTGCTACCCCCCCTACTGCTGCTGCTGCTACCCCCCCTACTGCTGCTGCTGCTGCCCCCCCTACTACTGCTGCTGCTGCCACTGCTGCTGCTGCTGCTACCCCCCCTACTGCTGCTGCTGCTGCCCCCCTACTGCTGCTGCTGCTGCCCCCCCTACTGCTGCTGCTGCTACCCCCCTACTGCTGCTGCTGCTGCCCCCCTACTGCTGCTGCTGCTGCCCCCCCTACTGCTGCTGCTGCTGCCCCCCCTACTGCTGCTGCTGCTGCTGCCACTGCTGCTGCTGCTGCTGCCCCCCCTACTGCTGCTGCTGCCACTGCTGCTGCTGCCACTGCTGCTGCTGCTGCTACCCCCCTACTGCTGCTGCTGCTGCCCCCCTGCTGCTGCTGCTGCTACCCCCCCCTACTGCTGCTGCTGCTAGATGCTGCTAGATGCTGCTAGATGTCTACAGTACTGTAGGGGTCTACAGTACTGTAGGTGTCTACAGTACTGTAGGTGTCTACAGTACTGTAGGTGTCTACAGTACTGTAGGTGTCTACAGTACTGTAGGTGTCTACAGTACTGTAGGGGTCTACAGTACTGTAGGTGTCTACAGTACTGTAGATGTCTACAGTACTGTAGGGGTCTACAGTACTGTAGGGGTCTACAGTACTGTAGGTGTCTACAGTACTGTAGGTGTCTACAGTACTGTAGGTGTCTACAGTACTGTAGATGTCTACAGTACTGTAGGGGTCTACAGTACTGTAGGTGTCTACAGTACTGTAGGTGTCTACAGTACTGTAGATGTCTACAGTACTGTAGGTGTCTACAGTACTGTAGGTGTCTACAGTACTGTAGATGTCTACAGTACTGTAGATGTCTACAGTACTGTAGGGGTCTACAGTACTGTAGATGTCTACAGTACTGTAGGGGTCTACAGTACTGTAGGTGTCTACAGTACTGTAGGTGTCTACAGTACTGTAGGTGTCTACAGTACTGTAGATGTCTACAGTACTGTAGGGGTCTACAGTACTGTAGGTGTCTACAGTACTGTAGGTGTCTACAGTACTGTAGATGTCTACAGTACTGTAGGGGTCTACAGTACTGTAGGGGTCTACAGTACTGTAGGGGTCTACAGTACTGTAGGTGTCTACAGTACTGTAGGGGTCTACAGTACTGTAGGGGTCTACAGTACTGTAGGTGTCTACAGTACTGTAGATGTCTACAGTACTGTAGGTGCCTTCCCCCCATGCATCCTTAACCCCCATGCCCCCTTCGCCCCCATGCAGGAACATCTCAAAGTAGCCCAAGCTCGTTTGCTATCCCGACAGTGCTATGCAAATGCGCTGACAACAAAGCGTGCCTATGTTGCCCAGCCCAGCCCAGCCCTGCCCAGCCCTACTCAGCCTCTAGGATTCGTTACCGACCCTGAGCCTAGCCCTTGTGTTAGGAACACAAGTGGTGATGTAATGATGTAGGCTAAGAGTCATGATGTAATGATGTGAGGTTATATGTAATGATGGATGGTTGATGGCCAACCGCAAACAACTTTTGGGGCAATCTCTGCCGCACTCGATATTACTCGGGAGGGTGCGGTGCGGGAGGTTGTTGTGATTGCGGGGCATCATCAACATCCACAGCTTTGCGGGAGCTTGCAAGCCGAGCTACCCAGTACAACCGACAGAACGGACCTAGCTTGCGATAGAGACGGGCCCCGGCCTTAGACCTTACACGTATGTATGTAGCTCCCTATGGCGACCTTATTGCGTGGACACAACTTTCGGCACAAATATCTATATCGAGCTTGCGGGCCTACGCTTCGACGCCTCTCACTATTTATAGCACGCAGAAGCTGACGGTGCAATCGCGGTAGCAAATGGTGGTTTGAATGTGGAGAACAACATGATACCCTATTTACAAGAGACCTTGTCAAATCTGACCTACAGTACTGTAGACCTCTACAGTACTGTAGACATCTACAGTACTGTAGACATCTACAGTACTGTAGATGTCTACAGTACTGTAGGTACCTACACTCCAACTGCTCACATACTCAAAATATCAACAAGCGTCAAGTGGCGTTGGAGTCGCAAGGACAATCCGAGGCGAACCGCATCAAAAAACTACCCCCCTAGGATGACGAATATCCGCACTAATTTGCCTGTGTATATGAATGCAATCCTTACCAATCTCACTTGCACACTTCTGCCCAGCGCATGCTCAGCGAACCCCTCGTTGAGAACCCCTGACTGCTCAACCACAAACAAACACTACCAACAAACAACGGAGCAAAATTACGTAAACAAGTGACTGATCTTGAGGAACAGGACCATGAGAAACACCAACGTGACAATGAGCAGGAAGATGCACAGCCCTCCTCGCCAGTGGGCGGTCTGCTTCATAAGCTGCTTCACCTGTGCAAGCGCAACCAAGTCAACACATGATGTCAGGCCAGTGTGTACCGGTGGGAGGGTAGCAAGGGCATGCCCCGATGCTACTCTCCTTCCTTAATGCACGCCCGACAGCGAGGGTGTAGTCTTTCTTTCTTTCTTTCTTTCAGGCCAGTGTGTTGTTCTGTGATTCACCCACGTGCTGTGTAATGTGTGACCTGTCCTGCTACCTGAAAGTGTGTAGCTCCACGACAGACTGCATGCCAGCGGGAGAAGACAACAGCAGCAGTGCCACTGCCCTGCAGCTCAGTGATGGTGGCCGGTGGGGGCGGTGAGGTGTGACCTGCCTTGACTGTGGCTGCCTTCAAACGGCTCTGCGTCACGTCCGTCTCCTCATCAAGCTCGTCCAGCAGCCGGGTCTGCAGGTCCACCTCCTCCCCAATGGCCAGGGCGATGTGCTGTAGGCCACAAGGGGGGCCAAGAGAAGGCAAGGTGGCCAAGGGGGTGGGGAAGGGAGTGGCAAGGAGGATAGGGGTGCCGACGCCAGACTGCCCAAGCATATCCCAAGCTGTGGCACGCAGCACTCCGTGCCCTTAGTGATGGGGCGGGCTCATGTCACACCCCACACCACTGGACTGCTTGCACTGCCACTTGCTGTGCACAGGCCTGTGTGCTCTGTCACGCATTGTGTCATGTGATGCTTTGTGCATGTGCTGCACTTGCTGGTCATGGATGCAATGACGGTGAAACACCAGCTGGCTGAGCACACCTCGCAACCGAGAGCCTGCACCCTCAGTGGCCCTGAACACTGTGCACCTCCCTGCTGCGCAAGGGCAGCTCCACAAACACTACCAGCCATCAACTCTGCCATCATTGCCAAATAGTAGTGTCACCTCACCATCCTCACCAACCCCTTGCCTACCACTACTTCCTTTCAGCAGACCCCCTTGTCTTGCAGAAGTGCCCCCTTCCCTCCCCTTCTTCCTTTGTCACCCCCTTGCCTCCCTGCCCTCCCGACTCCCCACCCCCCTTGCCCACCTTGGTGTTGCGCACAGTCTTCTCCATCTGCCCAAGCACCTCGTCCTGCTGCACCATGGTTTGCTGCTGCAGCTGTAGGAGGCCCCGGCTGTCAAGCTCTGCTGTGGCCTCAGTCTCCTTGCTGCCTTGAGCGCTGGAGGCGGCACCTGGGCCCTGCACGCCTCCTTGCCGTGCACCTGCTAGCAAATTGTCCCTGCAGCCAGCAGGGGTGACTGCACCACCTGTGATGCATGGGTGTTGCCTGGTAGTGGCTGTGGGTGCTGTTGTGTGTGTATGAGATCCGTACGTGCATGAGGAATCATGGTGATTTTGAGCTCAAACTGGCACATGGTGAGAAATGGAGAGGCCAGGGGCAACCCTCACCTGTCTACTTGAGCGGGACCACGCTTCAGGGACAACTGCATTTGCTCTCGGCGATTGCGCAGGTCATACAACAGGTCTCGTCTTCTGTTCTTCTCAGACTCGGACCTGCTCGGTGCATTGCTTGTGCGTGGGTTAGGGTTGTTGGCAAGCCACACACCCTTGCCACGTTTCCAATGTGCGGGCCTCACAAGGATGCTGCTTCAGACGAGTCAAGCCACTTCAGCAGCCGCTCCACCATGGTGCCCAACGTCCCAATCTTCCTTCGAGCGGTAGCTGTCTTCCGCGAGGCTTCTGGCCCCCCGCTAGCATTGTCAGTGTTGCGTTCCTAAAGCGCTAGGAAAGGGATCAGGCAGGGCAAGAGGCCATAACCCCGGGGACGCAACTGCCGCGGCCTGGCGAGCGGTTTCGCCGCACAGTGGGCCTGACCTGTATGGTTTGAAGCACCTCCAGCGCCAGGTTCCTAGCTTCGTCATACTCCCTCTGCCATGCGTCTGTGTCGAGGCGGAACCCCATCGCTTTGACCCCAGTGGTAGCAGCTGCTGCAGTGAGCTACAACTTGAGCGCGTACACTGGCGCAAATGGTGCGCTGGACGGTACCGCATGCGTAGAACGACCATTTCTTGACAGCCTGATTCGAATCTACCACTATAACATTGCCGAATGCTAAGCTGCACATCAGCTGAATAAGTAGCACAGAAAGGCAGAGGGGCATGTGCGGTGGGTTGAGCATGGACGGTGCCAGACCGGGGTGGCCCATTGCAGTCCTCACACTGGGCGTCGAGGCCCTAGTAATGGCAGGATTGTTGTCTTTGGAGGCCACAGCAATGGCACAGAGGCACCTGGATGCAGGGCATGCAGCATGCTTGTGTTTCTTGCTGAGCCGTGAAGGCACAAGGCTGAGCTAGGACGTTAGCAGCATGTAGAGCATGAATCGGGGACGTGTAGGAGCCTTCGGAAGATGTGCGCGCCCTCCATCTCGCATCGCGCTGGCGAATGGTTCGTCCGTGCCCTACGTGGCAACCCTCGATTGGCAACCCCTAGCATCGCCCCAGCAGTGCAGCCCGTATGCACCAGGTCCACCTACCAGGCTCAGACAACAACCACCTCAGACCCACCCTCTTTGCTTGCACACCACAGGAGGGCGCAGGTCATGCCGCCCAGCCCCACACCCCCAGGTGACACGCGCTACCCGCATCCCAAAGAATCCTAAGGTAGGTGCCAGGCTCCTAGGAGTGCTATCACGGATGCTCCATGCAGCTGTGGCGCTTCCACAACAACCTGTTTGAGCTGATGTTGTGTTAAAGGCATAGTAGTGTGAGACTGTCCGATACCAAAACCCCGATATCTCCTGCAGGATTCCACATTCCCTGCAGGCTGTTGGTCCCGCTGTGGGTGGTTTCCCCTCAATATTTACCAGTGCCATCCTGGTGACACATTCCCTCCTGCTGACCACTGGGATGCCTGTCAAGGGCAACAGCTGTAGGCTGAGGAAGGCATATGCGCAGCCCCTCATCCCTCACTAGGGCCTCCATTTGAGTCGGACCACTAGGGACCACTAGGGACAACTCAGAATGGTGAAAAGGGGCTGTGTGGAGTTGCATTCCCATGCACATGGCACATGGCCCATGGCATGGGCTGCTTTACCACTTATACCATTGCCTGACCCCTTATAGGGTTATGGTCTAGAGTTGGCATGACCTGCATGCACTAATTGAAAGCTAATGACAGTTCAAGTGGGGAGACACTGGTGGCTGGTAGAGCTGCCTGATTTGGCCACCAGCACAGCTCCAGTGGGCGCCACCTGCTCTCCCCAATGCGCTGCATGTTCAGCGCTGCATTGCAGTCCCTGTCCAGCCACCTGCCTGGCTGTGGTGCTGGCCTGGCTTTGGCAACCTAGCCCTTGCCCTTGCCTTTGCCCTTAGGGTGCTGGGTGGGCTCAGCCGCCTGTTCAGCCTTCGTGCACTTGCTGCACTTGGCTGGTGGGGGAGTGCTGGGCCTTGGCTCTGATGCTGCTGGCTGTGTGGCCTAGGCGTATGTACGGCCTAGCAAGCTAGCTAGCTAGCAACCTGACAATCTGGTGTCACCTCCAGACTCGCCTGCGGGACTGAGACACGCATGTGGCCAGGACAGCAATGGGCCACCCACCCACCCGGCCACCCACCCACCCACCCACCCACCCACCCACCCACCCACCCACCCACCCACCCACCCACCCACCCACCCACCCACCCACCCACCCACCCACCCACCCACCCACCCACCCACCCACCCACCCACCCACCCACCCACCCACCCACCCACCCACCCACCCACCCACCCACCCACCCACCCACCCACCCACCCACCCACCCACCCACCCACCCACCCACCCACCCACCCACCCACCCACCCACCCACCCACCCACCCACCCACCCACCCACCCACCCACCCACCCACCCACCCACCCACCCACCCACCCACCCACCCACCCACCCACCCACCCACCCACCCACCCACCCACCCACCCACCCACCCACCCACCTACCCACCCACCCACCCACCCACCCACCCACCCACCCACCCACCCACCCACCCACTGTGCAGGACTTTGACAGCATGGATGCTGTGAGGGAGCATCTTGAGAAAGGTGACGGCGCCCCTGCAGCCTCAGGGGCTGGAGCAAGGCCCGGCTTCATCTGGAGCCTGCTCACCTTGGTGTCCCGGGCCACTGTGGGCACCGCGTCTCAGCAGCTGCCATGGTGGAGCCCTGCCAGGCTGTACCAGTGGCTGTCAGCCAGTTTCAAGCCGAACGCCAGGTGGGACCCTGAGGGTTGTGTCAAGGGGGGGCCAGCAGCAGCAGCAGGGGCAGGAGGGGCAGCAGCAGCAGGGGCAGCAGCAGCAGCCGCAGCAGCCGCAGCAGGGGCAGCAGGGGCAGCAGGGGCTTTAGCTTACAGTAGCGGCTAAGCCCTTCCATCCACAGGCTCCATGCCACCCCAGGGCGCTCCCAGTCCCGTCCAAGTGCGCTGGCCCACACTGCTGCTGACATCATGCCTGCAGGCCACCGGCAGCGGATGAGGATGAGTGGGGCGAGCGGGACGACCCCAGCGACCCCTGGGTGCAGGCAGTCAACAGGCAGGCGCAGCAGCTGGGGCCACTGCTGCTGCTGCCTCGTCACCGCATCCGCCGCATGGCTATTCGCTACCCCCGGGTGAGCCCCAGCGTGTGTGTGATAATGATGAGGGGCAGCGGTCACACACAGGAGCACAGGGAACGAGTCTTGAGCAAACGGGAGGCGGCAGAGAGACAGCATGGGGTGGGCTGACGGTATGCCTCCCACATTCCAACACATCATTGGGTGGAGTTGTCCGGGCTGAGGGTAGTGGCATTGTGGTGCTGATGCATGGGCCTGCACTGGGCGTGCGCCTTGTGCTGGTCATGAGGTGACAGCCAGCACACCTACCACTCAAGAAATGCAAGGAAACATGAAGCACCCCTTCCTCCCAAACCACCCCTGACAACTACAGCAGCTATAGGCGTGTGAGGTCTGCTCTTGTCTGCTCTGTAGCCAACCACCTGGCTAGGGCAGAACCATGCAATTTATTGCCATGGCTGTGGGGAACATCACCATGGCACCCTAACCAGCCTGGCCCCGACTGCCTGGCAATGACCTGCCTGGCAATTACCTGCTGGCCTGCAAGCCCTGCCCTTCAAGCCCTGCCCTTCAAGCCCTGCCCTTTGTGGCTCTGGCTCGCCTGGCATTGTCAGGTGCTGGAGCTGGATGCAGCTGATGTGGGTGCGCGACTGCTGAGCCTGAAAGCCCTGCTGCGGGGGGCTGACGTGGTGTACCTCATGGAGCAGCACCCCATGTGAGCATGTGACTCGTCAGCTGTTATACCCACCCACCCACCCACCCACCCGCCCGCCCGCCCGCCCGCCCGCCCGCCCGCCCGCCCGCCCGCCCGCCCGCCCGCCCGCCCGCCCGCCCGCCCGCCCGCCCGCCCGCCCGCCCGCCCGCCCGCCCGCCCGCCCGCCCGCCCGCCCGCCCGCCCGCCCGCCCGCCCGCCCGCCCGCCCGCCCGCCCGCCCGCCCGCCCGCCCGCCCGCCCGCCCGCCCGCCCGCCCGCCCGCCCGCCCGCCCGCCCACCCACCACCCACCCACCCACCCACCCACCCACCCACCCACCTATTCACCAGAATAGATACCAAATGCACACAGCTTAGCATTCTCCGTCAGTGTCACCCCGCCATGTGTCTGGATGGCATTCAGCCATCAACAGGTCACGGGTTTGAGCCTTCCTGGCTGCAGGCTGTTCCTGATGGGCAGCCCTGCAGAGATGGAGCAGAGGGTGGGAGCTGGCCTGGCGCAGCTGCAGCGGGAGCTCAAGGGAGCCAACATCACGGCGCTGGTCATGGTCGATCCTGAGCTGCTCTTCATGGACCTGGATCATGGTGAGGCAGCCGCGCCACCCCTCACCCTAGCCACCCAAACTCCCTACCACCTAACCCTAGCCACGTAATACCCTACCCGCCTATAATTAATCATCTAACCCTAGCCACTGAACCCTAGGCACCTAACCCTAGGCACCTAACCTTTCAAGAGTAACCCCCAACTACCTACCCCCTGGACCCTAATTCCGTGACCCTGGATCATGGTGAAGCAGCAGCCCCAAAGGGGGATGCTTGGGAGGGCAGGTGCGGGGCCATGCAGGCCTAGAGCCATGCGGGTGCAGAGGCGGCATGAGCATGTTGTAGAGGCATGGCAGGTCAGGAACCTGCAGGTTTGCATGTGGTCGTCAAACTACTAAAAGCTCAATCAGATTCAAAATAGGGCATGGCATGCAGAGGTTTGAATTCATGCAGCTACAAGCAACACCAGCAAGGTTGAGGGACCAGCGATCACACTCGACTGGCTAAAGCAGCATGGAGTGCATGGGTTGCATGGGCAGTTCCTGTGCCGTGTTCACCAGTATTTCGTGTTCTCACGCGGCTGAGCGTGGTCGAGGTCCTTGTTGTGCCTGCCGGCCTAGCTGCATTGTCGTCTCAGCCTTCGTGCGTCTTCATTGCTCACCATGCGATATCATAGCCACAGGTGTGCGCATGTGGTGGAGGCAGGCCACGCCCCCTGCAGGCGGAAGCTCCTACCACGCCGGCTCACCTACCACGCCGGCTCTGCTGAAGCAGTCTTCTTCTTCTTCTTCTTCTTCTTCTTCTTCTGTGCATGTGTTGTGCAGGATTGAGAGAGCTGCGTCAGCTGTGGGACGTTGACGAGCAGGCCCTGGATAACAGCGAGCCCCATGAATTGGCCTTTGCGGTGCGGTCATTGTGCAACACGAGCCCACGGCATCGCCAGCAGCAGCAGCAGCAGCAGCGGTAGTCCATCCTCATAGCTGCTCTCGTCATGACATGGCACCATGCGGTCCAGTCAGACATCGCCGGTATTACTGCGGCACATGAGACTACACCACTTCAAGGTTTTACCAGATTGACATGTGTCTGGCATGGAGCCCTATCAAAGCTGCTAGGTGTGTGACAGCTGTTGGGCATTGGTGTTGGGGGCAGTTGTTCAGCAGCACAGTGTGGGCGCCACACTGGGGGTCAGAGTCGATGCTCATGACTGGTATGCTCATGACACATGGGAAGTTACAGGCACCTCTGTGCCCCTGCTCATGCTTAGGGTGAACCCCCACCCACCCGACCACCCACCCACCCACCCACCCACCCAGATTATGTGCTGTTGGTAGTGCTGTCAAGCAGCGCTCTTGGCCTACAGGACTACTAGTAAGCATGAACCGGGCTGTTTCACTGGGACAGATGGCTGCAGGGCAGGCGACCTGCCTGCGAGGACGTTTGGCAGGAACTGAGCAGGGGGTGGTGACAAGTGAGGGCTGCAGTAGCCTTATAAGCACCCCGCTGTTGATTTTGATGAGGTCCCAGTGGTCTAGTGGGAAAGAGTGCCATCGATGTGGGGGGTGCAGTCATCAAGGGTGCGACCGAGGATGCTTCAACTTGATTGGAGTAGCTGAGTGAGATTACCCGCAGTCCAACATGTTGTTCCTTGTTGAATGAGTTTTGTTGGCCTGTTGGTGGCAGGATTTAGGAATGGATGGCTGACCCGGTTGGTGGACTTTTTGCAAAAGTAGCTGCTCTTAATTTTTAGAATAGAGGAGCAGCTACGCGATACAGCTGCGTCTTGGCAAGTGGGGGCTCTGCTTTGATAGAGCGCCCTCGCACGGCAAAGCTTTCGCTCCACAGCCTGCAGCTTGCATCGGCTCTATTTGGGTGTGGGCCTGTTGGGTTGGCGGAAAAGCTATCCAAGCAGGTGGGCGCCAATGATAACATGTTCGCGACGGTCTGTTGCTGTTGCGGTGAGGCACCCAACACGCGACCATTTTTACCCTGTCGACTTTCCGTCATGCAGGCTTGATATGTTGGATATGTTAGCAAGCTGCACACACGTAGAGAGAGGTCAACACATCCTCTAGATTGTGCCTGTTTGGCTGTACTGTGATTGAGACACTGCTGAGCCCCGGCAGCAGTTTCAGCAGAAGCAGCTGCTCACAGCAGTACATCATAGCCAGCCACCTCCAGTTGAACTGGAGGAAACAGCCGTGCACAGCAGGGGCGGCTGCAGCCCCGGGCCTGCCAGGGCAGCCCTGGCAGAGTCCTTGCAGCTCCTCATACCTGGGGCTGAGTCTGGTGGAGGTGCTGAAGCTGGAGCTATAGCTTGTCCCCAGCCCGCTGGGCACCTGGGAGTCTCCATGGGGCGCATCAGCATCAGCACCATCCCCTCTCCTTTTGAGCGGGCCTCTGTGGTCACGCTGGAGTGGGCAGCCAGAGGTGAGCTGGCAGTGCGAAGACATGCCACCTGCAGGGCCCCAGGGTCTAGCTAGGCAGCTGGGCAAGGCAAGCTGGTGTGGATAGGCTGTAGGACAAAGTGTGGGGCGTTGGTAGTGGTGGACACACGGGTGGTCATGGTGCAATTGGGGTTAGTCAAACTGAACCCTAGTCCACCAGGTTCAGATAGACCCAGAGTAGTGGACATGGTGGCAGGCAGACAGGCATGCACTCATGACACATGTGCAAGAGTAGGCCCAGGGCACAAAGCTCGGAGTGAGAATGGAACTTCTGCTGGAGCTGGGATGGCAGTTGAGCAAGGGTTGAGATGACGAGGTGTCATGCAGAAGCATGTGATGCAGAATGCAGCGTGTGGCGCTTGCCTTGACCTGTGCTTGACCCTTGTCCTGCACTGCACCGCGGCTGCACTGCGTGTACCAGCCTGTGCCGCCTGCCTCCTCCCCCTTGCCCCTTCACAGAGGGAGTCCGAGTGGCTGCAGAACTGGAGAAAGAGGGACTGCAGGCACGCCTGGCCGACCCTGGCAGCCAGTCCAGCCCCTCCTCGTCCCCAGCCACCTCCCAGTTACCCATGAATCCCCAACCGAACCCAGCCCAGCTCAGCCCCCTCGGGGCCCAGCCAGCTCCTTGCCCTGAGCAGCAGGCAGGTCACACGCAGCCCTCTTCCCCTGTGACGGCATTCTCCTTGTCCCCTGCCTCCAGCCTGCTGCTCGGCGTCCAGGTGCCCCTGTCCAGCCTCCTCCCTGCAGAGTCTCTCCCCCCCACGCCTACCCACACCACCCCCTCCCAGCCGCTACCAAAACCCACTGTGATCACACCTTTCTCATTCAGGCAGGTGGGCAAGACATCAGTGGCGCCGGAGCCCCTGACCCCCATGTTGCACCTGCCCATACATGGGGCGGCAGCAGCAGGCGGCGAGGGAGGCGACAGTGGCACTGCATCGCAGCCAGCAAGGTCACCCACAGGCATGACCAGCATCGTCAGCAAGTCCCACGTCCCTGTTGAAGTGGGGCAGTCATCAGGAGTTGAACCCAGGATCCCTCGCATCTCCTCCCTGTCGGAGACCCAACCCAACACCTCTGGTCAGCCTTTCTGCCAGAAGGTGTCATTTCCTGATGTGCACAGCCCCTTGAGCCACACCACCTCAGCCTCCTTTGCCATCAGGCAAGCCTCTGCCACCTCGCTAGCAGCTAGCGGGCAGCGGCCCACCCAGCCTCTCTCCCGCTCCACTTCTGACCGATGGTCAGGGGCAGTCAAGTCCGTCTCTACCATGCACGGCGTGTCACGCCAGGTGACATGCGGCCCTGAAATGGTCCCCCACCATCCTTCTGGCATGCTTGACCGCAGTTGGCCTGTTTGAACAGCCTGTGAGCACTGCTGACCTGCCTGTGGGGCGGATTGCCTCTGCCTGTTTGGCATACCAAGCTGCTCCAGGCAACCTCCTATTTGCACCAACCCAGCCTGCCTGTTAGTCAGTAAGGGAAGCCTGCTCCCTTCTCTCTTGCTCGTCGTGCCCCTGGCTGCTTGACCCTGAGCTCTGCCTGGCCTCTGCCCTGCCTGCCTGGCCTCTGCCCTGCCTGCCTGCTACCATACTGCGCAGTTCCGCACGCTGAGGGACATGCACATGCCTACCACCATCCCTAGAGAGGCGCTGAAGGTCATCAGGGTGCTGGGTGAGCGACAGCACCGCCACACCTTGCCACCACAAGCCTGCTCCTGCTGCCACTGCGTGCTCTGATTGCTGTTGCTGCTGGCTCTGTTCCTTGTTAACCCTCTGTCTCGATTTTGATTATGGGTCAGCAGTGAACCTCCAACAGTGAGATAAGGCTTTGTACAGGATGCTGGGTGGGGAGCCCAGTGGCGAGGCTGTGATGGAGGGCCCAGTGGTTGGCATGAGTGTATGGTGGCTGCTACTGGGATTGCTACCGGAATACTGCTGCTACTGGGGTTGCTCTGGGAGGGCCTAGGAGAAGGGCAAGGTGGAGATGGCTGTTGGCAGGCCAGGGAGTGTGTCCACCGTGTTGGGCTCTGTAGTTCCTGGGGCGGTGGCTAAGGGCAAGGTCACAGGTCTAAGGGCAAGGTCACAGGTCTAAGGGCAAGGTCACAGGTCTAAGGGCAAGGTCACAGGTCTAAGGGCAAGGTCACAGGTCTAAGGGCAAGGTCACAGGTCTAAGGGCAAGGTCACAGGTCTAAGGTTTCATTTTTTAGGTCTCAGGTTTTATTTTTTAGGTCTCAGGTTTTATTTTTTAGGTCTCAGGTTTTATTTCTCTGCAAGGTCAACATGCTGGACTGTGGGTAATCTCACTCAGGCTCAGGCTGGAGGCAGGGTCTAAGGCTCAGGCTGGAGCAGCTGCCACTGGGCAATGGAGAGCAACCTGCGGCTTGATATGTACAGCAACACAATAGGCAGCACATGGACACTGATGGCAAAGTCAACCTGTGATAGGGATGTGATACACCTGCCCGCCCACCTGCCTGCCCACCTGCCTACCCACCTGCCTACCCAACTGACTGCTTGCTCACCTGCCTGCCTGCTCGCATGCTGGGCACAGCACTTGAAACGAATTGCTCCTGACTCGTGCTTTGCTGAGCCGGGCTATGGCTTGCAGGGAAGGGTGCGTTCGCGATCGTGGAGGAGTGTGTATACCGACCAGCTGGCGGCAAGCCCATGCTAGTGGCGGTGAGGGTGTCGCAGCCAGGGTGTCACAGCCTCCGCATCCCTCATGCACTCGACCAGCTGCTGCTCTTGCTCCCGCCTTACTCCGTAGCTGTCTTGCTGCCCCATGCAGCTGCTGTGGGGGCTTCCTGGAGCCGCTGCTCTGCTCAGCCAGCTGCATGTCTGCACATGGCCCACCTGCCCACCTCCCTTACTGCCTGCATGCTCCCATCCCCTACTACATGTCTGTCTGCCTCCCCTGATAAGCAGACAGCTCCAGACCAACACGCCCTCCTGCTTGCCTGTCACTACCTGACCACAGCCTCAAGCCTAGGAGCCACATAGCTCAGCAAGGTACCCCTCCCCTGCTGCACAGCCTGGCGCTCACCACCCCACCACTCTCACCAACTCAAACCAGGCAGGGTGGTCGCACACACAAAAACGCCTTTTAGCCTTAAGCCGCCCCTAGGGCCCCTCTCCCTCCTCTGACCTCCTCTCCTACTCCAGCACCTCCTCTAAGGCCTGCTCTCTTCAGTTCCCAGTGCCCTGACTCACTCCTTGCCGCCAAGCATGTCAATACCCTTTGCACCCAGTACAATGCACTCCACACCCTAGCACGGACAGTGTCACCGTGGCTGACTGACACCACTGGTGACTGACAGTGTCAAGCACCAGCTGCCTGGCCTGCTGAGCTGGTGACCGCCCTGCCACCAGCGCATGCCTTGCCGCTCCCTTCAAGGAAGCATCGCCCCACGCTGCCTGGGAGACCTCCCGCTTCCTCCTCCCTCAACTTGGGTCACACTGTGGCATTGAGCTTGAGCCCTGTGGCCTCCTCTGCTCCTGACCCTGGCCTGCAGGTGAAGCGCTTGAAGCCGGACCTGACCCAAAGTGAGGTGGATGTGGTGGGCATGGTCAGGGAGGTGGCGCTGCTGCGGCGACTGCAGAACCAGTGAGTGTGAGGCCAGAGGCCAGCTCCTGCTTCTGCACACCAGCTGCTGCTCCTGCTCACCTATGGAATCAGAGTTAGGGCCAGGGCTAACCCTAACCCTAGGCCGAACCCTAACCCATGCTTTGCTCAGTGTTCTATCTGCCGCCCAGATTCTGCAGTGCCCCCTGCAGCGACATACGCCTACTCTCCCTGCTGATTGCTGCTCCTCCTGCTGCCCCTCCTGCTGCTGTTGCCTGCAGCTGTCACACTTGTCACATTTTCACCTGCCGAGTCACACCATGCACTGAATTCCCACAGACGCTTCTCACCTCTTAGTCACACCTATGAGCCCTGCCTGACTGCTTTGGCACCTGACGATTCCAATTGCTGGGTCCTGGCTCGGACCTGACCATTAGAGCGCAGCAGCATGCTATGACCAGGGCAAGGCAGCTCTGGCTGAGTAATACATTGTCTCATGCGTCCTGGTCATCCCAACCTACATCAGGGCCCTACATCCCAACCTACATCATGCGTCCTGGTCATCCCAACCTACATCAGGGCCCTACATCCCAACCTACATCATGCGTCCTGGTCATCCCAACCTACATCAGGCCGCCCCAGCTCTTCCACAGCCCTGCTGCTCACCCCTCCTCCGGCACAGCCAGGGCTGAACTGCCCATGCCCTCGCCTTCACGTCACACCTGGCCCCTTGCTCAGCCAGCCGCCCGACCAGCAGCTGACTGCACCGCCTCACTAGGTCTTGTGTGTGTAGCCTGCCTGCCCATCTAGCTTGCTGACCTGGTTTAAAACGTTACACGAGCTGTACAGCCCACCCCTTCAGCCCTCCCTCAATTTGCCGCTTGTGCTGCTGGGTGTGCCGTTGTTGCTGCTGGGTGTGCCGTTGTTGGCTCCTTCTCGACTCAGTGACTGCAGACTGGGTTGCCCACTTGCGTGTGGGCTACTGGGCTCCTCCTCACATGTGTCCTCCTGTGCTGTGCTATCCTACTGGGAGGCTCAGCCTCTTCTCTTTTCCTGGTGCTGCAGTTCCTCCATCCCTTTCACTTTATGCTGCTTCGGCCTTCTTCTCCCTGTTTGTCCTCTTCACCTCCTGCTCTGTCATCTTCTGTCCAGCTCCTTCACCAGCTTCCCGCAATGCTGTAGTGGGCAGATCTCTAAGCCACCCTGCAGCTCCCCTGCTTTTCTTTGTTCTTTTTCTTGCCTGTATCTGCAGCAGCGCCTTCATGCATGCAGCAGGAGTGGTAGTCTGGCTGCAGCTCCACCACCTCCATGTAATGCTCATGTAGCCCCTCAACATAGCCCCACAACAGTCTATTGTGTCGTCCTGCTGCGCTGTGCTGTTGGGAGGCTCAGCCTCTTCTCTCCCCCCTTCCTGACTATCCTTCAGTTCCTCAATCCCTTCCTCTTTCTCTGCTGCTTTTGCCTTCCCTGTTTGCCCTCTTCAGCTCCTGCTCTGTCATCTTCCTTCAATGCTGTAGTGGGCAGATCTCTCATTCCATGCAGGCCCCCCTGTGGGCCGCCCAGCACTGCAGGCAGCTGGGTGCCCACTGCCTGGCCTGCCTGCCCTCCAGGCACATCGTGGAGTTCCTGGGCTACGGCCACTGGCACTGGAGCAAGCCCCCCAGCCTGCAGCCCGCCCTAGGGAACCAGCCGGGCCCCTGCGGCCTGGACCCAGCTGTGCAGCAGCAGGCCTCCCTGTTCATCGTGGAAGAGCTGGTGGACGGCGGCAGCCTGCGGGCCGTGGTGGCCAGGCAGATGCGCCACGCCAGGGAGGGCCGCGTGTACAGGGCTGAAGACGCCATGCGCTGGCTCATGCAGGTGGCTCATGCGCTGGCTCATGCTGCCTACAGGGTGCAGGGCTAGGAGGGCCGGGGGAGAGGTGGGACAGGGGGCAGGGAGGGCGGACCTGGGCACTGACCTTGCGCCTGGCTAGTAGACAGAAGTATGGTGCGTGGGTGGGTGGGTGGGTGTGGCTGTGGCTGTGTTTCTGTGTGTGTCTCAACAGCCTGTAGATTGTGGGTGTCAAGGACCTGTAGGGGTGCAAAGTGTGGTTTGAGTGAGGATTTAGCGCATGGAGGCACTGCTGACATGCACCTGCCTGCCGTGGGCCATACTGGGTTTGTGTTGGGTGATGGTGCGCTGCAGATGGCTCAAGGCCTGAAGTACCTGCACCAGGCCCAACCTCAAGTCATACACAGGTGAGGGTGCAATGTGTGACTGTGTCAAACAGGCACAGAGTGAGAGGCTGGTGGGTGTTTACATGCACACCATGCAACAGAGAGGGGTGTATCTCATGGCAAGCAGGGTTGCCATAATCTTGGCTGCTGTCATTAGTCAGCATCAGCAATCAATGCAGTGCTCTATGTCCACTCTGCTGCACAGGGACCTGAAGCTGGAGAACATCTTGCTGAAGGGTGAGACGGCATGCTTGCTAGCTTGCTTGCATTGCATGGAACCTCATGCGTGGACATGCAAGCAGCAGCACCGTCACTGGCGCTGGCAGCTGGAGTGCCAGCTGGACTGGGTCTATGCAACAGGGCAGCAGCCCTCTGTGCTGTTGGCTGGATGCTGTGAGCTGCAGGCAAGAACCCCTGCACAGCAGCAGCAAAGATTGCGGACTTTGGACTGAGTGCCCTGGTGAATGCCAGTGACGGCTACCGCAAGGCCGTGGCCAATGTGAGCCACAGCCTGACCTGACCTGACCTGACCTGACCTGACCTGACCTGACCTGACCTGACCTGACCTGACCTGACCTGACCTGACCTGACCTGACCTGACCTGACCTGACCTGACCTGACCTGACCTGACCTGACCTGACCTGAACTGAACTGAACTGACCTGACCTGACCCGACCTGACCCAGCCTGACCCAGCCTGACCTGACCAGACCTGGGCGCAGCCCACACCCTCACCCTCAGCCTGCTATCACACTCACAGTGTGGTCCTTTCATGCTATCTTTGCCTACGCTGCCCTTTCTGTCTAGCTGCCCCTCCTTGCCTTCCCCTACACCGCCACCAGGCCCTACCCAGACATCAGCTGCCTGCAGCGTCCTGACTGCTGCCCTGATGCTAACCTTGCTGGCCTGTGCTTACACTGCCCCACACAGTAATGCCCAGCAGTGGAAACATGTATCCTGGCAGCGCTCAGCCTGCTCCTCACCCTGCTCACCCAGTGCAACAGGAGTTCCTGGCCATCTCCTGGTGCTTGGCTGCACCCCTGCCTGTGCAGCCCAACCAGCCGCTGGTGCGCCCAGCCCGCGCCAGGCGTGCGTCAGCCACCGACCTGGACGGCGTGTGGGCTGCCGCCGCTGCCAACCGCACAGTGGCCCTGAACGTGCTCAACAGCAGTGTGCTCAAGGTGGCGGGCGCATATGAGCAGCTCAGTGGGCGCACAGGGACGCTCATGTACATGGTGAGGGCTCAGAGCCATGCTAGCAAGGGTCAGGGGCAGCAAGGGTCAGGGGCAGCAAGGGTCAGGGGCAGCAAGGGTCAGGGGCAGCAAGGGTCAGGGGCAGCAAGGGTCAGGGTCAGAGTCAGGGGCAGGTTCAGAGTCAGGGTCAGGGTCAGGGTAGGGTCATAGGAAGCTGTCAGCCGTCTGTATGGAGCACATACCCGGCTGGAAGGGCAACAGCCAATAGCCTGGCTTGCGACTGCTTTGTACATGCGGTGTGTGTCCATTATAGTGCTGCTGTGCAGAGTGATGGCATCCAGGTGTTTGCATAGCTGTAACAATGTATTATTTTGGTCCTTCGGGAATTAGTCAAACAATTAGTTGACCTTGATGAAAGTGCCAGCAATGGACTAGTTTGTGGTCCGGGACATCAGTGCCACCGACGCAGCTGGTAATCTGCAACGCGTGCTCCTTATGCACGATGAACAACGCTTCCAAATGTCACTTGATCGTCCAGCGGCCGTGATTGAGAAGCAAGAGGGCGCGACCTCGCAAATTGTCTGTTGGGCCTTCTCCAGGCTGCAACCCTGCCGCATCCCCCATCACACATTCTGCTGTCGCACGCACCGGCAAGGCGCATGAGAAATGGTGGCATCCTGCTAAGATTCAACCCATCCTGCAAGCCGTGCTGGGGCAAAGGTTTGGGTCACAGAACAGGCAAGGGCGGCAATCAGGCTGGCAACCATGTCGAGGGGGGAGGCGACCACTCACAAACGGGCAGCCGGCCAAGGCGGCAGCATGGGTGGTTGCAGAAGCACGCAAGTTTGAATGCTCCGAGGCAGATGATGAGATACTCGGCCACTGCCAGGACCACGACTGTATCAGCGAGGTTCAGTGCCCCATGTGACGTGGTCAGGTGATGAGGCCACTAGAAGAGAGGCCACGACAGTTGACTATGTGGATCATATGATTTTGATGCGAAATTAATGGGGTGGGAGGCTTGGTTATTTCTATGCACGAAGATGTTCTCAAAATTGACTTTAGACGTACTTCGGCCATCGGGGAACTTGAAACAATGAAAAATATGGCTCGGGAATAATATTTTGATTATAGTTTCCGAGGCCTCGGGAATCAAAAGGGAGAGTACGGTATATGATTTGCGGTATACATGGACATGTGGAATGAGGGGTGGAGACTATGGTGTACCGCAAACCATATAGTCCATGTATAGTCGCACACTTAGAGTTTACGCTCTCACCACGCCTTTACTAGTGCCAAACCTTTGCCAGAGTAGGGTCCCAACCCCTGCTCCCTTACATGCGAATAGCATACATCGCCAGACTAGGCTCTGCCTCCATGCACAGCCTGACCCTGCGTGCATTCCTGGGTTGTCACCGGCGACCTGCCCTGGGGCTCAGCCCTCCATATGGCCCTCAGCACTGCCCCAGACCAGACATGACTTTCTCTGACCTGGCCTGCTCTGCAAACTTAGCAACCATCCGTGAGAGCAGCTGCCCACCTGTTGCTGCAGGCTCCTGAAGTGTACCGCCAAGAGCCATATAACGAGAAGGCAGACGTGTATTCCTTTGCGGTGTTGATGTACGGTGGGTCACCTTTCACCACCCTCCCTCTTCTCATGACCCCATGCACATGACCCCATGCTTTACCCGTCGCGTCTCATGTCCTGTAGATATGTTGGGTGATGTTTTTCCAGAGCCTAGTGGCAGATTGGAAGACAGGATACTGCCCTGGTCAGGGACGCCCCGCTGTCCAACTGGGCAAGTGCCTGCCCTGCGCTGCCCCTGCTGCTGTTGTAGAGCTGCTGCATCGCTACATGATGATCAGCGCCACTGACGGTTCCATTGAGGAGTGCCAGGTGAGGTGCGCCCTGACGAGGCGCCTGTAAACATACAAGAGCAATCTCAAGGCCCACATGGGAAGCTACATGACCCATGACCCCCTGCACCTCCTGAATGTCCTGTCTGAGCCTGCTGCTAGGGATGGGATGTCATTAAGTATGTATTGCCTGACAACCAAGCAAGGGCTCAGCAAGCCCCTAGACTGCGGCTACCAGCTTCCAGTGTTTGGCCTTCTTGGCCTCATGCATGTTTGGACAAGCTCATGCCCAGCCCCATGCTGCTGGTCATGCGCTGCAGGCGTATGCTCGCCGCTGCTCCAGAGGTTTCCGACCCCCTATGGACAACCGCCTCCCTCAACAGGTGCAACCAGACCCTGGCCTGCTGTCTCTGCCTACCGCCTGCTGTTGTCATTGTCAATGTTGGTGGGAGGGTAGCAAGGGCATCGCCCGAGGCTACTCTCCTCCCTTGGCTGCTCTCCTCCCAACGGTGAGGGCGTAGTCTTTCTTTCTTTCTTTCTTCCTTTTTTTCTTTCTTTCTTTCTTTCATAGTCACTGTGTGTGCATGAAGCACCATGCAGCTGCCACTAAGCCACCAGCCTGGTATTGCTACTGAATGCTGCCAGACGTGCAGCTGTCAGTATGGTCACATAGGGCTGCCTGAGTAGGCACATTTGCTCTGAGGCTAGCTACCATGGAGTAATTCCCTGTGATGCCCCTCCCCTTGCTTGCACCCCTCTTCTGCCGTGATTTATGCCCTACTCCTTACACCTGGCAACCTCAACATGACCCCAATCCACATGTTGCATGCACCTGGCACATTACATGCGCCCCGTCTGACTCACCTGCAGCTGCAACACCTCATCTCTGCCAGCTGGCACCAGGACCCTGCTCAGAGGCCCTCCATGGCTGACTTGTGCCATAAGCTGTCAGGGCTGGAGCAGGCTCTAGACTGGGAGAAAGTGGACCGCGTCATGATGGGAGGAGAAGCCATGCAGCTGCTCGGAAATGGTGAGAAAACGAGAAATAAAAATGGGGACAAGGAGGCTCAGAAGCGGCAGGATCAGCCCTTGTGCTGCGTGATCAGCTGATGCAAGCCTGGGTCGGAAGCTTTTGCATCATATGCCACTTGGTGAAATGTGGGTTGGTTTACATTGAAGCTATCAGGCGTTAGGCTCATTGGCTTGATAAGGGTCACGGACCCCATGTGCTGGGGAATAGCCCAAGTCCGGCCACCTGCACAAGACTGGAGCTCCATTTTGACAGGCATGCTGCACAGGCATGATCACCA
>JASKMD010000024.1:3555352-3633957 GCA_030144725.1 Haematococcus lacustris | reverse complement strand
CCCTCCACCCATCATTGCAGGAGCCCACCTCATTGCAGGAGCCCATGTTGGAGTTTAGCCGGGGCAGCAGTATACATGGCTGGCGACGGAGGCCAGAATCTATTCCGACAGTGGTAGTGGCTGCGTAGTGGCTGTTGCTGATGCTTTCGTACTCTGGAAGTCGCGCGCTTCAGACATCGAGTAGCAAGGATCCCCCCTTACATGTCTCAGTCTTGAACTACATTCTTCTCAACTCTCAAATCAGTGATCCCCAATCCAATCCAAAAACCTCCCAAGGCCTGGTTGGTCTCAGCTTAAGTAAACCGAAAGTCACATCTCACGCATGCAAGGCTAAAAAGACTTGCAAGCGCATTCAAAGCTCATGCATACCAGGTCTGAAGTTGAACTGTAACACTCTCCCCCACTCCAAAAAGCTACGTCCCGGAGCTTCCAGTGTCTATGAAAAACAGTCATGCGATCTCAGAGCAAGCAGGCAAGTGAAAAGCAGACATGCACAGGCTACATGCAAACAAGCAATCATGCAAACCTCATGCAAATCTCATGCAAGAGAGCACGAGCTAAAGGTCTTGATGTAGTCTCGGTGTCCACAGTAGAGCTTGTGTCAGCTGACGGTGAAGACATCGTCCAGGAATGAAATGAGCCGAATGGAGAGAAGCATAAGAAAGCAAAGATAGTGGTAGTACGAGAAGATAGTAAGAGAAGATGGTGATAGAATGAGATGGTAGTTGTTGAGATTGTGGTGGTAGTAGGAACAGCGTGGATCATTTTGATGAGCTTATCGACGAAGACAACAATGGCATCGTGTCCAGCTGCAGTGGAGGGCAGCTGAGTGATGAGGTCCATGCTGACATGTTCCCAGCGGTGCTGAGGAATAGGAAGGGGATGTAGAAAACCGATTGGTGTCTGTGTTGGATTTGTTTCGTTGGCAGTGTGTGCAGGTGCGGACGTAATTGTGAACTGATGCTGCCATGCGGGGCCAGAAGAAATGGCGTGATAGCTGTGCGTAGGTTTTGTCCCTACCGAGATGACCGGAGATGGGGATGTCATGTGCTTCACGGAGTAGGGCGGTGCGCATGGGTCCCACCAGGATGTAAAGCCGGCGAGTCCCCCGTCCAATGTGGTACATGAGGTTTCCCTGGATTTGAAACTGGCGTGATTTGCCAGCCAGTGCAGCCGCTAGGAGGCGCTGGTACTGTGGATCTGCAGTCGCTGATTGCTCATCGATGTGCAGTTGAGGATGGGGTGCGGAGAGCGACTCCGTTCCCGTGGCAGTCGGAATGCCTGGATTGTTTGGGGCCAATGGAATGCCCGGAGTGTTTGGGCCAATGGAATGCCCGGAGTGTTTGGGCCAATGGAATGCCCGGAGTGTTTGGGCCAATGGAATGCCCAGGACGACGGAACGCCCTTCAGATGTGTTCACTCCCAAGACGGAGGTGTACAGATGGAAGTTAGCTCGGCGTGACAGCGTGTCCGCTGACTGGTGCTGGGCGTGTGAGTGTGCGCAAGCTATGCAGCTAGCGGCTTGATTGTTGTGGCTGGCTGCTGAGCTGGCCTAGCTCTGCTTGTCATGCCATTGATGTGCTGACCTGCTTGTGCAGGTTGTATACGGTACTGATTCTGGCTGGGTAGCAGGAGATGCTTGATGTAGCTGATGCTGACGGTGTTCAGTCATGATGGTGCGCTCAGCTGGGCAGCTGTAGTTAGCTAAGCGGCTTGAGTGTTCTGGCAGGGTGATGTTCATGGTGATCACATGCTGGGTGTGGTTCTGTGTATAGAGGTGGCCAGGTATGTGTTGTTGCCAATGTAAGGTGCCTCTACCTAGGGCAGGATGTGTAGGGACGTGTTCTCTGCCTGAGCAGGCTGGTTGTGTTGATAGAGATGAGGCTATGTATAGGGCAGGTTGTGTAGGGACGCTGCAAGGAGCAGATTGGAAGGTTGTGCAAGGAGTGTGCATGCTGATTGTGTTGGTGTTGTAGCCAGTGGTCATGGTCTGTGCTTGTTTTGTGTCAGCCGTGTGGTGGCGTCATTTGTGGTTCTGTTGTTGTGAGAAGGATTGGTGCCATGATGGTTGGTTAGGGGGAGGAGATGGCATGATGGAAGGCTGAGCCAGTGAACTGTAATGGTTTGTAACCGTGCTGATGGCTTTGATGGTACCGTGCTTGATGCATTGGCCAGACTGTGTGCCCTGATGGACTGGTAGAAGCTGAGACAGGCCAATTAAACATGGCTGGCTTTACAATGTCAACGTATCGTGAGGGTGGTGGCGGGGTTGATGGAGGTGCACGCAGGCTGCTAGCAAACTGTAACTAGGCTGCATGTAAACGAAGCTGACGAAGGGCTTCCAGCCCGCCTGTCTTGGGCTGCGTGTCGAACTTGGGCTGCGAGGTACGGATGTGTCTAGCGATGTCCAGCGATGTCCAGCAAGGTCCAGCGAGGTACGGATGTGTCCAGCGAGTCCACTGCAAACAGCAGGTAGCACCGCTTTCGCAGGTAAGCACTGCTTTCGCAGGTAAACACTGCTAACGCAGGTAGGCATCTGAAACACTGCAGGTACAACCACTGCAGGTCAGCGCTGCGAGTTGAGCAGCTGGGCAAGCTTACATTGCGATGGGTCAGCGGTAGCTTGAGCCTTCGGCGTTCTTGCACCGGAGGTACTGCCCAAAAGTATCTCAAAAGCTCGATTACTGCGTTGCGTTAGGCAAGAACACAGGCTGATGATCGATGCGAGGAAACCAAATGTTAGAGTTTAGCCGGGGCAGCAGTATACATGGCTGGCGACGGAGGCCAGAATCTATTCCGACAGTGGTAGTGGCTGCGTAGTGGCTGTTGCTGATGCTTTCGTACTCTGGAAGTCGCGCGCTTCAGACATCGAGTAGCAAGGATCCCCCCTTACATGTCTCAGTCTTGAACTACATTCTTCTCAGCTCTCAAATCAGTGATCCCCAATCCAATCCAAAAACCTCCCAAGGCCTGGTTGGTCTCAGCTTAAGTAAACCGAAAGTCACATCTCACGCATGCAAGGCTAAAAAGACTTGCAAGCGCATTCAAAGCTCATGCATACCAGGTCTGAAGTTGAACTGTAACAGCCCACCCCTCCCAACCCAATCCCTCCCAGCCCAACCCCTCCCAGCCCAACCCCTCCCAGCCCATCCCCTCCCAGCCCACCCACTCCCAGCCCAGCCCACCCCTCCCAACCCACCCCCTCCCAGCCTACCCCCTCCCAGCCCAACCCCTCCCAGCCCAACCCCTCCCAGCCCACCCCTCCCAGCCCACCACCTCCCAGCCCACCCATCCCTTGCTCGCTGCCTGCTCCCCCTCCCCCCCCCCGCCCCCTTTTAGCCCTAGCCACCACCATGGGGGGTAAAAGGCTTAGCAAGAAGAAGCGCCAGCAGCTGCAAAAGCTGAACGCCTCACCCAAGGCAGGCTTTAAGTGTTGCCCTAGTGGCTTGAAAGCTCAGATGAAGAAGGAACAGAACGACGCCATGGTGTTGCGGGCACAGGTTGAGCAGCTCCACCAGCAGCTAAGTGATGCGGTGGCAAATTATCAACTGCTCCAGGCAGACATGGAGCAGCTGCAGGCTGCACAACGGGAGGTGCAGGGTGAGAATGAGTCATTGGAGCAGCTGGCTGAGGAGCGCACCCGTGCAATCCAGCTGCTGCAGCAAGACACGCGCCGGCTGTCCCTTGCGCTACGCAACGTCCGCCGCTGCCGTGTAAGCGGCCCCCGGCTAACCCGGCATCAGCGGCAGCTAATGAACATCCTGATGCGGCACCCGGTGTCACCAGAGGTGCTGCAACGGTGTGCTGAGGGTGGCTATGGCATCCCGTCAGGCACTGCAGCCCAGCAGCCCTGCCCGGCTCCTGACCCACCCGCGTTGACAGCCCACCCGGCTCCTGACCCACGCGCGTTGACAGCATGAGGTGGCTGCAGCCGTAGCCAGGGCACCAGCCACAGCCGCACGCAAAGCCACAGCAGCTGCTTGCAGTGTCGGGGTGGTTGTGGTGAATGTGGCGGACCATGCAAGTCAGCAGCGGGTGGCAGCAGCAGCAACAGCAGCAGGGTGCAGCAGAATTGTGTCAGCTGGTGAGCCCCCCCCACAGCCACCCCCGCCCCCACAGCCACCCCCACAGCAGCCACCCCAGCAGCAGGGCCGGAGCTCGTGGGGCAAAGAGCCGACTGCATCACCTGATTTCGGCCACATGTATCAATTGGCGCTAGCTGCAATCGCCACCGAGGGGCAGGCTGCTATGGCTCAAGCGCCGGCTCCTGGCTGCACGCATCGCAAGCGTACCACACCTGCTGGGTTGGGGCAGCCCCAGACAGCTGCCAAGCGCAAGCGGTGACACACGAGACATAGTTACACAAAGGTTGTAGTGGCCACCTCTCCCAACCGCACCTGCCAACTGCCTCCGTGCCACATTCGCGCAATCGTTTTCATATCCGACTGCTGCTGCCGACGCGCATACTCATGTACAGCAGCTTAAGCGACGCGGGTGGTCGAAGCGATGACGGCATGCCCCGCAACGGCCCAAATTTGAATCACTAACTTTGACGCTTTGCCGTGCACGGCCTACCCATTGTATAATTATTCTGGATGGGGAAAAGGTAGCTGGCCGGGTTGGCTACATTGTGAACCATCTAGCATAGTTTTTGGCGTAGTGAGTGCAGAGATACAGCCGTCCTACTACCAGGGGTCGGTTTCCTGTCATTTTTGTCAGTTGGGGTCGCCTGAGGCAAGGGAGGCCAATGGTGCCAGTGGTGCCAGCAACTGACGCCAAACCCGTGTAGCTGCGTGCACACTCACAAGCTGCTGCCATGAGGCCAAGCTTCCGTAACATTCTGATTTCTCTACCCTACATTGCAGCCATCTCTGGCATCACCTGCCAGTATGCAATGTTCATCACCAATCTAATGCATGCCCGCCTTTGGAATACACTGCAGATTGCATGTTGCGCATTTGAAATTACAGCCAGGACTGTCTCCGGGCGCCGGGAAGCTGGGATGGGGTAGCGGCATGTAGCGGATGAGTGGGCTCGGAGTTACAGTCGCATGGAAACCGAGCTAGTTGGGCGCGCGGAGGAGCTCGCCGCGAACTTGAAGCGCGCCCGCCACATCAGCCTGAAACCCGACTGGGTTGCAGCATGCCTTCAATTCCTCGAGTCTAGCCAGCAGCAGCGCCGAGGCCCAGCTTTGGAGGAAGCAGTACTTGCACAGGCACTGCTCAGTGACTTCAACGCATCGGGCGCAGGCACCTTACCGATGGACCTGAAGGTAGGATTGGCCCCCAGTACCATGCTGTCATGTGCATGCCTGGCAGGCCCAACCGTTGACAGCTCTTGCAGACGTACCACAGGCGGCTGCTGGAAGGAAAGCACGTGCTGCAGATTGACGAGATCAGCAACCTTGCCGCGCCAGCCAAAGACAGGTTTGCTCCATGCAGTCATTTGCAGCACATGGCCATACATTGCTGTGCTGGTGGCCGCATGACTGGGTATACTGACCAAGGCCAGCATGCTACTTCGTTGATTAGTAGTTTGGAAGCCTTGTAAATACCTTTGGCAAAGAAATTACATGCATGGAAGGGGGTGCGTGGGTGCATGAGTGCAGATACCAAGACAGATCTGAGGGACGCTGCCTGAAGCTGCACCTCACAGATGGTGCGTAGCCTCACGTATACAAGTGCTAGCCTCCGTAGGCAACACTCTAGCTCCGCTGCAGCTACAGCTTCTGCTTCAGCTGCAGCTTCTGCTTCTGCTGCAGCTTTTGCTTCTGCTGCAGCTGCAGCTTCAGGTCCAGCTTCCCTTCAGCTCACCAGCTGCATCCACCAGCTGGGCAGGGTCAGGCAGATGTTGGGAGCTGCTGGTGATAGCAGCTGGGCAGTGCACGGTGTGAAGGGGAGCAGCTAAGGCAGCAGATGAAGGCAGTCGGTCAAGGCCTCTGGCTTTCAGCTGAGTAGGTTGACAGCCGGGCACAACGCCGGCACCATCATCATCATCAACATCAAAACATGGCAACCCCCTATTGGTGACTGTCGCCTGCTGTACCACACATCCTATGGTATCCTGCCATGCAACTGAGCGCAGGCGGTGCATTGCTGTTGTCTGCTGTGGCAGGGCGGTGCCATGTGTTTGGCATCGAATACCGGCACATGCCCAGCCTTAGCTGGGACTGCCCTGCCGGCTGCAAGGTGAGATGCCGGGCCTAGGCAGCTGTGTGAGGGGCGCTGGAGGGCAGATGATGACCCAGTGGGTCAGCGCCATCATGCACAGCGCAGCTCAGCGCAGCTCAGCGCAGCTCAGCGCAGCTCAGCGCAGCTCAGCGCAGCTCAGCGCAGCTCAGCGCAGCTCAGCGCAGCTCAGCGCAGCTCAGCGCAGCTCAGCGCAGCTCAGCGCAGCTCAGCGCAGCTCAGCATATGCTCTTACGTTGGGATTTCTGTGGAGCAGCGAGGTGGTGGGCAGGTCTATGTGGGCGTGCAAAGCTCCTTAGTGTGATGTTAACCGCTGTGCACAGCACCTCAGCAGCCACCACCCCCTGCAGCCACCGCTCTCTCCCTGGTGCCGCATAGCTAAATACCCAGGCCCTCCTGTTTTTGCTATGTGGTGCACAAGATGTGCCCCGGCCCTCCAGGAAGTGCTATATGGTGTGTGGCATGTGCCAGGCACCTACGCCCAATCTGCTCATCATCATCATCACCTTCACCATCATCGTCATCGTCACGGATGCTAGATGATGATGGTGGTGATGATGGTGCTGATGGTTGTGGTGATGATAGTGGTGATGATGGTGGTGATGATGACGAGGTTCAGCTGAGCTGGGCAGATGCTCCATGGTGATGATGATGAGAATCATCATAACTGTGGGCTGTGTGCTGTAGTGATGTGTGATCAAGCGCTGGAGGTGATGGTGATGGTGAGGCACGCTGTGGGCCACAGGTGGTGGTGGAGAACGTGGCGGTGCGGCGCGGTGTCCTCCTGCTGCAGACTGAGAATTGCGCAGTGCTGGGGGGCCAGGTAGACCGGCTGGAGCAGGCCAGGCAGCGGGCGGTGGCCTGCTGGAACAAGCCTGCAGGTGAGAGGGGACAGGGGACAGGGGACCAGCTCCTGGGCTGCTGCTCTGTGCTGCTGTGGCTCGTGGTGTGAGACAGAGCCAGGGTGTCAATGGTGCTGGCTGCATGGCCTAAGTTAGATATCTAGAGTGAGCCTGTCAGCCTGAGGTGCCCTGCCCGCCCGCCCGCCCGTTCCAGCCCGCCCATTCCAGCCCGCCGGCCCGCTCCTGCCCGCCCGTTCCCGCCCGCCCGTTCTCGCCCGCCCGTCCGCCCGCCCTGCTGACCCCTTCCCTGCGCTGCTCGCAACTTTGCTAGGCGGGCGTTCCCGGGAGCATGGCCCCCGGCCTGTTGTGGCGGAGTCCATTGCAGCGGCCTGGGCAGATCCTGCCCCGGACCCTATAGCAGCAGCACCACCAGGCCCTGGCGGCGTGGCGACTGGACCAGCAGTGGCAGCGGCTGGATCAGCAGGACCAGCTGCTGGACCCCCCAATATGGGTGCCATAATGGGTATGGCGGGTGCACCTACAGCTGGAGCCAGGGCTGGTGGGCCTGAGGTAGCAGTTCAACTTGCAGCCAGCTCAGGTCGTGCAGATGGCCTAATTAGGCACAACAGCTCAGCACCTGTCACCCTCACAGGCGCAGGCACAGGCACAGCAGGCAGCAGTGCCAACCCAGCCCCTGCTGGCCTCAGCCCTTCCTTACCAGCCCAGCCATCAGCAGCTGTGTCGCAGGGCTTGAACGGTGGGAGGGGCCCCGCGATCCACGGCGGGGGGTTGGCAGGGGCAGTGGGTGGCACAGCAGCAGCAGGGGCAGCGAGGGCAGCCGGGGCGGCAGGGGCGGCAGGGTTATACAACAGTGGAGCAGGAGTGGGTGCATGGCCTGAGAATGGTTACCACACCAGCTATCAGCCACAGGGCCAGCTACATAAGCAGCTGCCACAACAACAGCCTCACCGGCAGCTAGAGCAGCAGCAGCAGCAGCAGCAGCAGCGGTGGCCACAAGGGCAGTCAGACCAGCAACAGGGGCAGCAGGGGCAGCAGGGGCAGCGACCCCCTCATCTGCTACACCACACCACCTTCCCTTCAGGGTCAGGGCCAGGGCCCGCCCTCCTCCACAGCAACATGCAGCAGCCAGGAGGCTTCCTAGGCCCTGGACCAGACCCCCCGGGCCCTAGGCTCTGGCAAGCCTCACGCCAGCCCCACCCTGCCCCGGCTCCCTCCAGCCCCCCCCATGCAGAGATCATTGACGACTCAGACGACTGCATCTTACACTCCCCCGACCACGAACCCCTCCCCCTGGAGCCAGGCCCATCCGCCCATCGCCCGCCCACGGCCAGGGGTGTGATGTCGGGCCTCATGCCCAGCCACCCTGCAGGGTTGCGGTCATCCATGCCACTAGCACCGCTGCACCCAGATACTGAGGCCTGCCCCATGGACCTACAGCCCCCAGACACTGGCTCAGGCTCCAGGGAGGCCCTGTGTGGTGATGGCTGGCAGGACCCTGGCCTGGGGGCTGCAGCTCTATCAAAACCTGCAGCCAGCACTGCTGCCCTGGGGTTTCGAGCCCGGGACCTCCCACACGGGGCCGGGGCAGGGGTGGGGGCTGCGTGGGAGGGTGGGGAAGGGCTTGGAGCTGGGGTGGGGACAGGCAGCCCGGACAGCCTTATGGGGTGGGAGGAGGGCGCAGAGGAGGAGGGAGGGGCTGTTGGTCATGAAGCTGCCAGGCAGTTGCCAGGCAGCCGCCCTCCACCCCCTGCCACCTCCAATCTTCCTGGAGGGGCTTCTGATGCCCCTGGTGGAGCAAGCAGGACCAGCCATGCATGCAGTAGCGCCTCCCCGGTCGTGCTCAGGGCCGCTTCACCCTCAGCAGGACCCACACACCCTGCATCAGACATACACATGTCAGCAGCAGCGGCCACCCCCCCTCTTGGCCCCTACGCACCCCCCACCCAAACTTCCCCCACCGCTGCTTTTGTAGCCAGCAGCCAGCAGCCTACCCCTGCTGCCTCCCCGCTGCCATATGGCTGTGTGCCGGGCAGCTGGCAGGCAAGAGCCCTGCTGAACCGCTCCAGGCGGCGCAGCGCAGCAGCAGGTGGCACCCCTTTGACTGGGTTCACCCCTGGGGCTGAGGGCGGCCTCCCTGTTGGTGTGGGAGTCAGGTTCAATACCCAGGTCCTCGGCCAGCCCCTGGGGCAGCAGCTGGGCCAGGAGCCAGGGGCGGCAGGGAGGGCACATACCCAGGACGTGAGGGGGCCACGCCTCCATGACCCCACCCCCCAGCAGCAGCAGCAGCAGCAGCAGCTGGGAGTTGGGTCAAGGGAAGAGGCAGGGTCAGGCTGGGGAGCAGGTGGCCCGCTACAAACCCGGGGGGTTGTGGTCATTGATTTAGAGAGTGATGAGGAAGGGGGGCTGGGGGGGTCACCTAGCAGCAAACAACAGCAGCAGGGTGAGCAACAGCAGCAGCAGCAGCAGCAGCAGCAGCAGCAGGTTCACGGTGCACAGAATGGGCTGGGGTGGCAGCAGGGGCAGGAGCAGGGGTTGGGGCATGGTCAGGGGCAGGAGTGGGGAGTCAGTCACGCTCGTGACGGGTGGGAAGAGCCCCCCTCGGAGCCACTGCAACCACATGACTGTGTGGACCGAGTAGGTGTGCGCCATGGTCCAGGCCCTGCTGACAACCAGGCCCAGCAGCAGCAGCAGCAGCAGCAACAGCAGCAGCAGCAGCAGCAGCAGCAGCAGCAACAGCAGTTGATGGAGGTAGACCAGGAACAGCAGCAGTGGCAGCAGGGGGGCCGCCCCCTTACACCAGCACCACCCTCCAGCTCAACTCCAGCCCACCCCTGCCTAGCCTCCTACAGCCATCCTGCCCCACAGCCTGACCCTGGCCCTCCAGCCCACCACCGCTTCCTGCGCCCCTCCTCCCCTGTGCCCGTCACGTGCCTATGGCTCCTGGACAGGGGCTGCCTGCCCCTCATGTGCAAGGGGCAGCTGGGGCATGGCCAGGGGCAGCAGGGGCAGGGCGAAGGGCAGCAGGGCCAGGGGCAGCAGGGGCAGGGCCAGGGGCAGCTGGTCCAGGTGCTGGGCACCCTGCAGAGTGTGTCACCCTACTTGGCCAGCATTGAGGACGGCACGGGGTATGTGGAGGTGTCCCTAGGCCGGGACCTGGAGCTCCTGCCTGGTGAGCTAGGAGCTAGCTGGAGGGGGACCAGTCAGGTGGCCTGGGTGATGATGCTGGCGGCAGCTTGCACCAGTGTGGGTCTTGTTGCCTGTCCTCCTCTTCTGTCCTCTCCCCTGCCTTATTGCGGGTGAGGAAATGCAGATGCGGCTATGGAGGCGTGGAGTGTAGGTGGCAGTGGCGGTTGGGATGAACACAATGGTCCGCCCTCCCTGGTTGCTCGCTCTTTCAACGCGGGGCATGACGTCACGTGCCATTGACGATCTGTTCGATGTCGCCTCGCAGGGTTTACCTCTGGTATGCTCCAGGACTTTGCCCGGGACCCTGCGCAAGCAGCCAAGGCCCAACGATCCTCGCAAGCAGCGGCTCAGCGGTTGCGAAACTTTCACGGCCTTATGACGTTGCGCCTACCCGATAGCTTTTCCACAGCAGCATCGGCAGGAGTTGAAGACTCAACTCCGCAATGCGCGGGCCATACACCGGCACAAGAGGTGTTTGGAGGTTTCGCTAACAGCCCATCCGGGCCGGTGGCGTCCCCGGTGGCGCACCGGCAAGCCGGTGCCGAGTGGAGCAGCGTGTCGCTGGTCGACCTGGTTGAGGCTCGCGACGCGGGTGTGTTGAGAGATGCCCTGGAGAGCATTCGACAGACATGGCAGGATGCCCAGCCAGACTTGATCAAAACGCTTTGATCTGCATGACATCATGAAATCCATATGATGAAGGGGCCATAGCCCGTGGCAGGAAGCACAGCAGCAGTTACTCGTGGTCGGAGCCCTATGTGGGACGCTGACCGCTGTTATTCAAGGAAATTTTATAGCCGCTGGCGTGTGTAGGTCTTGAGAAATAGGGTTCTGTATGTTGGTGATGTGGAGCCTGATCGCAGCGCATCCACGGCCTAATCGTGCTTGCCCCTGGCAGCGAAGGCGAGGGTATCAAACGGTTTCGTCAGAGCAACTGATTATCAAATCAGACCAACCACATGATCTCGCTGTGCTGTCGTGGTCGTCCTGACAGTGAGGTGTGCCAAAACACACACAAGATGGCAGTGTGGCTAGGGGTCAAGCCTAGGAAGACATGGGGGGAGTAGGCTGCCATGTGCTATGGTTGTTGCTGCTTGCAAGGTCCGGGGAGGCGGCTTGCATGTGACATCACTCAGGCGAATTAGTAACAGCATTTTTGAGATTCGGAGCCTCGGACTTGGTACATAGTCAAATGAAGGCATTGTAAGATTGGGGGTCGAAACTAAAATTCGTGATTTTGCGCGGTTGGTGAGATACGGCCATGCTACAGTACTGTAGGTGTCTACAGTACTGTCGGGGTACCTCGCGAGTACACGAACAGTACTGTAGACACCTACAGTACTGTAGACCCCTACAGTACTGTAGGTGTCTACAGTACTGTCGGGGTACCTCGAGAGACCACTTACAGTACTGTAGGTACCTACAGTACTGTAGACATCTACAGTACTGTAGACATCTACAGTACTGTAGACATCTACAGTACTGTAGACATCTACAGTACTGTAGACATCTACAGTACCTCGAGGTACCTCGAGGTACCTCGAGAGACCACTTACAGTACTGTAGCCTTTAAGCACTTAGAAAAATTCTGAACATCTCACTTGCATTCAAGGCATCCGTCCAACACTTAGTCGCAGCATCGTGTAGCCGGTATTGCAGCGATGGCATCGCACGAGGTTACCCATACTCGCAGCCACATCTAGCCCATACTCGCAGCCACATACTCGGCAATCAACCTCGCGGCCACACAGCTGGTCCACAGATGGCATCGCACGAGGTTACCCATACTCGCAGCCACATCTAGCCCATACTCGCAGCCACATACTCGGCAATCAACCTCGCGGCCACACAGCTGGTCCAGCAGCGCAGAAGCATACCTGTGAGGCAGCTCGGTGCGAGGATCTCACCTCGCAGCCAGCCTCGCAGCCATTTTCCTCGCAGCCAGCCTCGCAGCCAGTTTCGCAGCCAGCCTCGCAGCCAGCCTCGCAGCCAGCATCGCAGCTAGCCTCGCGGCCAGTTTCCTCGCAACGATTCTCCGCAATGAATCGCAAGCATTGATGCACCAACGCAAGGCAGGTGCAACGTGTTGTGAGCAGCGAAGAGGCCAGACGGACTATGGTAAGAGCTTAGGACCAAGGTAAGAGCTTAGAAGGAGCTAGCATTGCGCAGCATAGCCCTTAGTATCCAGCCTAACCGCTACCACACCTGGTTGCTGCAGGTCTTACAATCACGCCTAGTACCCCCCTGATTACCACCCCCTCCCAGTCCCCCTCACCACCACCACCACCACCACCACCACCATTTCATCACCTCTCACAACGTTCCCACTGTTGCCTCCCTTGTGTTGCCTCCCTTGTGTTGCAGCCCAGCCCAGCCCAGCCCAGCCCAGCCCAGCCCAGCCCAGCCCAGCCCAGCCCAGCCCAGCCCAGCCCAGCCCAGCCCAGCCCAGCCCAGCCCAGCCCAGCCCAGCCCAGCCCAGCCCAGCCCAGCCCAGCCCAGCCCAGCCCAGCCCAGCCCAGCCCAGCCCAGCCCAGCCCAGCCCAGCCCAGCCCAGCCCAGCCCAGCCCAGCCCAGCCCAGCCCAGCCCAGCCCAGCCCAGCCCAGCCCAGCCCAGCCCAACCCTACTCTCCCACACTGCACTTCCTACTGAGGTGAGGACAAAGGAAGGTGGGTTGTAATGGAGGGCTGCTACACCTGCCCCTCCATCTGCCAGCTCTACATCTCCCTACTCTATTGGTGAGTGCATCCAGTACCCATGTCCAATGTTTGCTTCCGTTGACAAATCGTCACACCATTGCCGCAGGTCTTGTGCGCCTACACCTGAGACTATCAATGCCCTCCCCACTTCTCTCGCCCTCCCCATGGACCTCTCCTTCCCTTCCCTCCCCTTCCTCCCCTTCCTCCCACACACATATACACCACACCCCAGCAAAAGGTGAGTGCAGGTATGTGGCACCCTGTACCCACCTTAACCGCTAGCATGCCCCTTGTCCCGCTGCAGGATTGATCGTCACACCCTTCCCCATCCCCTTTTCCTCCCCTTTCCCACGCCCACCACCAACGCCCAGCTTGTCGTCCCTCCACTTCCACCTCTACCCACCCCCCACTTCCCCCCTCCCCGTCACCTCTCCCCTGACATCCCAGCAGCCAGGAGAAAGCCCACCCCACCCACCCTCTTCCCACCCCTCCCTTCCCCCTCTCCCTCCCTCTCCCCTCCCATACTTGTCAAGCCTCCTCTTCCCCTCTCCCACCCTTCGATTGACGTGGCATCGCAACCCCCACCTCACCCCACCTTCCCTTCCCTACACCCTACACTCCCCACCGCAGTCCCACCCCACTGGCGCATGGGATATGTTGCCTGGTGTGAGCAGGTAGGAGGCCAGGAGGACCACAAAGGTAAGGCCACGGTGATAGCTAACACAGTGCCCAGCCTGGTCACCCTACCGCACGTGCACGCCCCTTGGTTGCAGGTCTAGTGGGCACCTCCCTTCCACTTCCCTTTCCCCTACACAACCACCCCCTCCCAATTCATCCTCCCCCGCCCCCGCCCCCGCCCCCGCCCCCGCCCCCGCCCCCGCCCCCGCCCCCGCCCCCGCCCCCGCCCCCGCCCCCGCCCCCGCCCCCGCCCCCGCCCCCGCCCCCGCCCCCGCCCCCGCCCCCGCCCCCGCCCCCGCCCCCGCCCCCGCCCCCGCCCCCGCCCCCGCCCCCGCCCCCGCCCCCGCCCCCGCCCCCGCCCCCGCCCCCGCCCCCGCCCCCGCCCCCGCCCCCGCCCCCGCCCCCGCCCCCGCCCCCGCCCCCGCCCCCGCCCCCGCCCCCGCCCCCGCCCCCGCCCCCGCCCCCGCCCCCGCCCCCGCCCCCGCCCCCGCCCCCGCTCCCTCCCCTGCCCCCACCCCCACCCATGCCCCCACCCACCCCAACCCATGCCCCCAACCCATGCCCCCACCCACCCAAACCCATGCCCCCAACCCAACCCACCCCCGCCCAGCCCAACCCGGTTGAGCCTCCCGCCTCCCCACCTCCCGCCTCCCTGCCTCCCGCCTCCCCGTCTCCCGCCTCCCTGCCTCCCACCTCCCGCCTTCCACATCTACCCCCCCTCCCCGCCTTCACTCTTCCACTCCCCCCCCTTCCTAGCAGCAGTCATCAAGCAGCCAAAAGGTAGGTAGGTGCTACAGTGCCCCTACTATATCTGCTGCTGCTGCCACTGCTGCTGCTGCTGCTGCGCCCCTGCTGCTGCTGCTGCTGCGCCCCTGCTGCTGCTGCTGCCCCCCTGCTGCTGCTGCTGCCCCCCTGCTGCTGCTGCTGCTGCCCCCCTGCTGCTGCTGCTGCCCCCCTGCTGCTGCTGCTGCTGCTGCCCCCCTACTGCTGCTGCTGCTGCCCCCCTGCTGCTGCTGCTGCCCCCCTACTGCTGCTGCTGCTGCGCCCCCTGCTGCTGCTGCTGCCCCCCTGCTGCTGCTGCTGCTCCCCCTGCTGCTGCTGCTGCTGCCCCCCTGCTGCTGCTGCTGCCCCCCTGCTGCTGCTGCTGCTGCCCCCCTACTGCTGCTGCTGCTGCCCCCCTACTGCTGCTGCTGCTGCCCCCCTACTGCTGCTGCTGCCCCCCCCCCCTGCTGCTGCTGCCACCCATGCTGCTGCTGCCTACAGTACTGTAGGTGTCTACAGTACTGTAGGTGTCTACAGTACTGTAGGGGTCTACAGTACTGTAGGTGTCTACAGTACTGTAGGTGTCTACAGTACTGTAGGTGTCTACAGTACTGTAGGGGTCTACAGTACTGTAGGGTGTCTACAGTACTGTAGGTGTCTACAGTACTGTAGATGTCTACAGTACTGTAGGTGTCTACAGTACTGTAGAGGTCTACAGTACTGTAGGTGTCTACAGTACTGTAGGGTGTCTACAGTACTGTAGGTGTCTACAGTACTGTAGGTGTCTACAGTACTGTAGGATGTCTACAGTACTGTAGGTGTCTACAGTACTGTAGGTGTCTACAGTACTGTAGGATGTCTACAGTACTGTAGACACCTACAGTACTGTAGATGTCTACAGTACTGTAGGTGTCTACAGTACTGTAGGTGTCTACAGTACTGTAGGGTGTCTACAGTACTGTAGGTGTCTACAGTACTGTAGGATGTCTACAGTACTGTAGGTGTCTACAGTACTGTAGGTGTCTACAGTACTGTAGACGCCTACAGTACTGTAGCTGCCTTCCCCCCATGCATCCTTAACCCCCATGCCCCCTTCACCCCCATGCAGGAACAACTCAATGTAGCCCAAGCTCGTTTGCTATCCCGACAGTGCTATGCAAATGCGCTGACAACAAAGCGTGCCTATGTTGCCGAGCCCAGCATTATTCAGCCTCTAGGGTTAGGTATCGACCCTGAGACCAGCCCTTGCAAGAGTCAGATCCCTTGCCCATACCATGCATGCAGTGATTGGCAGGACCACAAGTGGTGATGTAATGATGTAGGCTAAGAGTCATGATGTAATGATGTGAGGTTAGATGTAATGATGGATGGTTGAGGGCCAACCGCAAACAACTTTTGGGGCAATCTCTGCCGCACTCGATATTACACGGGAGGGTGCGGTGCACGAGGTTGTTGTGATTGCGGGGCATCATCAACATCCACAGCTTTGCGGGAGCTTGCAAGCCGAGGTACCCAGTACAACCGACAGAACGGACCTAGCTTGCGATAGAGACGGGCCCCGGCCTTAGACCTTACACGTATGTATGTAGCTCCCTATGGCGACCTTATTGCGTGGACACAACTTTCGGCACAAATATCCATATCGAGCTTGCGGGCCTACGCTTCGACGCCTCTCACTATTTATAGCACGCAGAAGCTGACGGTGCAATCGCGGTAGCAAATGGTGGTTTGAATGTGGAGAACAGCATGGTACCCTATTTACAAGAGACCTTGTCAAATCTGACCTACAGTACTGTAGACGTCTACAGTACTGTAGACACCTACAGTACTGTAGACATCTACAGTACTGTAGACATCTACAGTACTGTAGGTACCTACACTCCAACTGCTCACATACTCAGAATTTCAACAAGCGTCAAGTGGCGTTGGAGTCGCAACACTCACGATAAATAAGGCCGACGCGAGGGTGGTTTTTGCATCGGATGGACATTCCGCTCCGATAGAACGATAGAGCGTTGAGTTTAAGGGGAACCTCGCTCTTGAATGAAGTCCTAACTCGCAGCGGTTGCGGAGATACAACGATCCGCGCGCGAGGTACCCCCCCCTTTTTGGGAATCTGTGCAGATGTCGGTTAAATGAGCCCGGAATCTGTGCAGATGCATGTCGATGCCTTTAGGATAAGCGACATCTGCACAGATGCATCCCTCGACATCTGCACAGATGCCGACACAAACGACATCTGCACAGATGCATCCCTCGACATCTGCACAGCTGTCGACACAAACGACATCTGCACAGATGCATCCCTCGACATCTGCACAGCCGTCGACACAAACGACATCTGCACAGCCAAGCATCCCTCGACATCTGCACAGCCGTCGACACAAACGACATCTGCACAGATGCATCCCTCGACATCTGCACAGCTGTCGACACAAACGACATCTGCACAGATGCATCCCTCGACATCTGCACAGCTGTCGACACAAACGACATCTGCACAGATGCATCCCTCGACATCTGCACAGCTGTCGACACAAACGACATCTGCACAGATGCATCCCTCGACATCTGCACAGCTGTCGACACAAACGACATCTGCACAGCCAAGCATCCCTCGACATCTGCACAGCCGTCGACACAAACGACATCTGCACAGCCGTCGACACAAACGACATCTGCACAGCCAAGCATCCCTCGACATCTGCACAGCCGTCGACACAAACGACATCTGCACAGATGCATCCCTCGACATCTGCACAGCCGTCGACACAAACGACATCTGCACAGATGCATCCCTCGACATCTGCACAGCTGTCGACGTAGTGCAGCTGAGCACATGAAGAAAAGGCTTGCATAAAGGTTACGCAAAGGCACCGCGAAGGAAGCAAAGTCACCGCGAAGGAATCAAGACTCTTCCATTATTCAACAATCTGTGTGATATCTGCATGAAGTTTTCGCAAAGGTGGCGCGAAGGAAGCCAAGGAACCGCGAAGGAGCTTAGATTGCCCCGTATAGCAGCAATGAGCAGCCAGGAGCAGCCAACAAAACTCGTCGCCAAAAGGCTACGAGCCAGCCAGCCAGCCGCATAGCATTAGCGACCAGTCATAAAAAGACGCCATCAGGTTAAGCGATAGGATCAAGAGATAGCGACAGAAAACGGAAGGAGGTGCAGTGATGCAGCGACACAGCGATGCAGCGATGCGGCATAAGAAATGCATGAGGTGCAACAAGGACACGTAGCCCGAAGTATATGAGACGGAGCGGAAGAGGAGTGGAGGAGCCCGGAGAGGCGGTCAGGAGCCATGCAAGAGACGAAGCTGAGTGCACTTGAAACAAAGTTGGGTGCACCCACACAAACCCCACCCTAGCGAATGGTGAGTAGTTTATCTTGCAGTCATGTGGCTCCAAGTACCTTGCCTGATGATTTGCCAACCACTGAATTGCTGCAGGTTCAATGGTCCCAACCTCCCCTTCCCTACACCCAGCCCAGCCCAGCCCAGCCCAGCCCAGCCCAGCCCAGCCCAGCCCAGCCCAGCCCAGCCCAGCCCAGCCCAGCCCAGCCCAGCCCAGCCCAGCCCAGCCCAGCCCAGCCCAGCCCAGCCCAGCCCAGCCCAGCCCAGCCCAGCCCAGCCCAGCCCAGCCCAGCCCAGCCCAGCCCAGCCCAGCCCAGCCCAGCCCAGCCCAGCCCAGCCCAGCCCAGCCCAGCCCAGCCCAGCCCAGCCCAGCCCAGCCCAGCCCAGCCCAGCCCAGCCCTCCCCTCCCTCCCCCACCACCACCACCTCCTCCATCACCCTACCACAAGAAGCAGGCGCATGGAGCGCAAGAGCAGCCAGGAGCTGCAGCCATGGAGGCGCTGCCAGGTAGGTATAGAAGTGGCGCTAGCAAAGAGTGAGTGGCCAGCCCTTGCACATGGGTGGTCCGATGCCCAGCCTAACCGCAAAGATGCCCATTGTTTACTGCAGGTCCCACGGTCAGCCCTTCCCTCTTCCCCCCTTCCTCCTTCCCCCTTCCCCCTCCCCTCCCCTGTCCCACCACCTCCAAGCCTGGCACCCCACCTACCTCCCGCCTTTCCCACCCCCCGCCCCACGACACACGCTGCAGCCCTCTCCCTACCCTACCCTTGGCGTAGCAGCCCTCTCCCTACCCTACCCTTGGCGTAGCAGCCCTCTCCCTACCCTACCCTTGGCGTAGCAGCCCTCTCCCTACCCTACCCTTGGCGTAGCAGCCCTCTCCCTACCCTACCCTTGGCGTAGTAGCCCTCTCCCTACCCTACCCTTGGCGTAGCAACCTGGAGCGGGCAACCTGGAGCGGGCAGCTTGGAGTAGCAGCCCACCCAGCCCACCCTGGCCATGCCATGCCCACACACCACAATGACCCTACCCATCCCTCTCAAAAGGGATAGCTGAGCGCTTGGGTGGTTGTCAGCCCGTGCTTGTTGTCCTCGTCATCTTGCCGCCTTGCTGCGATGTTGTTGTGTTGTCACCTTGTTGGGGTGTGGTGTGGTGTGGTGTGGTGTGGTGTGGTGTGGTGTGGTGTGGTGTGGTGTGGTGTGGTGTGGTGTGGTGTGGTGTGGTGTGGTGTGGTGTGGTGTGGTGTGGTGTGGTGTGGTGTGGTGTGGTGTGGTGTGGTGTGGTGTGGTGTGGTGTGGTGTGGTGTGGTGTGGTGTGGTGTGGTGTGGTGTGGTGTGGTGTGGTGTGGTGTGGTGTGGTGTGGTGTGGTGTGGTGTGGTGTGGTGTGGTGTGGTGTGGTGTGGTGTGGTGTGGTGTGGTGTGGTGTGGTGTGGTGTGGTGTGGTGTGGTGTGGTGTGGTGTGGTGTGGTGTGGTGTGGTGTGGTGTGGTGTGGTGTGGTGTGGTGTGGTGTGGTGTGGTGTGGTGTGGTGTGGTGTGGTGTGGTGTGGTGTGGTGTGGTGTGGTGTGGTGATGGTGATGGTGATGGTGATGGTGATGGTGATGGTGATGGTGATGGTGATGGTGATGGTGATGGTGATGGTGATGGTGATGGTGATGGTGATGGTGATGGTGATGGTGATGGTGATGGTGATGGTGATGGTGATGGTGGTGTGTGGTGTCACCTTCTTGTTGTGTTGTGTCGTTGCTACCTTGTCACATCGTAGGGAGGTGTTATTATCATTGGGTGCATCAATGCATGTGCTTAGCATAGCCATATTGAGGTTTTGTGGAGTGATGGTGCATCGAGACATGTGCTTGCAAGTCCCGTAGCGAGGTGTTGCGGGATGTTTGAGTGTCAATGCATGTGTTTTGCGGGGGTGTTGCGGGGTGTTGGGTCGTCAATACATGTGTTTTGCGGGGGTGTAGCGAGGTGTTGCGGAATGTTTGGGTGTCAATGCATGT
This sequence comes from Haematococcus lacustris, assembly GCA_030144725.1. NCBI lineage: Eukaryota > Viridiplantae > Chlorophyta > Chlorophyceae > Chlamydomonadales > Haematococcaceae > Haematococcus > Haematococcus lacustris. The sequence continues at coordinate 3,614,228 of JASKMD010000024.1, read as the reverse complement.
GTTTTGCGGGGGTGTAGCGAGGTGTTGCGGGGTGTTTTGGGTGTCAATACATGTGTTTTGCGGGGGTGTAGCGAGGTGTTGCGGGGTGTTTTGGGTGTCAATACATGTGTTTTGCGGGGGTGTTGCGAGGTCTTTCTGGATGTTTGGGTGTCAATGCATGTGCTTTGCGGATGTAATAGTCGATGAAATAGTCGACATCTGTGCAAATGAAGCCTCGACATCTGCACAGCCAAGCCGCGAATGTAATAGTCGACATCTGTGCAGATGCTACAGACAACATCTGCACAGCCAAGGCTCGAATGTAATAGTCGACATCTGTGCAGATGTCGTTGTCAGCAGCTGCACAGATGTCGGTGTCAACATCTGCACAGCTAAGCATTGAATGTAATAGTCGACATCTGTGCAGATGTCGTCGTCAGCGGCTGCACAGATGTTGGTCGCGGTATACGACATCTGTGCAGATGTCGACTTTCCGCAGCTGCACAGATGTCGATTATGCTTGCATCTGTGCAGATGTCGGCTTACTGCAGCTGTGCAGCTAATGAACAATCGACATCTGTGCAGATTACTTGGTTAACAAATTGGCGGCCAAATTACGTCGCAACGGATGCGCGGATTCACGTAAGACTTATACCGTTCGAACGGCCTTCTACTCTAGTTTTCAAAGAGCTATGGTCGGTCCAATCGCGACCGGTCCTTGTTTATCATGAGTGAAGGACAATCCGAGGCGAACCGCATCAAAAAACTACCCCCCTAGGATGACGAATATCCGCACTAATTTGCCTGTGTGATGTTGCTGTAGGTGCCAAGCAGTGGTCCGGCACCTCCTGCCGCCCACCTTGCCCCCACGTATCTCTTGGTACAGCAAGTACGCAGGGGCAGCAGCACAAAGGCAGGCACAGGCATGAGGGGTATGGCATCAGGGCAGGGGGCAAGGAAGGTAGGAGGGCCTGAGGGCAGTGGTGGGGTCTAGGGGTGAGGGGCAACCTCTACACCCCTACAGCTGCTCCCGCCCCAACCCTTCCCTTGCAGATGCCACTTGCCTGCGGTCAACAACCAGACCCGGCCCTGCCTGCATTGCCATCTTCACGCCCTGACGCACGTAGCTAACCACACCGCCTCGATTTCTTTGCAGCCGCAGTTTTGGCGAAAGTGCGTCTGCAACTCGAGCATGTGCCCGCGTTGGCATGAACAACATTGCCCTTGACAAGTTTTAATCCCTACAGCCCTCATGCCACACCAAAGTAAAGCATGAGTTGTAATCAAACACAGGTTGCGAGATCGCTGTTGTAAAGGCTACTGACAGTGTGCCTAATGCCCACTGCAGCTCAGCCTTCTGGTGTGTGTGCCTCCAGGTCTACTACTAGCAAGAGCCCTACCCTACTTTATAGCTCTTACTCACACACATCCCCTTTGTGAGGGGTTTGGTATCTTGTTTTCTTGGGTTGTATAGCTGTAGCTGGCTATCGCTTGGGGCTGGCGAGCTTTTGGCGGTGAGGGTCGGGCAGCAATACGTCCCATCGGTTGGCCACCTGCGGCCACCATAAAGACAAAGAGGGCACCTCATCAGCCTGTGTAGGCAGCTGGCTGAAGGCTCACAAGGCAGTTGACAGCACAAATGGCAGCTGACGGAGCACCCAAGGACTGGCTGGCACCTGACTGCAAGGATCACTCACATGGCTGTCTTTGAACCCTTCAATGTACTTGCCCGGCTCCGATGGGTCAGGTAGGGCACCGTTCCTAAACTTCGCCAAGGAGGTGACCCCTGCCTCCGTCAGCACCCCCAACATGCCGGCGTCAATCATCATGCCATAGAGGCCCCGTGTGTCAATGAAGACATGCCGAACACGGCACTTGCTGGTGGGGGTGATGGCACAGGGTGTGGGAGGGCGGGGGGGCCTAGGCAGCAAAACGATGCCCTCAAGTCACCTCGTCTGTATGGGGTGTTGGAGTCATGAACCAACACTCGCAGGAGCTTTCTTGTGTAAGAGCATTGGCACTCGGAGCCTCCCAGGCGTAGCTAACCTGTGGACAATGCTCCCCTGGTCTTTTTCCCGAGGACGGGTTTTGGCCAGGTCGGGGGGGATGTAACGAAGCGAGGTTCTTCCTAGGGGAGATAACCGAGCAGTTGCATGAGATCCCACCGTCATATCTCCCAGAAGGGTGACGGTGGCGTGTGACGGCTGGTCGCTGGCCTATTTAGCCGAGGGCCGCTAGAGAGTTGGGGATTCTCGTTATTAGAGGCATTGTGTAACACACATTGCCACCCAACCGGAAGTAGCGGACTGTGGAACGCGAGGTAGGAGCGTCCCACTCACACGGAAGACATACAAGGTGAGGCAGAGCAGCATTTCTGCCACCCCTTTGTTACATTGGTTGTCCGACCGAAAGGTTGCGACCAAGTGTCGCGGTTCATCGCTTCCTGTGCAAGCGCCCACCACCCTCCCCTTCACCGCTTCCCCTTATCTAACCCTCTAGCTCCACCCTTCGGGGCGAGCACGCACTACCCTTCGGGGCGTGCTTGAGAGTTCCGCACTGCGGGCTCTCGCGGCGTTGTACTGCCTAACACTACATCGGCTTTTCAAGCCACTGCTACCCGTAAGGGCGCAGTCGTGCGTCTTGCAACAACGCCCTAACTGGGTGCTTGCATTTTGCGTTTCAAAAGCCAAGTCGACCCTTACTGGGAACGCAAAAGCTTTTCAGCGCTACACGCACTTTGCGCACGATTGCTAGCTTGTTGCTCGTGGTTTTACCATTTGTGCACTGCTAAAGAGCGTACTTGCTCATTTTGCATCGTTAGCGCATAACACCAATTGCCCTAGCATTTGCTTGGTGCGCAGATGACACACAAAGCAACACGAGCTCTGGTGCAACTGGGTCGCGGCTCACTCCGAGGCCGGACCCCTGCGGCTCCAGCAGCGTCGGTGACAACCCAAGAAGTTACCTCAACTTCTACTTCTGGGTCGCACGACATTAGCACCGGACATTAGCAGACAGCTCCTGGGGCCGACGCTGCGGCCAGTGCCATGTGCGGCCTCACCACCGAGGTGAAGGACGCAATGCACACACTCACACAGCTGCTTGATGAACATGTTAGGCGCAAGTCAACAAGGACACGCCTATTGCACATGTTCTTCAATGGCAAGCCTGTCATGTTGCGGCGTGCAGCACTTAAGCTTGCCAACCCCACAATCACCAAGTGGCTTATGCACAAAACAACACAAGCCAAACAATTGGTGCGTGCTTATGTGCAGGCCGTGGAGCTGGACATTGCTGCCAACCAGGACAGCTCCATGGAGGACCTGCCAGACGCAGCGCAACAGCAAGCGCTGCGCCTGCAGCAACGAGCGCTGCGCCTCAAGCGCCTCTGGTGCAAGCAGCCAGCGCAGCACAGCAGCCCACAGCAGCTGTTGCAGCCACTAGGGGGTTGGCAAGCTTAAGTGCTGCACGCCGCCTCATGACAGGCTTGCCATTGAAGAACATGTGCAATAGGCGTGTCCTTGTTGACTTGCGCCTAACATGTTCATCAAGCAGCTGTGTGAGTGTGTGCATTGCGTCCTTCACCTCGGTGGTGAGGCCGCACATGGCACTGGCCGCAGCGTCGGCCCCAGGAGCTGTCTGCTAATGTCCGGTGCTAATGTCGTGCGACCCAGAAGTAGAAGTTGAGGTAACTTCTTGGGTTGTCACCGACGCTGCTGGAGCCGCAGGGGTCCGGCCTCGGAGTGAGCCGCGACCCAGTTGCACCAAAGCTCGTGTTGCTTTGTGTGTCATCTGCGCACCAAGCAAATGCTAGGGCAATTGGTGTTATGCGCTAACGATGCAAAATGAGCAAGTACGCTCTTTAGCAGTGCACAAATGGTAAAACCACGAGCAACAAGCTAGCAATCGTGCGCAAAGTGCGTGTAGCGCTGAAAAGCTTTTGCGTTCCCAGTAAGGGTCGACTTGGCTTTTGAAACGCAAAATGCAAGCACCCAGTTAGGGCGTTGTTGCAAGACGCACGACTGCGCCCTTACGGGTAGCAGTGGCTTGAAAAGCCGATGTAGTGTTAGGCAGTACAACGCCGCGAGAGCCCGCAGTGCGGAACTCTCAAGCACGCCCCGAAGGGTAGTGCGTGCTCGCGCCGAAGGGTGGAGCTAGAGGGTTAGATAAGGGGAAGCGGTGAAGGGGAGGGTGGTGGGCGCTTGCACAGGAAGCGATGAACCGCGACACTTGGTCGCAACCTTTCGGTCGGACAACCAATGTAACAAAGGGGTGGCAGAAATGCTGCTCTGCCTCACCTTGTATGTCTTCCGTGTGAGTGGGACGCTCCTACCTCGCGTTCCACAGTCCGCTACTTCCGGTTGGGTGGCAATGTGTGTTACACAATGCCTCTAATAACGAGAATCCCCAACTCTCTAGCGGCCCTCGGCTAAATAGGCCAGCGGCCAGCCGTCACACGCCACCGTCACCCTTCTGGGAGATATGACGGTGGGATCTCATGCAACTGCTCGGTTATTTCCCCTAGGAAGAACCTCGCTTCGTTACACCCAACATGCCGGCGTCAATCATCATGCCGTAGAGGCCCCGTGTGTCAATGAAGACATGCCGAACACGGCACTTGCTGGTGGGGGTGATGGCATAGGGTGTGGGGGGGCGGGGGGGCCTAGGCAGCAGCCCGGGGTTTGTGAGCTCAGCCTGCTGCCAGGGCACCATATCCAGCTGCCAGGCTGCCATGGCTGCCTCCATCTCTCTGGTAGTGTGCACCGCATGGCGCAGCAGCCGGCCCCGGTTGGCTGGATCCTCCACCCAGTCATGATCCACCAGCTCCCCCTCCTCAAGCCCCAGCAGGCCCCGATGCAATGCCACCTCAGCCTCCATGGCTGCAGACGGCACCACCCCACCCTCCTCCAGCAGCCAGCTGACGTCCAGCCCGCACACCATGCGGCGCACTCCCGCTTTGACCAGGCTGGCAGGTGCCCACCAGCCAGCCCCCAGAATCCAAATCTGCGCCGGTGTTCCTCAGTGCCCACCAGGACCTTAGCCCCAGCCAGGGACACTGACTTCTTGAGCCTGCCAGCGAAGAGCAGCGTGAGCATGTTGCTGAAAGCTGTCTCCAGCTGCTTGCCGACGTGGTCCACCATGTTGGAGTCTAATAGGTAGCGTGGGATTGCTGCGAGGCGGGCGCGAAGGTCAGGGTGCGCGGCCAGCACGGCAGCCACTGCCGCGTTTGGCTGAGTGTTCGCGCCGTTTCCGGGCAGGCCGCGGCACAGCTGCAGGAACAGGTTCCTGCAGCTCAGGTCCGGGATGGCTGCCTGGGAGACTGGGATGTCTGTGTACACGGGCTGGCCGTGCAGGCCGAGCGGGTCGGCTATGTAGATGGTAAACAAACCGCGCACGAGTAAGCCCAACAGCAGGCTGGCGAGCACCGCCCGCTCGCTGCAGGCCTCCACTCGTGGCTGCACAGCGTCGGCCAGAAAGGCATCCCTAAGCTCTTGCGGGAGGTGGTCGATGAGGTGGGCTAGCTTACACTTCCTGCCATGGTATGTGTTGTGACTATCGCGGGCAGCGCGGGCCTCTCCGGAAGCCTTTCTATTGCGCTCCGCTTCGGTTAGGTCTGGCTGTAGTGCCTCGTCGCGGTCCAAAATGTCATCGTCTGGGTCCTCCGGCACTGGCTTAGGCACGGTTCTTCTTTTTTTCAGCCATAGAAAACAAGAACGTGAAGCCATCACAAATACTAGAAACTGTTAGTTTTGTCTGTTTTGTATGGCCTCTATTTTTATGGGCTATACCAGTCAAGGATACGATTGCCTTGACAGCACTCCGACATCTGCCGCGATGTTGAGCCATATGCTGGGATGCGTTGCGCATGTCCCATTCGCGCACCCGGTGCTAGGGCTTCGCCGTCTGTCGGCGTCCGCCACGGATCAGATGATTGACTACGCACTGCTGCAGATGAAGGTCGGTGAAGTGCATGCAGGTTCATCAGGAAAGGGGTGCCCTGGTGCTCTGACGCAACCGCCTCATACCCTGGCCTTCGCTGCCAGGGCAAGCACGATCAGAGCGTGGATGTGCTGCGATCAGGCTTGTCCATGTACCCCAATGAAACAGGTGTAGATTGTGCCAGGTAGGCCTGGCAGGACTCTCATGACAGCACATGCAAACTCGTGACACTTAATGCAAACTCATGACAATTCATGCAAGCACATCACCAGGGCACACAGGTGCTGAACCAGAGGAGCATGCAAGAAGCCTTACATGGCTCACACCATTTTGAGCCATCAGCTGCTTGGCCACCCTCCTCTCCTAAAAAGACCGGTCGCTAATTGTGAGATGATGATGGTTCCTCTACTTACAGTACATCCTCGCCCTTGTGACCTCCCTTCTCGGCAATGGGCAGCTATTCAGATGCAGCTTGTGCCTACATGGGTTACACTCTAGGCCTCACTGCCTGAGGGCTGTTGAGGAATGATGGAGGTGTGACCAAGTACAGGACGGTTCCTTGGTGGTGCATCAGCCCCATCAGCTCAGGGGTTTCATGACCCTCGCAGACTCTTGAGCAGAGGGTCAGGGGTCAGCCTTTCATACCCCATGCATAGGGCCAGGGGTCAGCCTTTTGCACCCCACGCCACAGGGGTGGTGCCTATTGGCACGGCTGGGGGAAGCCCTGGGCCATACATCTAGTCTGCAAGGGATAGGCATGAGGAGCAGCAACCGGTGTACAGCGCGGGGTTGGGGCACGTATGTGAGCCAGTTCAATAGGCTGGGAGGTGCGTGAGGGAGGGAGGGAGCAGGCCAATAGTCAGGGGGGTGGGCCTGGCTGACCTTGATGCTGCTGCTGTGTGGTGAACTCAGGCTGCTGCTGGCACTGGCGCGAGTGGAAGCAGACCGCAGCAATTGGGTGAGGCAACCTGCCTTCGGTAGCATCCATGCGGGTGGCTGATCTGGGGGAGCCTAGTCGGTAGCTGACATGCCATCCAAGGGGGCTGGACGGCTGCTCTGCCCCTGCCACGTCATCTAGCAACACAACGACAGCCAGCTGCCCACTCTGCTGTACACAGCAATACCAGACAGCTGTGACTTCAGGTCAAACGATCACACCATGGCCTGGAACAGCTGCAACACCCTACCTGTCCTGCCTGCCTGCCTGCCCAGACTTCTCACCACCTGCAGCCGTAGCAACCGCCCCTCTGCTTTCCTGCCTGCCTGCCTGCTTCCAGGGAGCGGCTCATGACAGTGCCCAGGCCGCCCAGCAGGCTGTGTTGGCAGGGCCAGACCCAGCAGGGCACAGTGGGCTGGCGGTGCACCTGGCGGCTGCCCAGCTGCGCTCCGCCACCTCACTCGTCAGGGTGGGCAGCAAAGATGCACACAGAGCTGGGGGGCCTAACCCTAACCCCAACCCTGACCCTAACCCTAACCCTGACCTCAACCCTAACCCTAACCCTGACCCTAACCCTAACCCCGACCTCAACCCTAACTAAGAGCTCTGTGGCAGTAAGGCATGTGACTCATGTGGTTTGAGCAGATGGGTTAAACATGGGGGGTGTCAGGGAAAGCGCTGGGCCACCCAGAGGGGTTCTAGGCGCTGTCTGTTGTCTCCTACCCCTGCCCCTGCCCCTGCCCCTGCCCCTGCCCCTGCCCCTGCCCCTGCCCCTGCCCCTGCCCCTGCCCCTGCCCCTGCCCCTGCCCCTGCCCCTGCCCCTGCCCCTGCCACTGGCCCCTCCCCTGCCCCTGCCCCTGCCCCTGCCCCTGCCCCTGCCCCTGCCCCTGCCCCTGCCCCTGCCCCTGCCCCTGCCCCTGCCCCTGCCCCTGTCTCATACCACCCTGCTGCCCCTCCCCCAGGGGGCAGACGACACGGCAGTGGCTGAGGCTGTATCCTCAGGCCTCATCATCACGGGCAGCACCACCCCCACCAGCCTCTCCTCCCCTGCCACTGCTCCCCCTCCATCCACCCCGCCCCCCTCCCTCCTCCCCTACGCCCTGTCCATCACCCTCAGCACCTGCCACGCTACTGCCAGCTGGTCAACCGCACACAAAGCAGCTGCTCAACTGCAGCCACTCCTGCTGCCCAGCCTGGCCACCTTCACGTCCCGCACCACCCCTTCTGCCACCTCGGCTGATCAGCAGCAAGCCAACAGCCAGGCCATGGAAGGGAGCCGCCCGACCTGCTCATCACATGCTGTGCACATGGCTTCAGCTTGCTTGGCTCTGGGGGATTGGCAAGCCGCCCTGAGCAGCCCCCTGCCCCCGCCCTCCTTCACTATGGCAGAGACAGCGGCAGCAGCAGCAGCGGCAGGTGACTCCACCCCACCCCTGTCTGTGGGCCCCCTCAGTCCGTCGACGCATCAGGCAGGCAAGGTCAATGGCGATGGCGGTGCGGGCAGCAGCCCAGGCAGTCGGGAAACGGAGGGAGGGAGCAGCGGACGGGATGGGTCGGGGGTCAGTGCGGAGGAATGCTACAAGGCAGCCATGGCTTTTGCCAGTGTGCCTGGCGAGCAATTGAGGTGGGTGTGAGGTGTGAGATGTGTGGAATGAGTGAGATGTGCCGGGTGTGGCAATGTGTTGGTTGTGATGATTTAGGGGGCTGCATGAGGTACAGGTGGAGCAGAAACACATGGGACAAATGCAGCCTGTCACGCTAGTGAGACAGGGTAAGGAGCCAGGCATGCGGCAGGGAAGGGGGTGGTGATGCCTGCATGTAATAGACAAGCAGGCAATGTCAGGAGTCCCCACAGCACGGCTTGCTATACCCTATTGCTGCCCCGCCCCGCCCCGCCCCGCCCCGCCCCGCCCCGCCCCGCCCCGCCCCGCCCCGCCCCGCCCCGCCCCGCCCCGCCCCGCCCCGCCCCGCCCCGCCCCGCCCCGCCCCGCCCCGCCCCGCCCCGCCCCGCCCCGCCCCGCCCCGCCCCGCCCCGCCCCGCCCCGCCCCGCCCCGCCCCGCCCCGCCCCGCCCCGCCCCGCCCCGCCCCGCCCCGCCCCGCCCCGCCCCGCCCCGCCCCGCCCCGCCCCGCCCCGCCCCGCCCCGCCCCGCCCCGCCCCGCCCCGCCTAACCTTGTCCCCGCCTGCAGGGCTGACGATGCGGGCATCCTTGCGGAGCTGCATGCCGCGGCCCTGCTAGGTCTGGCTCAGCGGGCAATGAGCAAGCCTGCCGGCAAGGAGGGGTGGGATGAGGCTGAGGAGCTGTTGGGTGCTGGCATCAAGGCAGCGGAAGGTGGGAGCAAAGCACACCTGTCTGCCGTGCCTCATGCCGGCGCTGTGACCAGCTGCCTGCCACCTGCCTACCAGCTACCTACCAGCTGTCAGCCATGCACCACCTGGGTTGCTGAGGACATCCCCTCTCGTCGACCTCAGGGTGTTGATAGCTGAACATTGTCACGCCACGTTGGACGTTGTCATGTTGTCATGCCTGCTGCTGCTGCTGCTGCTGCCGCTGCCACTGCGGCCCTCACTGCTGGGGTGTTCTGCTACCCTGGGCTGCAGGGGTGTCCGGGGAGCATCACCCCCGGCTGGTGCCGCTGCTGACCTGCCTGGCGCACTGCTACTCCCGTACTGCCCGGGTCACCTTTGCAGAGGGGCTGCTCAGAGAGTGTGTGCGAATTCTGAAGGTCAGGGGACACCCTGACGGCACGAGGGGCTGAGAGCGCCAGAGGGCCAGGGTGCCAGAGGGCAGTGGGCTAGAGGATGGAGGTCAGAGGGCCACAGGGCCAGAGGTGCTGTGGTGCTGGGGCACTGGGTTAGCTGTGGGGGGGCTCTCAAGGGGTGAGGATGAGGACGCATGTGCATGGCTGTTGGGGCTGGCCGCTTGGGGCTGAGAGGGGTCTTGGGTGCAGTCAGCCCCTATGTGGCTGCCATGGGGCAGCATGCGTACGGCCTGGGGGGCCAGAGAGGGCCAACAACCTGGGGCTGCCTGCCGCTTCTGCACAACAACCATCTGCCTCGTCATGTGCTTACATGTGCTGCTACCAGCTTTACCCCTGCTCCCACTACTGCTGTGGCCAGTGGGACTGCTCGACCTGCTCCTGTCCTGTAGCTCGACCCTCAGCGTGGCCTGGCGCAAGCTCTGGCACCTTCCAAGCGCCTTCTGCATCCCAGCCTGACCGCTCTGCTGGCCTGGCGCTACTGCCAGCTGCTGGCTGCGCTGCCTAACCGAGGTGAGATTGCGGAAGGGCATCAGCCACCACCGTAGTGTTGACGCGTCATGCAAGTTACAGGTCTGGATTGGACCAGCACTGAAAGTTGCATGGCAACGAGTGATGCAGGTTCCGAGGGCGCGTCTTGGAAGCTGCTAGCGGAGTCCGCGTGGCTGGCCGCGGGACCCGTAGCGGGTCAACAACCGCAACTGAATGCCGGGGCCAGCGCCAGCATCGCAAGGGTGCTTGGAGCGGAGGGCCAATTGAAAGGCCAGGGCGGGGCTGGCAGCGGCGTGCTGGCCGGCCTGCTAGCAAGGCGCGCTTTGCCACTGCTGGACCGCGATGATCTGTCGTGACAGCTGTGTTGCGCTACACATTTTTGACATTTTGCAGTTTTGCATCACTCGAATCTCAGACCTGCAGTTTTATCTTCGGCGGACCAGCCGCAAAAGTACAAACAAATGTTGTGTACAAGTGTCGTACTCTGTACATAAGAAGCTCCCAATGTTGGGGGAAAGCAGAAGATCGAGGGCTAGGCAGATCAAGTGCAGCATCTGAGCCAGGTTGAGCACGTGGGTTTTTCAGGGCTAAGGAATGGTTCAGCAGATGCTTAAAATCCGTCGCCGACCCTGCAGCTCATATTGTTGAACTCACCTCCAAACATTTTAAGCAGCTAGGGATTGTTCGCATTCTTATCGAGTAGGGACGCACCTGCACAACGAATGCTAATGCTGGTGTACATGGCCGAGCACCGAGATGTCACATGTATAGGAGGCTACCCCTCCCATTGAACCCCCCCAACGATAAGGGACAACGGCTTTTCCGGACTCATTTCTGCACGGATTTACACGCGGACTGAAGCGTCGAAATGCGGCCGCGCTGAGCCACACGCTGTGCTGGTCGGGCATGTTGCCGGGTATCCGACCCTACAGAGCCTGTGGACTTGATGTACGTTGACCCAGTAGCAGTGAGTGTCTGATTTACGCAATGGATAGTGCGCGATGTGCGAGGAGCCCGAATTCATGTCCAACATGAAAATCAACATGCGCTGGCTCAGGGGCTCTGGAACTAGGAGGAGACCACAGTAGGAGCACAGCAGTGGCAAGTGCATCAACCCCTTGTTGATTAGGCCCCAAAAGGTGGGCAAACACTCCTCCATGCTCCCCACTCTGCTGATGCTAGTCTCACGACCATCGAACTCAATCGAACTCTCCAGCCTTGCGTCACTAGCTAGGGAACTCACTGTGAACCCCCTGCCAAAGTCTCATCCTGAGTTATCCCAAGAGGTGTTTTACAAGGTGGCGTGTGCACATGCCTGCAGGCATGGGCTTGTCCTCCAAATCCCACCCCTACAAATGGAGGGGGGGCAATGCTGCCCGCTGTGCGGGTGAAGTTTGCCCCAGCTGGCAGAACTGGCTGGGTGGAGATCCATGTGGGGGGGGAGGCAGCCTCGTACCGCTCCGGACAGAGCCTTCCCCCCTTCCACCACCCTTCTCCCCTCCCCACTCCCCTCCTGGCCTTCCGCCTGTCCCGCTGCCTTCACTCCCTCCCCTCCCTCCCCCCTCCCCCATCCCCGTCCCACCACCTCCCAGCAAAACACAGCCCCTGAGCGCCACAACTATGCGGCAGTTGTTCCTGTGTCCTTGTGAGCTTGGCCAGCAGCCTAGGCTTGCCTGCTCTTTGCGCACATGCCTCCATTGCAAGTCGCGCAGGCTACAGCTGCAGCCTGATGCAGATGGCAGCGTCATGCTCACTGTGCGTCAGTATGGAAAGCCATCATCAGCTGTAGGCAGCCGGCCGGTTGAGCTGATGTGCATGAGGGTGAGCTTGAGTGATGCTGTTGGCATGCTGAACAAGCAGATGCCAGAGTACATCAAGCACCACCGGTTGGCACATCACCAGCTGCAGGTTTTCCGTGAGCACCGCGAGGCCATCAAGTCAGGCAAGGATGGGAAGGTGGTGATTTCATGTGATTGGTCAGAGAAGCTGACTGTTGAGCGCAGCGTTGAGATCATGTCAGAGCATTGGCATGCGCAGCAGATAGGCATTCTCGTGGCGTGTGCATACTTCAAGAACAAAGAGGGGGCCTACTATGAGCAGACCGTGTATGTGATGACAGATGGGAAGGAGCAGTTGGCAGCCATTACCCAAGCAGCAGTAAACCAGGTGGTGTGTTATTTGCTGGCAGAGCATGACATGGACATGAGGCAGTTGTATATGTGGTCTGATGGGTGTGCAGGGCAGTTCAAGGGCGCCCCAGCCATGCGACAGCATTGGGGCATGTCACAGAGGTTAAGCGTGCTAGTGTGGTGGAGCTATGGGGCTACAGCTCACTTCAAGGGCAGGCATGATTCAGAGGGAGGGGTGGTGAAGCAATGGTTGAGGGGTGAGATCCTAGCTGATCGTGTTGGGAAGTGCAATGCATTGGGGTTTGTGCAGCATTGCAATGCATATCACAAGGCAGCTACTGCTGCTGACCCCAGCAAGGCTCACCGTGCACGAGCAAGTGTGGGTCATCGGTGGTGCTTGGAGCTGAGCACACAGGAGGTAGCGCTTTGTAGTGCTCCACAGCGGGATGCACATGCCTTTGCATCATCCATCCCCGGCTCTATGAGCATGCACAGCTGCTTCTTTCCTGCTGCAGGGATCCAGGTTGAGTGGTCACAGACTGCATGTGCATGTGCCCAATGCATGACCCCCGCACCAAGGGTGGTGTGTATGAGGCCCTCCATCACAAAGCCCCTTGTAGCCATGCCCATGTTCGATCAGAAGAGGGATGACAAGCATTAGGACGATGAGTGCCTCACCCTTCTGTGCTCATGTGCACCAGACAGCGTGATGCAGCTGTGCACGTTGGGCAAGAAGCTAAGCGTGAAGATGTTAAACGAGTAATGCAAGGCAGTGGGGTTGTATGTGCCAGCCAACACCTTGCGTGCTGACCTACGATACATCGTACTGGAGCATCTGAATGAGCAGGCAGAGTGCGACTGAGCTGGCTGTGTAAGATGATGTTGAGAAAACTGGGCTCCATGCGTAAAGTGTACCGCAGTGCACCGCAGCGGAGAACTCTGCATCTTGCGTTGTGGGTGTTGCGGAGCAGCGCTTGAAAGGCATATCGCGCAGAGTGAAACCGTTCGCGTGCCTGGCAGACTGCCGGTCACCGTGGGTGCCAGCAGCTCGAGCGCGCAGGTGCAAGCGCGACGCGGAAATAGGGCGTTCCGTGTTGAAATGACAACTCAACTCTCAGTCAAATGTCCCTCAAGTCAAATGTCCAACTCAAGTCAAATGTCCCTTACGTAGTCGCTCAATGGGAGGGGTAGCCAGGAGCAGTTAATGCTCCCGGTAAGTGGCTACCCCATGGGGGTAGCCACCGTCACCCCCCACAGGTTGCGCCAACCGACCAACCGCTGCCCGCCCAGCTGCTCCTGCGAACGCGGTCTGCGCAGCAACCCACGTATCAAATCTAAGTTTCGTGCTCCGCAGCCATGCTTTTCACGGGCATATTTTGCCTGCTCGCTGGCCTGGCAGCAGCATCGACAGCCGCAGTGACTACCATCGTTGCAGCATCAACGGAAGCAGCGCAAGCGGATGCAGCACCAGCCTCAGGAGCTGGGTCAGCGAACGATGCAGCTGTAACCCCTACCGCAAAGCGAAACCCAAAGCGAGTGCGTCCCCCACGCACAGCTGATGGACACATTAGGGGCAACACTAACAATTCGCCCCTTGCAGTACCATTGTCATGACTCTGTTGTTGTGGGCCTATACATGCAGGCCATCCACAGTTACAGTTCAAGGGGACCACAACAACAGAGAACGGCAAGACCAGCGGCCCGCCGCCCAGCCTCACCCCTCGCCGCCGCAGCCCAGCCCTGCCCCACCCCCTCCCAGCCCTGCTCCACCCCCTCCCAGCCTTGCGTTGCCCCTCCCCTCCCTGCCCAGCCCTGCCCCACCCCCTCCCAGCCCTGCCCTACCCCCTCCCAGCCCTGCCCCCTCCCTGCCTAGCCCTGGCCCACCCCCTCCCAGCCTTGCGTTGCCCCTCCCCTCCCCTCCCAGCCCAGCCCTGCCCCATCCCCTCCCAGCCCTGCCCCACCCCCTCCCAGCCTTGTGTTGCCCCTCCCCTCCATGCCCAGCCCTGCCCCACCCCCTCCCAGCCCTGCTCCACCCCACCCCCTCCCAGCCCTGCCCCACCCCATCCCAGCCCTGACCCACCCCATCCAAGCCCTTCCCCACCCCATCCAAGCCCCCTGCCCCCTGCCCTGCCCCCTGCCCCGCCCCCTGCCCTGCCCTGGCCTACCCTGCCCTGCCCTGCCTTGCCCTGCCCTGCCCTGCCCTGCCCTGCCCTGCCCTGCCCTGCCCTGCCCTGCCTGTAGGTGTGTGGCAGTGCAGGCTGCAGGTAGCAGCAGTCTGCAGGTGTGCTGCGGTGCATGAGCAGCAGCAGCAGGCTGCAGTGCATGTGTTACAGTGCATGAGCAGCAGCGGCAGGCTGTAGTGCATGAGCAGCTGTGCAAGGACAGCAGCAGCAGTGTATGGGCAGCAACAGCAGGCTGTAGGTGTGTAGCAGTGTAGGTTGCAGGTGTGTTGCAGTGCATAAGAAGCTGCCACACCTACAAGTCGTGGCGCAGCGCGTGCTTAGCATCCCCGCCACCTCAACTGCCACCGAGCGCTTGTTCAGTGCCTTCAAGTTCATCTGGAGCGACCGGCGCTCTCGCTTGTTGCTAGGGCGCATGTGGATCATGTCCTATGTGTTCTTCAACACACGGGTCATGACTCGCAAGGAGCACCACGCATCAGCTGAGGCGCAAGAGGAGTGGGAGAGCTATATGGCAGCCCAGGTAGTGCTTGATGCCCCTCAGCTGTAGCAGCCCAGCCCGGCCCAGCCCAGCCCAGCCCAGCCCAGCCCAGCCCCAGCCCAGCCCCAGCCCAGTGTGGTGTGGTGTGATGTTGATTTGTGTCGACTTGGTGTTGTGGTCACTTGGTGTTGTGGTCACTTGGTGTTGTGGTGTGGTGTGGTGTGATAGATGACTAGTGTTGACTTGTGCAGGTGACTTGTGCCCCGTTGTAGGGGGTCGGTAGGACCCTGCAGAGGGTCGGTAGGACCCTGCACCGGGTCGGTAGGACCCTCCACAGGGTCAGTAGGACCCTGCACAGGGTCTGTAGGACCCTGCACAAGGTCAGTATTGGTAGGACCCTGTAGAGGGTCGGCATGTCCGTATATCGCGGTTCTGAGTGTCATTAGAGGTTGTCTAAGGATAACCCTCTTAAGTCTCACAATGTCGGCTGAAGAAAATGAGCCAGTGACGAGAAAAAGGGGCTGTAATTCCTGTGTAATGTACACTGCGTAAGTAAGTAAGTAACTTTGTAATTCTGTAATGCCGCATCACTGCCCATGGTGTTAGCATGGACAACACGGCAGCCGGTCACCCCTCCCATTGAACCACCACGTAAGGGACATTTGACTTTGAGTTGAGTTGTCATTTTAACGCGAAATGCCTTATCTCTGCGCCGCGCTTGCGCCTGCGCGCCCGAGCTGCTGGCACCCACGGTGCCGGCAGTCTGCCAGGCACGCGAACGGTCCCGCTGTGCGCGATGGGCCTTTCAAGTGCTGCCTAACAACACCCACAACGCGGGATGCAGAGTTCTCCGCTGCGGTACACTTTACGCATGGAGCCCAGTTTTCTCAACATCATCTTACACAGCCTCCCCATCCACATGAATCTCCACCCAGCCAGTGCTGGCAGCTGGCGTAGACCTCACACAGCACGCACAGCGGGCAGCCTGGCCCCCCTGCCGTTTGTAGGGGTGATATTTTGGATGTCGGCATGCTGCAGACATGTGCACACGCCATCTTCTAAAACCCCTCTTGGGAAATCTTGGGAAGAGTTGAGACTTTGGCAGGGGGTTCACAGTGAGTTCCCTAGCCAGTGACGCAAGGCTGGAGAGTTGCATTGAGTTGGATGGTGGTCAGACTAGCATCAGCAGAGTGCGCAGCATGAAGGAGAGTTAACCCACCTTATGGAGCTTAATTAGCAAGTGAATGATGCAGTTGCCACTGCTATGCTCATGCCATGGTCTCCTCCTAGTTTCAGAGCCCCTGAGCCTAGTTCCGTCGCCCCAGAGCCAGCGCATGTGGGTTATTATGTTGGACATGAGGTCGGGCTCCTCGCACATCGCGCACTATCCATCGCGTCAAACAGGGACTCATCGCTACTGGGTCAACGTATATCAAGTCCACAAGCCCTGTAGGGTCGGATACCCGGCAACATGCCCGACCAGCTCAGCGTGTGGCTCAGCGCGGCCGCATTCCGGCGCTTCATATTGCGTGTACATCCGTGCAAAAATGAGTCCGGAAAAGCCGTTGTCCCTTATCGTTAGGGGGGTTGGTGGTCCAATGGGAGGGGTGACCAGCCAACCACAGTGCCATGCGCATGATGCGGCAGGAGATGCTCACCCTCGTCACCCTTAGCTCCTACCTACCATGCATGTGTGTGCGTGGATGGCCAACCTATGGTGGCCTGTGCCTTGCTCCAATGGTTCAGTGGGCTAGGCATTAGGGTGCGGTTCCTCCGCTTAATATTAACTTAATAGCTTAATTAATTTAAGGCCGGTCGTATTAAGTAGTAGATAGTGGAAGCGCCGGTAGTTTTAGGCGCCCTAAAAACGCGAGGCCGAGGCGCTGGAGCGTAACAGCTCGAGACCGAAGCCAGCAGCCGCGGAGCGTAGCGACATGTGCATACATGTGCATACATGTGTGTGTGTGCGGCCCGTGCCTTTCGTTGCCTTGCCTTGCCATGCCGTGCCGTGCACTCGTTTTCACTCTCGACTTGTGCATGCTTATGTGCGGATGGCCAAACCAGTTTGGGCCGTAGCTTGTAGTCGTCCGTGGGCAAAGCCCGACATAAGATTGTTGAAAGGACTTGGCGCTGCAAGCTAACCCGAGAAACGTCGACTTAACTACTACCACCTTCAAGAATCGAACCCGGTTCGCTAAGATCCTCGCTAGCATGTAAAACCCCGTGTAACATTCGTGTAGCACCCGTGTAACCTGCACTTATATGTAACAGTTACATGGGACGCTCCCTACATATGTACCTACAAATCGAATTGCCATACATGGACGCCACAACTTGCGGGCTCTTTGTCGCTCTGTAAAGCAATCATTAAGGGGAACGCTCTAAAGGCCAAACGCCGCAATTGTGGTTGTTCATGCTGGTGCGCGCTTGAATATCAAGCAGCTGTTGTGTCCACCAAATCCAAAGCTGTTGGACAGCGCGACGTCGACCTGCGGCCAGATTGATAGATGGTACGAGAGCGTCACAGTCAGTTGCAGAGTAAGCTGGAACACCATGAAATAGCGGTTGTGGTAGGAAATAGACAGGCAAAGACAGGTTCCTTATGAGAAGGCTGCAGGGGTGTAGAAGCTACAGGGGCAGCACATTCCGCACATCAGCGCATCAAGGGCATGCCAGGCATCCCAGGCAACTCACCAGACAGCCAGTCAACAACACGACCACCACTATCTGCCTGGTTCTGCCGGTGCGCATGTGGTATCAGATAATGCAGGTACACCGTGCTATGAGCCACTGTTAATGAGCCATCCATTGCACCATGTTGGTCACAACAGCCGTGCCATCAAAAGCAGTCAGTGCACCGTGACACAGCAGATTGTACTCGAGAGCAGGCACGCTGCCACAAGCAGCATGACAGACGCAGCTTCACTGCTTGCTCTACCGACTCGCAGACATGCAATATGCAGACTGCAATATGCCTAACGGACATGCAGCACCCGGCAGCTGTACAGACATGATGAGCATGACATCAGGGTTCTGGCACTAGGCAGTACCCTGCACCGAGTACTGAGCTGAGGCAGCCGCAGTTTCAATGCGGTGGCTCCACCCCCGCCACCGCAGTCCCACCATAGAGGCAGCCGCAGACCCTCCGCAATCGAAATCATTTTTCTAGGCATGGCAGGCATGCTCACCTGTTGGTGCTGCTTTGCCCCGGCACACACTCGCTGCATGTCCACCCCCTCCTCAGGATCTGACAAGTTGATGGTGGGGTGCAGCCAGCCTGCAGAGCAGAGAGGCACGCCAGGCTCTCATCCACTCCCTATCAATGCCATCATCATCATCACCAGCAGCAGCAGCAGCCCACTGTCATCATCACCAGCACTATCATCACCACTCCTTATTGGCTGGTGAATACCGGAATAGTCTTCTTATTTCTTCTTCATCACCACTCTAAACAACTGCACCTCCATCATTACCTCTGCCTGTCATCACCATTGCCTATCACCGTCACCGCCACTACTATGTCTTGTCATCATCACACCCCAGCGACCATCACTACAACCAGTGGGCTCCCCAGCTCCTCCCCCTCATCACCATCACCACAACCACTATCGTCACCCTAGTCATCGTCATCATCAGCAGCAGCAGCAACAGCAGCAGCAGCTGCACCCCACTGCTGCTCCCCACCAGGTGCCAGGCTGCCAGGCCGCCTCACCTGTCTGCAGTGCCTTGATGGCCACAATGGCCTCCACCGCCCCTGCTGCGCCCAGCAGGTGCCCAATCATGCTCTTCGTGCTGTTCATGCGCAGTTGCGGGTGGGTCAGCACCGACGTCAACGCTCGGTATTCAGCCTGGCCATCGCAGGGGAAGCAAGCAAGTTGGGATCAGGGGCAGAGGGCTGGCAGCAGGCGGAGTGACCTCACACCCTGTTCCCTGAGCTGCCAGTGGAGATTGACCCGCATGGACAGCATGGCAGATGTCCGTACCCTTTGATTTTTGATGACGTCACTACTCCACATTTCACACCTAAATCACATGTTTCACACTTCGCATGTCGCATGTCGCACACTTGCATGGCACCAGGGCTCACCATGTCGCCTGCTGGGGTGCTGGTGGCGTGTGCGTTCACGTAGCCAACGTCATGGGCGCCGATACCGCCATTGCTGAGTGCTCTCTCCAGACACAGCTTGACTCCTGCATGCAGGCCAAGCCAGCAGGTCAAGCCAGCAGGCTCAGCAGGCAAACCAATCCAAGTGAGCATTGTTCAGTGCATCAAGCAATGCTACCATACATCACCCTTGTTGACAGCTATTTGTCTTTGTTCAATGCACCAATTGCTCATGCACCTCCCCATGCAGGCTGCGATGCTCAAGCCCAAAAACCCCTGTGCACCTCGCAAACCACATGCAGGTTGATGTGCGGTCCTTGATGCACATGCACCTCACCTTCCCAAGCACCTCACTGCATGCCCCCCCGCAGACACAAAACCTCCCCATGCGCATGCACCCCACCCACCTCGGCCATCAGGGTGGGGCTCAGTCATGTGGTGTGCATCACAGGTGAAGGCTCCACCGGCATACTCAGCAAGGATGGGCGCCCCCCGCGCTTTAGCATGCTCGTATTCTTCCAATACCAAGGCGCCTGCATGGCAGCAGCAGGCCAGCTCACATAGGTTCCGAACAATTCGTCGGGCAGGAAGCAGGAGAAGAAGACAGCTTGTTAAAGATAGGTGAGTTGAGGTCCACGAGGACCATGCATCAAGCATGAGGCGGCTTTTCAATGCTTGCTCTGCAGCTGTGCCGTCACTGCGTTGGTGTGGTCATGTGCTCCCTCTCTCAAGGGCTGGGCTGCTAATGACTGCTAAGATGGCTTCCCCAACCACTCGCGTGAACTGAGAGAGGAGCTTCTGCAAGTGGCACTGCCTGCTCCCACTCCCTCATCCAGGAAGAGCGCAAGGGAGGGCAGGAGGGACAACGGTGGTCAGGGCCAGTAGCGGGGGAAGGAGCTGGGCATGGGGCACATCAGGGAGGGCGCAGGGACTGCCTACCTGCTCCCTCCCCCATCACAAAACCGTCCCGCTGCCGGTCCCAAGGCCGTGAGGCAGCAGCTGGGTCGTCATTGTGTTTGCTGAGGGCCTGCAAGCAGGCAAGCCACGTGCTGCAAGCCAGGGCTGGCAGGGCGTGAGTGGCTGGGCAGGGCGTGGGGACAAGAGAGACAGTGGCTGGGCAGGGCATTAGCAAGGGAGAGTGGCCTATGAGGGTGGCCCAGGGCTCAGTGGCCTGCAGCCCTGCACCTGAACACTTCGCGTGTAGCATGCCTTTTCCCCCTTTGCTATGAGCCTGAGCGTCAGCTAGAAACTTTGCTCTGGCTGGGGTTCGAGCCTGGGACCCCTGGCCTGGATGCAAGAGCCGCCGCCCTCTAGACCATGTACCAGCTTCAGCGCCCCCTCAGCCGCCCCACACACCCCTGTCTTTGGCGGTGACTGCAGCCCTGGCTAGCCAGGCCCTGCAGCCCTCGCGTCAGGCTGGCCCTACCTTGCCAGCCCCACCTCGCCCCTATTCTCCAGGCCACCCAGCCCAGGCCCCCACCCAGACCATGCCACCCAACCTAGGCCCCCTGGCCCCTACCTTGCATGCAATGAAGCCCGCCATGCCCGGGGGGATGAGGGCGGCGTCTGATGCCCCTGCCAGCATCAGGTCTGTCTCCCCGCGCAGGATGTGCTCCGCTGCACTGCAGCACACAGCACGTCATGACATGTCAGCCATACTGCGACACCATCGTCGTCTGCAGGCATTCTTGCTGGTTTGGCTGGCTGACTGCCTGTTGAAAGGCTTGGCTGGCTAACTGGGAGGCTTGTTCGCCAGAGCTTGTTGCTCGCATCCGCCTCGTTGCCATACGAACATGTTGCCATACGATGATGTTGCCATACAAAAACATGGCAGACTCAGTACATTGTAGCATGGGGCTGTAGTGCATGCCAAAGCCCATGGTGCATGCCAGCACATGATGCATGGCAACTCCAGGAGGCCAGGCTGATGGGAGGACGTGGAGGGGGGTGGCCCCTCTCAGCCTGCTCCTTCATGTCAGTGCCTGCCTGCTCTGAAAGGTGAGGTGTTCATTGGTGACGTGAGATTTTAGGCCTTCCTCTGGTATTGTCAGGCAAGGCAGCTAAGGCAACTAAGCAGCCAGCCAAAGCACTTGAGCAGGCGTGAAAAGCATGGTAGCTTCATCGAGCAGGGGGGGGTGGCAGTGTGTCATGCAAATGTGACACAGCATAGTCATTGGACTGGGCGGGCTGTACGGCAAGGCAGCCAAAGCAGGATGACAGTGTGTCATGCAAATGTGGCAGGCAGATAGAGACACAGCATACATGTTGGATGGGCGGGCTGGCAGGCAGGTTGGCTGGCTGGCTGGCTGGCTGGCTGGCAAGTTTAGTTCTTGTGTGGCTGACCGGCTGGCTGACCCTTTCCTGCTGGCTTGGCCGGCTGACTGCCTTGTTGTAGTCTGCCTGACTGATTGTCTACCTCCCTCCGCAGGCAGGCTGCTGCACTGACTTGATGATGGAATAGTTGCCGGTGGCGCATGCGGTTGAGATTGAGTAGTTTGGTCCCATGAAGCCCACGTCCATGGCCAGCAGTGCGCCGCCCATGTTGTTGATGGCAAAGGGGATGCAGAAGGGGTTCATCTTGCGGCACCCTGGAGCAGCAGGGGAGCCACCCAGAGCCATCATGGCCAACAGGTCTCCATGCTAGCCAGCTGGCACTGCTGCATGTCCACCATGTGTGCTCAGCCTGCTCAGCCTGCTCAGCCACATGCCACCAGAGCTTTGCATGGGCTGCTTTGCCTTGCCAAGGAAACACTCAAGGCAGCCAGGGTGGTGCAGCCCGTGGCCACAACACTACTACACCCAGGCCCATCCTCACTGGGTCTCCCGCTCACTGCATTGCTCCGTGACCCTGACCCTGACCTTGGCCCTGGCCCTCACCCCATTCCTGACCCTGACCTGACCCCGACCCCGATGTTTGACCCTTACCCTGGCCCCGACCCTGACCCTGACCCTGACCCTGACCCTGGCACGGCGCTGGTACTGGTGCTTGTGCTGACCCTGACCCCACCTGACATCTCCAGGGCCTCCACTGCATTGCTGAAGCTGGTCATGCCACCAAACGCAGAGCCCATGAGGATCCCGCAGCGTGCCAGGTTCAAATCCTGGAGGCCGCAACTGTAAATCAGAGTGACTCATCATGCTTCTTGTGCACAAACGTGGTTTAGCTAGTGTTCAGCTGAGCTGCTGTGCCAGCACCAGGCAAGTGGGGCTGCTGGGTGCTATGAGCTACAGGAGGCAGGGGTCAGGCCCATAATCTCAAGCACAATGACAGTCCCACTGGGAAGCTGTGCGGTAGCTGTGTTTTCTCAGGTGTATCTGCACTGTGTCACATGGTGCTCCTGCTGCCTCTGCTGCTGCTGTAGTCACTCATCACCTTGATGCTGGGCCCATCTGGGGCCAAGCCGGCATGCTCCAATGCTTTCTTGCCAGCCACCCTGCAGCAGCAGCCAGGGTGGGAAGGGGCAGCCACATAGATCAAGATCGAGACAGTACTGGATGGCAGGCGGGTGGGAGGGAGGGTGGGGAAAGACTCACAGGGATGTGTGCAAGGTGATGTGAGGCTGAGTGGGAGGTGCTGAGTGGTGCTGAGTTGAGCGTTGAGTGAGAGCTGATGTTATGTTGAGTGTTGATGTGAGTGCGGACTGAGAGGGCAGGGAGTGAGCAAGCCAGTTAAAGGGGAGGGAGTGTGACATCACTCACATGGTATACTTGATGCACTTGTCAATTCGCTTCTCCATCTTCTTGGCCACATAACCGCTGGCATCCAAAGACTGCAAGCATAGTAGGAGGATGCCGACATATTGTGGGGTGCATGCACATATCATGCAAGTGTCATGCATGCACCTACCCTCAAAGGAAATGAGTTGCATGTGCAGATGAAGGTCACACATGGCAGGGGAAGGGGTGCACACAGTGCCCCAGTGCATGACTGGCAGCTGTGAGGCAGGCCTCATGGGCTCCCACCTTGATCTCCCCTGCAAACCGTGTGGAGTATCCCGTGGTGTCGAAGCCCTGCAAGCCGGGCCAGGGGATTATAGTTAGGCTCAGGGTTAAGGTTAAGGTTAGCTAGGATCAGAAGGAGGGGATTCGTTAAGTGCAGGTGAGGCACCCAACCAACGTAACAACCCTGGCTCACATGGTGCTGTAGATCTGTGTGACTCCATGCAGCGGGGGTGCATGGCATGCTCTGACACTTGCTTTGACAGCAGGCATGGGGCACAGCGCTGTGGTGAGGAACACTGGTGCAGGAGCAGCAAGGTCAGAGCAGCAGTGGCTAGCTTCTTTACATAGCCATTGCACTCTGCGGCTGCTTAGACTGCAGTGCTCCTGCAAGCTGCAGGGGCTACAAGGCCCAGTGCCACTCAAGCCTGGCTCACTGCTGTGCTTGTCCTGTGCTTGCACGGCCATGGTCTTGCTGGAAGCTCAGTGGCTGGCAATCACACACAGCATGTCCCCAGGCAAGGCATGGCACCCTCCTTTCGCTGCTGGGCAGTGCTGTGGTTGCACTACACACCTCTATGGGCGTGATGCCACTGCGCCCCTCTAGCAAGCTGGTGTAGAAGGTATCCACGTCGTTGCCTAAGCAGGTCACCAGCCCCATGCCCGTCACCACCACACGCCTGGGGGCCCCTTGCTACGGCACCAAGAGCAACCATCAGGGCATCATCATGAAGACAGAGCAGGCACGATGTGTGCCAATGAAGTGTCAGCGGCAGCACCATCAATCACTGGTGTCGACTGTGCAGCTCTTCTGTAGTAATTGGCTGGGCAAAGATGCCGAGGAGCACATGCTCAGGAGAGGGTGCTTTAGATGTAGTAGGCGGGTTACACGACCTAGTGATTTGGGTCGTGCTGTGCAGCCCATGCAAGCCTGCGGCTGGCTGCACACCTCCGTCGAATGTGATCCCGTGCTGGTAGCCTTTGGGCGCTGGCCCCGCGCGGAGTGCAACCGCTCGCGGACTCGCGGATTCTGCGCAGTGTGATTTCAAGCTGATTCGGGCTCGAGCTCTGCTCGATGCAGCAGAACACTACCTGCATCGGTTGCGATGAGAACGCTGCGGGCATCAATGGCAGTCTATCCCCAACGCTCACAGCCGCTTTATCTATCCTCATCGTCGCGGCGGAACACCTCCAATGCGCTGCACCTGCACGAGAGCCAGCGCGGAGTGGCAAAAGCTGCATGGCGTTACATCTCTGTCACCATTTCTTCAATGACGCCAATGACCCAGCTCGGCCTCGTAACCAAAGAATTGCAGGGCGTTGTAGCAAACAAGGGGGCTGCAGTCAAACGTCTTGGCTGTCCTCTTTTGGCTTGCACCTACATTTTAGATACCTTTGATCTCTTTAGCCTAATTAAGACTGTATGTCGATATTCAGACTGTATGTAAACTATTTATGTCACCATGTCTGTGACATCCACTTGCCCGTTGGAATCTTTTACATCTGCTGGGCTGCTGGGCATTACTGCACCCTTGGTTCTTTTGTCTCTTAGCCTTGACATTGTGGATATCCAACCTTCGCGCAGCCGTCTGACTGGAGAGGAGCTTGCGAAAAGAAGTATGATGCAATCTGGCTCACATGACTATGCAACGAGCTGCTGCTGATCGCTGCGGTATTAGGTCTTATGTGCAATGCATCACAGCCACGGCCTGTGCTACTCTATGTGCTAATCTATCAAGAGGTTAGCCAGGACGTGCAGCCAACTTGCAACTCGGTGCAGGCTGGCTCGGTCAGGCTGAGGTACGCCACGGCCTCAAGGCCTCAGATGCAGAATGCCAGCTGCATGTAAGATGCATGTCAGTCGCTGCATAACTGTGCTATAATTAACCATGGAGCATGCTGGCGCCAGAGTCTTGTCGCTGGCAAGGCTCCGCTGGCCTCCTACAGGCCCCAAGTGGCAGGTCAGGCTGAGCCAAAGTTGCCAACCCAGGCCTTGTCAGGTGATCAGGTTACACACAAATCGTCATCACCAGCCAGTCATGTTCGGCCAAGATACCTGCCACAGCATGTAGCCCATATACTTGCCTACGCATACAATCTGGCTGGATTGATATGGCCCCAAGAGCCACTGCTGCATGTCATAATGCTTACTCCTGCTTTTGGCTGCCGAAGAGCAGAGTGTCCCTCTTGAATGGCATGAATGTCAGGCAATACACGCCTGCCAGCAGGAAGTACAGAACGATGATGAAGGCCCCGTATCCAGCGGCCTTAGCTGCAAATGTCTTGGACATCAGGAGCTCGTCGCCAGCCAGCCATGCAGCAGTGTTGGTGCTGATGAGGACTGGCTCGGGGGTCATGGCTACACAGCACAGAGGGAATCGCATATGCCCATGCTGCAATTGGCACATGGGCTCAAGCACAATGCTACAGCCAGCCATGCCATGCAATGGCCTCACATCAGGCAGCTGAGTCTGCTTCTATAAACAGAGCGCCTGCTGGCCACAACAGCTGACGGCCTGGACCCACCAGCAAGGACTCGACCCCGAGACCTCTCCTTGTATTCCACTGCCTGGTTCACGCCTTGCTCTGGAGTTGAGTCAAACAACGCCACCTGCAGCATGTCAAGCAAGCTGGTAACACGCAGGGGGAGTGTGAATACTTTCCTTGCAAACAATTGCCTGAAGCTTCACCTGGAAGGTCACGTCTCCATCATAGAGCGAGTCCAGCGTGCTGACAGCCCACTTCAGCATCTGCTTGGTGGCTGCTGTACTGGCCTGCACCTGCTTTGACTCTGAACCATATGCTGATGACAGTCCCTGGAGCCCCAGCATAGTGATTTGCATGAGTTGCAAATCCTGCAGCCAACACCCACTGTTGCTTTTAAGCGACCAAAGAGATGAACCACAAGCAGGGGCGAGCATGCTTACCTCAGGTTGAGACGGCTGCTCTTCCAAACTCTTCAGGCCAGCAAACAAGCTAGCAAGCTCGTTGGCATACAACTGATCTGCAGGTAGCTGCATGTGCAAAGGCAGTGCATCTGCAAGCAGAAGGGTACCGTCTGTGCTAGGCTGCCCTCCAAGGGCCATAGACAAGGCAGCAGCGTGCTTTGCCAGGCAGCCGGCATCGCCGCAAGCCTGCATTGCGATGACAACAATGTTAAGCATTTGCGAGGCCCCGGCTTGCATTTTGCGGTAGCTTACCTGCACGGACAAGTCATCTACTAGCTGGACCTCTACATCAGGGTTCGCTGCAGCGACTGCTGTTAACACATCCAGCAGGAGGTCTGCCACATGCTGCGCAACATCGCCCTCCTGGACCACAGGCAGCTGCGTGCGGCCGCTAAAGACGTCCGCGACATCCTCTACAATCACAAACGTGGAAGTCAATCAAATGGCCTTCCTGGAGCTGGCATTCTGCTGGGTGTAGCGCGCCTTCTACGTACCCTCGCCCAGCCCCGCTACGCTAAGCGACACATGGCAGCTTGGCTTCTTGAATGGGCTTGGTCGCAATGCGCTGCTAATCTGCGCGTTGAGCTTAGCGAGGGTAGCATCACAGAGAGTAAGCATGCTGAAAGCGGAGCGAACCACTTGCCTGCTGCGACGCATCCGACGACAAAAGCTGCGAGGGCACAAGCCCCGTGAGTGCAGAAACCGCGCCCTGTAAAGCTGATGTGCTCATTTGGGGAGCAACCGAGGGAGCAGCGATGTAGTGATTTGAGCGTGCATCAACCAGCAATATCCGTGCGGCTTGTGCGATACGCCAGGAACACAGGCTCAATAGGGCCAAGACAAGGATAGCGCGCACCATACCCGCGACGATGTAGAATAATGGTGGAATTAATAAGGTATGTGGGACCTCGACATGGTGAAGCCACAATGCAAATGTGTGTTCATTAAGTATAGTGTGGTTAGGTGCTTGTAACTCTTCGTGATATGTCCTGGGGTTCAGGTTTCAGCTGGATCATTGATGAGCCCAAAGCTCAACTGGCATGGTTCTTTCCCTGGCATGATTATTGCAATGACAATGACGATGATGATGCCTGCTACAACAAGATGTCACAAGGTGCCCCTTGTGGTGTGTGCTGTAGGTCAAGCGGGTGAATCAGCTCTTCCCTACCTCAAGCCGGTTACTGCTTATGACAGTGGCAAATGGACGCCCGGCTGTCATGCCCGGCTATCGGCGTCTGAGCCTGCGCCTCTTTAAGAGTGTGCTGGTGGACGACTTCTGGACCACCGCGGCCAGCGCTAGCTACCGCTTGCACACGTCGAACAGACTGCTGCGGCTGGTGTTTAGCGACCTTGCTGCCGCACCGTTGGGTTCATTTCTTGTAAACCACCCAGACCAAAGTCAGCTCACCTGGCCAGCTGCTGCTGTTGCTGCCTCTGTTGCTGCTGCTACACCTAACTCTACACATGTGTGCCACTGTGTCTTGCTATATGTGGCTGCAGATCAACAAACAGGCAAAGAAGCGGTGGCCGGACCGCATCCTGGCCCTGGCCTATGGGGCGGCTGGCATCAATGGCAGCGGCACCATTGGTTGCAGGGGTGTCCCTGTCAGCCAGATGCTGAAGGAGGCAGTGAAGCAGTTCAGGGCAGGGCGTGTGGTGATGGTGGATGAGTTCCGCACCAGCCGGGTCAGCTCAGCCGACAACACCCCCAGTGAGGCCCTCCTCGATATGCTGCCTGAGTCTTTCTGGTGAGAGGGTTGAGGTTAAAGTCAGGTTGAGGGTTCGGTAGTGCTGGGATAGGGTTGGGTAGGGTCAAGATGAAACATCTTACAGAGGGAAGGGTCAGGCGGCCCCAATGTTCATGCAGATTCTCTCTCAATACTGCACCGTTTTCAATAGCGTTTATCACATTGGCAGCCACGAGTTAGTCCGCGTAATCTGACCATCAGCGCTAGCTATTGGAGTCTTTGCTCGTGTACTGCTACATGTGCCCGCGAAGAAATCACAGCGGCGAGACGGGTCTCCTTGGCACGGTGAGCCACATCGCAGGGAACCCATCTACCTTGCGTAGTGAGCTGGTTGTGCACAAATGGAATGTCCGGCTGACACCCAACGCGATGCCTGCCGGGCGTGCAGGGCACCTAGACGGGGCCGCTGAAGCATAGTCTATCTTCGCTTCTCGCCCAACACATCATTTGGGTCGGCGCACACGAAGGTAGCACCGGGGTACCCCCCCCCCCCCCCTCCATTGTGCCCTTCACTGTGTTGCACCCGTTGCACCTAGAGGAAATGCGACATAGAATTGTTGTTCTTTACTCATTGGCGGATCTCTTGAAACAAACCGCAAAACAAACAACACAGGTCTCTATGAGTTTGACATCTTCAAAGTTACATCATGGTCACCAGGCAGAAATAAGGCCAGGGGGCTGTGGGGTGGCAGTTGAGCTATGAAACTTTGCACGCAGGTGGATGGCATGTAGGGGAGTGTAACTCTCAGAGGAGCCGAGTCCAAACTCTGTCGTGGTGTGGAGTTGTGTGACTCACTGCATGGCTCTGGCCCTGAGATTGGCCAAGGGAGTTAAGGGTCACAGACCAAAGTGGGCGTTTGGCTTATCTGTGTATGAGCGTTTGTAACACTGTCCTAGAGGAGCCTATCCTAGTAAGTAGCATGCTGTAAGTCCAAACTGTCGAGCTGTGGCATTGCCCTCCAGGTATGGGGGGAGGTGGGCTCATTGCCACATTGCCGCATCCGCTTTCCGATCCGACTGCTGCTTCCGACGCGCATGCTCATGTAGAGCAGCCTATGCGGCGCGGGCGGTCGAAGCGATGACTGCATGCCTCGCTGTGGCTCAAATCTGAATTAGTAACTTTGAAGCTTTGCTGTGCACGGCCTACTGACTGCATAACTATTCTGGATGGGTCAAGGGTAACTGGCCGGGTTGGCTACATTGTGCGCCATCTAACATAGTTTTTGGCGTAGTGAGTGTAGAGTTACAGCCGTCCTACTACCAGGGGTCGGTTTCCTGTCATTTTTTGTTAGTTGGGGTCGCCTTCCGAAGGGGCAAGGAAACATCTCACAAATGTGCATTGCCCCATGTGTCCATGCAGGTGGCTGCAATCAGTCAAAAGCATGGCAAAGCGAGCCCAAGTCAGGGGCCTGATGTGTTCAATAAGCAACGACAACATCATCAGGTAAGCACAGACCCAATCCTACAAATGTGCATGACATGATCATGTGTCACATGACATGGCACACCACTTGACTTCATGCATCTCTTACACCCGGTCACCCCGGCCGTTGGTCCCGCCAATCCGTGACAGGCGCGACGCTCACACCACGCGCTAGTGAAGGGTAGCTGAGGCTATCGCGGTAACTGACGCGCGCTGAAACTCGCGTTTTGGACTGAAGCCTCCCAGATCACTCCGCCCGCCATTCCCGCGGACTGTGAACATGGTCGCTCGCTGCAACCTGGGGCTCAACGGGGTGCGACCGTACGTGGGTCGCAGGGCGAAGCGCAAGATTCCCTGGGTCGCTATTCACACAACCTTGTCATGGATGTCCCGGTGCCGGGACGTGTGCAATTGGCGTAGCACCGTGCGGCATGCGATGACCGCTTAGTCTTCTATACGCCCATTATGCTATGAACACCGTAGATGAAATAGTACAGCCACTAATCAGCCGGCTGCTCTCACAACATCGCGCAGCACAAGTGCATTGTGGAGGTACTTCGCATCGACGTGGTGGCATCCGAACGCTCTAAGGGCAAGTACAGCCGGCGATCCAAATTTCTCCCGGCTCGAGTAACCAGACAATGTACTCTTGATGTAGGCGCGCACCTAATGCTATTTCTGCGGGAGCCTAGGTCCTTTAGCTCATAAATTCTTCTCAGCTCCGGGTAAGGACGGACACATGTAGCCAGTACAACTTGCTATGTTGCTTGTAAGGCCTATGTTGTATGTAGCAGAATGACCCGCCCTTGCTGCCGCTCTCAATGTAGAAAATGCAGATGTTACTAGAAAGTTATTTAAGTCGTGCATAGCTACCCCCATGGTTGACGACTGTTGCAGGAGCCAGGCACCCTATGGGTATTCCCAGCAAACGCGCCAAGGCCAGTAGGGCTAATGGGGCTCAAGGGCAGCTGCAGCAGCAGCTACGTGAAGCAGCAGCTCGACAACAACAGATCCTTATGTCTGCAGTTGCTGCCACATGCTGGGGCCATAAGCGCCCACGCAGCTGCCTTGGCCGGAGCGCTCAGCAGCAGCTCAGCATGGACCAGCAGGAGCTGCAGGGTGCCCAACATCAGCTCGGTCTAGACCAGCAGCAGCTGCTGGGTGCCGAGCAGCAGCTAGCTCTGGACCAGCAACAGCTGCATGGTGCCAAGCGGCAGCTGACCATGGACCAGGGTCAGCTGCAGGGTGCCCAGCACCAGCTGGCTCTGGACCAGTAGCAGCTGAAGCGTGCCCTGCAGCAGCTGACCCTGGATCAACAACAGCTGAAGGGTGCCCAGCAGCAGCTAGCTCTGGACCAGCAGCAGCTAGCTCTAGATCAGCAGCAGCTGAAGGGTGCCCAGCAACAGCTAGCTCAGGACCAGCAGCAGCTGAAGGGTGCCCAGCAACAGCAGGCTCAGGCCCTTGAGCAACTGCAGGGTGCCCAGCAGCAGCAGGCTCAGGCCCTTGAGCAGCTGCAGAACAGCAGGACGGGGCTGGAGCGCAGCGAGCTACTGTTGCGTCAGCACATGGACGCATGCATGAGGTGAGAGCTTGACATGCTGTGACATGCTGTGACCTGCTATGCCCCATGCGCTACTGACCTGCTGCGACATGCTGTGACCCATGTGCTATTGACCTGTTGTGACATGCCCCATGTGCAGGGCACACACCATGGACCTGCCGAGCCTTGCAGCCATGCAACCTGAGATGCGGCACATCTGTTTCATGCGCAACTGTGTCCCCAGAGCTGCAGCCCAAGCTGCTTATTCTCCGGCTCTCCCACCCGTGAGGCTGCACAACCGCTTCAGCACTCTGTCATCCCCTTGTCCAGGAGATGACAACAGCCCTCTTGCCCCAGTCACCCCAACACCTATTGCAGGGCGGGCAGCCCGTCAAAAGGAGAGGAGAAGGTTTGCTTGCCTCCACAAGCTGCACAACGCGCAACGGCTACGGCTACGGCGTCATCAACATCAGCATCAGCATCAGCATCAGCATCAGCATCAGCATCGGCATCAACATCAGCAGGAGGGGCAGGAGGGGCAGGAGGGGCAGGAGGAGCAGGAGGGGAAGGAGGAGCCTACCAACACTGTGACAGACACCAAGCGATTTACAGACTGCTCTGTCCCCGACCTGCATCGCATGTACATGCAAGAGCAGGCATCGGCAGGGCAGCCTTCCGTCTCTCTCCACACTTTCATGGCCCTCATGCCTCCCTGGATTGCGCGTCTCTCAGCAGCTCAGCGGCAGGTGTGTGTGTGTGCAAAACCTGTTGCAACGTCAAGCTCGTGCTGACAGTTTTGGCACAACATAAAGCCGGCCTTGCACTTGAGTTGCCTGGCCCAGCCCCTGGAGCAACAGTCCCCTTTCCCACTGGCCCAGATCCTGGCACCGCAGCCCCCCCACCGCGTGCCCTAGGGGCTGCTGGGGAGGATGGGAGTGGAGACACAGCACACTTGCTAGCTGCTGACTCACCCTTTGTGGACCCCAACCACCTCGTGCCCTAGGGGCTGCTGGGGAGGAGACTGTGTACATATTGACAGATGGGAAGGATCAGTCAGCAGCTGTGACACAGGCAGCTTTGCATCAAGTGCTTGATTATCTACAGGGTGAGCGGTGCATGGTCATGAAGCAGTTGTGCATGTGGTCAGATGGGTGCGCAGCCCAATTCAAGGGCACACCGGCATTGCAGCTGCACCGGCGCATGGCCATGAGGTACAGGGTGTCAGTGTGGTGGTCGTATGGAGCCACATCTCATTTCAAGGGCCGCCATGACTCTGAGGGTGGGGTATTCAAGCATAGCATGGCAGCCAGAGTCTTGGCTGATCACCCAGATCTCAGTGCAGAGTGCAAGGCTCAGCAGTTGGCAGGTGTGCATAATGTAGAGTGTGTGGTGCCAGCTGCACAACTAGCAGCCAGTGTTGCGCATCAGACTAGGGGGAGCGTGCAGCGGCGGTGGTGTTTGGTGCTGAAGGATGAAGAAGTTGAGAAGTGTGCTGAGCTTGACCCTGATGCCCACAGGCTGCTTCGCACCATCACTGGGTCACGGGCCATGCATGCAATGTTCTTCCCTGCAGATGGGGTTGCGCCCATGTGGTCTGAGACTGCATGTGCGTGTGTGAGGCACATGGGCAGCAAGCCACAGCAGTGCATGTGTCATGGAGCATCTACTCTGAGCAGCATACCCATGTTTGGACGTGTGACACTGGCAAGTGACAAGAAGGAAGATGCTGAGTGCTTGAGGCTTCTGCATGCACGGGCACCACACATTGCAAGCGCCCACATGACCTTGAATGTGCAGCTGCTGAAGGAGTATGCACGGGAGTGCTTGGGCTGGAAGGGCAAGAGGTTGACGCAGAAGAAGCCATTGCTTAGGGCTGACATCCTAGAACATCTGAGGTGGGAGCAAGAGATGGAGGAGGATCAGTTGGCTGAAGTGGGGGTTGACGAGGCAGATGAAATGTAAGACCAAGTACTTTCGATTGAAACCAGCAGCACCAACTGAGCCAGAATAGCACGAACTGAGCCGATAAAGCCGATTAAGGCAATGACCAAAAAATTAACAGTGCCATGCGCCCAACTTGCACAATTTCAGCTAAGCGTGGCGTGACTCAGTCTCGTGGTGTAATGACATGGCTCGGTAGCATGGCGCACTGCGATGGCCTACTCCGCAGTACTGCGAGGCTGCCTCCATGGTGCGAACTTTGCTACGGACGCCACGGAGCGCCTCGCCACCCTGCTCTTGTAGGTGGGTCGCTGCTTGTTTGCGCTATCTCAAGTTTCGACCTGGTGGCGGGCGGTGTACTGGGACAAGGCTTCAGTCCAAAACGCGAGTTTCAGCGCGCGTGAGTTACCGCGATAGCCTCAGCTACCCTTCACTAGCGCGTGGTGTGAGCGTCGCGCCTGTCACGGATTGGCGGGACCAACGGCCGGGGTGACCACCCATGTGCAAGTTCTATGACCAGGGCGTGTCAGCCGCGCAAAATATTCGCCGCTGTGCAGTCGGCCGAGGGCCACGTCCCACTGGTTGTGCTACTGGACTAACCGCCCTACCATGCCAAAGCCGGGCCAGCCAGGCCAAGATTGGGTGGAGAGTAGGGCGCGACCGTTAATGTTAACACCCTAGGCTTTCGACATTAACACATTTTAGTTCCGTTTTCATGCGTTATAATAGTTAATAGCCTACTTTTTAAGAGACTTAGTTCCCTATTATGCTCTTAAAAACGCGGGACGCGGACCATTTTAGAAAAGTGCATAGCTGGTTCAAACTGGCTACCGTTGCAAGTCGCGTATGGTGCTACCACGCCCCGCCCTTCGCTCCAAAACAAAGTGTTGCTCCAGAAGTGCGGCTTCGCCGCACAGAATGTAGCCACAACGCACCAAAAACGGAACTAAATTAGATAGTGGAAGCGCCCGGGGCGTTTTAGGCCCCCAAAAACACTCGGCCTCGGCGCTGGAGCGTAACAGCTCTCGACCTCAGCCAGCAGCCGCGTCGCTACGCTCCGCGGCTGCTGGCTTCGGTCTCGAGCTGTTACGCTCCAGCGCCTCGGCCTCGCGTTTTTAGGGCGCCTAAAACTACCGGCGCTTCCACTATCTACTACGTTAACGCTACCTCAACACATTGTTAACACCTTCAGCCTCCACCCTGACGACCCGGTGTGCAAGGGGGGTTTGGTAGAGGTACATAATATGCACGTTTCAACAACAAAGAACGCCCCCGATATCTACAGAGCCAGGCAGATAGCTTCATTGAGAACATTGGGGGTATGATGGCCTGGTATGAGCTGAGCAAGCCGCTAAGCAAGCTGCCGAGCAAGCCGAGCAGCCATTGTGCTCCTTTTGCTGCTGCGTGATGTTCGACACGGCTAGTCGCGCCTAGCATAGCAAGCACACAAGCTTGTTGACCGTATAAATGGTGATGTTGTTGTGTGCCTCCCGCAGCGACGTAGAGAGCTGTAGCTCCCCGGAGGATGTTTCGCTAGTCCCGCTAGTGCGGACGGTGCTAGCAAATCCTGACTTGCAGCCTGACTTGCACGACTGCACTGACTTGCACGACGCACTTTGTGCATTTGCGCTCGCGATGCTTACCGCCATCATTCCCGCCACTACCCTAGCTAACGGGACAATAGCGTCCTTCTTGTCACCATACCAGAAATTCGGCCCCCAAAGCCACAGCTAGCCTTTCTTATCTAGCCAGCTCCCAGCAGACTAACGTCGTAGTGAAGCACCAGCCTAGCGCTGTAGCGCTCTGCAACGACAAAAGTATCTTCGCGGTAGGACTGCATTGGCCCAGTCGAGGTCAGCATCGCAATCAGGAGCTGCTTCGCCATTTTTCACGTCAAGAACGAGTGCAGAACGCGGCCGGGCGGCTGTGTTAATGTTTTTGTTAATGTTTTCCTCTTGTTAACAAAGTTAATGTAATATTAACCTAACACGGTCGCGCCCTAAGTGGAGAGGCAAGGCCCGCAAGTGGCGGCGCAAGTTGCAGCAATAGCCAGCTACAACTCAAGACAATCCAAGATAACAAAACAATGAACCCCTTACAAAGGGGATGTGTGTGGTTGGCAACAGGCATAGAAGGCATAGAAGGCATAGAAGGCTGAGCTAAAGTGGGCATTATGCACTTTCAGTTGCCTTTACACTCAGGCAAATTAGTAACAGCATTTTTGAGATTCAGAGCCTCGGACTTGGTACATAGTCAAATGAAGGCATTGTAAGATTGGGGGTTGAAACTAAAATTCGTGATTTTGCGCGGTTGGTGAGATACGGCCATGCTACAGTACTGTAGGTGTCATAAAAAAACATTGACCCTCTCACAAAGGGGATGTGTGTGGCACAGGCACAGGCACTGGCACAGGCACACACCAGAAGGCTGAGCTGAAGTGGGCATTATGCACACTAGCAGTTGCCTTTACAATGATGAGCTCTCAGCCTGTGTTTGTTTACAACTATTGCTTTATTTTGTTGTTGCATAAGGGCTGTAGGGTTTAGGATTTGGATTTATTACTGTTATTTCGCCGCATCGGTGAGCCCACTCAGCATTTGCTTCCTAGCGGTGCCTCTCTGGCCGTGGCAAAAGGGAGGTTGTACGTACAGTAGCGTGGGCGACCAAAACAAACTGCTGGCTTATTGGGTAACCAAGCTTCACTTCCCTTCGACCCTTTTGGCCGTAACAACCACCCCCATTGGGAAACGTATCACTTGAGTTGTTGTGGAAGTCATGAAGATCAGGGGAGGCTACATGACAGAGTATAATGAAGCACTGATAAGCACATGCAGTGAAACATGGTCACTAAGATTCAGACAATTCGCTCCAGCTCCTTTGCATACACCAGAGTGTTGTTAATCAGCTCTAATGGCGGCACCTCTTTGTGCTGCGACTGGCTAGCAGCTGCCCCTGCTCCCTCGAACGTGATGAAGTCGCCGCTGCAGCTCCACTCATGCTGCACAGGAGCAATGGCACCCAACAGGAATTGTTCAACCAACGTAGATCTAGATACCAAGTAGAAGAATTGACCAATGGATCGGACATTGCATTGTGTGGATTGTGCTGCTATAGATGGCCCAGGACGGGCTGTAGGCACCAAGAGGATGACATCACCCAATCTTCACCATAGGTGCAATGTCTAGTCACAGAGATGAGCATGACTGTGCAGAATGTGTGACATGAGCTTGCCATGCAAGCATTACAGGCCCTCGTTCCTCAACCCTCAACACCAACTTGCACCGCAAAACACCACCACCCCCTGCTCGCCTTACCCCACCCCCTGCGCACCTTCTTGCAGTAGTCCAGGGTGGCTTGTGGGCTGTCGAACATGAGCATGCGCTGAGCGTCGCTCAACTTTAGCCTTTTATATGCACGCTCCATGCAACTGGCCACCTCCTCCCTGAACTAGCAAACAGGGCAATGCAGGGGTACAGCAAGCAGGGGGTGCAGGGTGCCAGCAAACCTGGCATCATATATTTGGCCCAAGCAACAGCCGTGCAGTCACACGTGTCACAGGTTGACATGATGAGGATACCCAAGTGTGGAGATGGGGCATGGTGGTCAGGGCAGGAAGTAAGGGCAAGGTAGGTCAGGGCAGGAAGTCAGGGCGGGCCGGCGGGCCGGCAGGCCGGCAGGCAGGCAGGGCATGACAAGGTAGCCTCCATATAAGCCTAACACTGCTGCACAGTGCCAGAAACATCCGTCCAGCCACCCTGCCAGACATGTGCCTGGGCAAAGGCAGTCTGCCTGCAAGAGTGCGGTCCTGCCACACCTTGAGCCCTGGCCCATTGCGAGCATGCAAGCCCCAACCACCAGCTCATCTGCCAGTCAGCATTTGATGCGTGAGGGAGAGGTGGTGGCTGGCGTGGGTGGGCACAGCAGTGCGCACCCTCAGTGTGAGCCGGAGTCTAGGAGCTTACATATGCCTTGCTGTGTCAGCCATTACTGAGTTGACAGGTGTGTCAGTAAGCATGTCTGGGATGGCAGCAGGTAAGTCCGATGCGGCTGCTGGAGGGCTTCTTCTCATAGCTGAATCAGCCCCGCTCGCTTCACCCTGGTCACCAGCCCACCTGACAGTCAGGGTGAGCTGCGTCATGAGCGCCGCATGCAAGTCAGAGGCAGGCTGCTTGCTGGTGTCCAGCACCTGTGGAGGGCACGAGTCCAGCACAGGGAAGGGTGGTCAACCGGAGAGAGGGAGCGTGAGTGCGGGTGCTAGGCTTGGTGGTGCAAAGCATGTATGTGCAATGGGTGCATGGGTGGAAGCATGTAAACCATGTACGTAATATGCAGAGAAATGCCAGGAAGAGGTGATGACAGCGGTGGCACTGATGGTCACCATCACCAGCGCCACCATCATGGACAACCATCATCATTGATGACATCCTCATCACAATCATCATTAACATCATCACCTCATGCGGTCATGTGCAGGTATTGCCAGTGTTGCTGCAGCACAAAGATGGTGGCTAAAAAGATAGTGAGCATCATAACGAGAGTGACCAGAGTGAGGAGAGTGAGGAGGACAAGGGGGGAGGGAGGGTCATTCAGTCTCTGATGCATTTCTGGTTGGCTGTGCTGGTTTGAGCCTACGGAAAGGACTGGGCGCCTCACTGCCCTGCCACTGTGCCTAAGAGGGATGGGGGACATACACAGCAGGCCGTGCCTTGTTATACGCCCCAGCCATGAGCCAGCGCTCTAGTTGGATCACACTTGCCACTTCAGGCAAATCTTGCACCTGTGGCATGGGACACGTCACAGGGGGAGTGAGAGGAGTGCTTGCCAAGCCATCTATGCTTCCATGAGCAGCCCTTGCTGCCCTCCCACCAGGCCTGCGGCTGCATTACTGCACTGCTGCAACAAGCCATCACACACTAAGAGTGTGCGTCCACACTCCTGTGCTGCTCAACATCACACCTCTGTAGGTGTGACCTCCAGCTCAGTGTGAAACTCAGCGATGCGGTTAGCTACCAGCAGGCGCAGCAGGTTAAGGCCGATGAGAGCACCCTCTCGAGACGAGGGCTCCAAGGCTGACCTACCGACACACACATGCACATCAGCCACGGCATTGCATGAGGAAGTGATGCTGATGATAACAGAGTGCTGACAAGTTCAGCAGTGACCTGCCTTGTCTCGATGATCAGGGCAATCGCCATAGCAGCAGCAGCAGCAGCAGCAGCAGCAGCAGCATGCACCATCTTGGCATTGTAGGCGTGGAGGGATGCAAAGAAGCACAGCCCGAGGCCACATTGTATAGGGTTAGGGTTTGAAATACCCAAGCCTAACCCTCACCCCTGACCCAAACCCTAACTTACCCTAACCCTAACCCTAACCCTAACCCAGCCTGGGGCCATGTCGTAAACACATATTTTGCAGTGCTACGACCCAGAGCTGCAAAGCCACTCCATTAGGAGATGAGGTCATGGTCCCAGATGGAAGCGCAAGAGCTTTGTGAGCACCAGCTACGCAGCGCTCAAGCATCAAAATGCTGCCTGACACCAAACAGGGCCGGCATTGCCGCGGTGCTAACCTGTGGAGTGGCTGACGTGTTATGAATTGCGCACCTGGTGTCATTGTAGAATACTTTCAGCTGTACAAAGGCACGCTCTGCTGCAGCCTCGTCTTGTAACTTGACTGCCAGCATGGCTGCATGCTCCATTGCATCACCTGGTCATGGTGTTGACGGTGAACATGGTCACCAAAGGAGGTGAGCTGTGGTATGACTTTGTCAGCGTAAGAACATGCTAGGAATTGTAACATGGCTTGCGAAAATGCTCAGACTATGATGTCGTTGGCAGGTGAGCCAGGGACGCATCACATTAGGCTGGGTGAGAACCTACGTGCTAAGGCCAGCTCCTGTTGAGCTGTAGCAGAGGGCTGTGATACTGGGGGCAATGCTGGCAGTTGAATGAGCTTAACCTGCAGAGAGAAGTAGAGATCACATTGCAGATTTGATCTTAAGTAAGGGCCTCACGAGCTTGACGCACCTTCAACTGTCCTAAAAGACTCTCTGCTGTCTTCAGATCTTGTCTAGCATACGAATCCTGCAGCCCATGTGCAGAAGCTGTGTGAACGCACTGTCCGTCGACCCGGCTGCACTCTCGCGCACCTTGAACCGAGAGAGCAATGCTTGCGCCTCTGTCAGCACCGCCATCTTGATCAATCACACAAGGTGCGAGAGCGAGGTAGGGATTCAGGTGGTCGTAAAGGTGGTTGGGAGTTTTGTGCCAGCTAGTTTTGCGCCAGCGAAGCCACTGTCACCGCGGCCGAGGCAAGTACGCTTGTCTGCTGGCGTGTGAACCCTTTGACAGTTGGGCGACTGAGCAAAGCCCTGCTACGGGGATGCTGAAATGGATGTACAGCTGGGTGGACTGGCTGCGAAGGTGAGGGGGTCGTATGCACGTGAAGATGCGCCCACCAAATGAGTAGGCTAGACGCGAAGTGGTGAGAGAGCGGCTATGCGTGACATGTCTGCAGTTTGTTCTTCAAACGAGAAATGGAGATTGCGTTGAGTGAGTGGGGCTGGTGGGGGTGGGGGAGCAGGAGTTCTGCAGACAAGCACCATGGCATGGCAGCCGCACCCCATAGCATCTACACTGTCAGTGAGCTTGGGAGAGCTTAGATGACAGTGCATGTGTGTTTGACTACTACTGGCATCCTCCCTGACTTTGTGTGTGTCGCCCTTGCCTGGTGCATGCAGTCGGACTTCAAAATGCAGGGTAAGCGGTGCAACACCAAGGACATAGCGCTGCATGGACTCTCTGATGCGCTCACCCTCTGTTGCCATCCAGCCCCTAGCTGTAGGGCAATGCAGCCCAGCAAGGGTGTTGGTATGGTGCTGGCTCGCTGGCAAGTAGGCTTATCTGGAAATGCGGGGGCTGTAGCTAAGGGCAAGGTCACAGGTCTCAGGCACACCCCTGACCAGCTTGCATAAGCCCTGTGCAGGAAAAGCTCCCTGGTCAATGTGCTCACTACTGGGACACACCAGGAGGACATGATCCCCACGGTGGGCCAGAGGGCGTCTGTCAGTGCCACTGGCCAGTGATCGCACCTTAATTCACCGCAGGAAGACCACCACATCCACAGCTGCAGCTTTTATTAACCTTGTCAGCGTCAGCTTCTCAGACTGTAATCCAACAGCTAGGGACAGCTGACATGCTTTAGCTGTCCGCTGACATGCTTTAGCTGTCCGCTGACATGCTTTAGCTGTCCGTTGACATGCTTCAGCTTTGTTGACAGCATAGCTGTGTTGTGGGTTGTGCGCCTTGTCCAGGGAGCGTTGTGGGATGGATGGACAATACATCACACATGTGAAATCTGTTGCCCGCAGGTTGGCTTCAGCATGAAGAAGTGTGTGAAGGGTGGTGTAACAATCAAAATGTGGGACCTAGGAGGCCAGGTGTGAAGGGACATGTTTGGATACCACTATCAGACCGCGTGGCCATGTGGCAAGTCTGACCTTAACCTTCCCATTTTCTGCGCTGCAGCCACACTTCCATGCTGGCACGTTACACATCACTCTGCCTGACTAAGTTAGCAGTGCCTAGAGTCAGCAGCAGTAAGCAGAACCTAGGAATGCTAGTATGACGTGAGTATGACTTGAGCCTCGCCTGGTGGTGTGAATTGTGTGACCCACAGCCACGCTTCCGCAGCCTGTGGGAGCGCTACTGCCGTGGCGTTCAAGCCATTGTGTACGTCGTGGACGCGTCCGACATCGACAGCCTGGAGGTCAGTAGTGCATGCATGGCAGCACATGCATGCTTGCTTGCCAGCTGTGCACATGCTGCTTCTGGCATGGACATGCACCACCAGCACCCATGGGTCAGCATGCTGGTCTGCATGCAAACCTGCATGTCCATCAGTCCTAGTCCATCAGTCCTAGTCCAATCTCAACAGTCTCGGGATTTCATGTCACACTAGGGCAGAGCGCCCGTCGGGACATTGGACGGGCAGCAGGCAACGTATGCATGTGCGGCCTTTTTAACAACCAGCCCAATAGACAGCCGGTCAAGCAAGCCCGCATGCAGCCAAACAAAAGTATGCACGTTCAAGTTATGCAACGTCAGGTCATGTGTCAAGAAAGAAGTAAAGACTACGCCTTCGCCATCAAGCGTGCAAGCAGGGTGGAGAGAAGCCTCACGGCATGCCCTTGCTATCCTGCCGCCAGGGAAGGTCATGTGTCAGGTCAATTGGAATCTGCTTAGGTCATGCTCATATTGACAGTGTGGCCCGTGATACCTGATGTGCGAGATTGCTATGCCTTACTGAACACTGGCCGCAGCCACCTCCAAGGACATTTGACATTGCTCAAGTGGAATGTCTTTTCACCGTGTTGCTATTTGTTACGTAGTGTGGGACTGCTGTTGAATCCTACAGCCCTCATGTAGAGCTAGTCATGTCCCCGCTGTCATGCTTGCCGATCCTCAGCTGGCTGTTCATCGCTTGCAGTATTCAGCTGAAGCATCAAATGTGTACCATCGCACAATCCCTCTGCACCCATTGCCAAATGTAAACCACCAGCATGCAACATGTGATGGCTGGTTTATGCACCGCTGGCCTTAAACTGTGCCATCAACACCCTAATTGCATGCCCAGTTGCATGCTCAAGCTGTTGCCTCCTGCTTTAGATTATGAGGTTGCTGCCGCTGCCCCTGCCGCTGCTGCCACTGCTGCTGCTGCTGCCACTGCTACTACTGCCCCTGTTGCTGCTGCCCCTGCTGCTGCTGCCCTTGCTGCTCCTGCCCCTGCTGCTGCCTGCTGCCTACCGCTGCCTACTGCTGTCTTCTGCTGCCCCTGTTGCTGCTGCCCCTGCTGCTGCTGCCCCTGCTACTGCTGCCCCTGCTGCTGCTGGTGATGATGCCGCTGCTGCTGCCCCTGCTGCTGCCGCCGCCGCTGATGCCGCTGCCGCTGATGCTGCTGCCACTGCTGCCGCTGCTCCCCCTGCTGCCCCTGCTGCTGCTGCCACTGCTGCTGCTGCCCCTATTGCCCCTGCCGCCCCTGCCCCTGCTGCCCCTGCTGCTGCCCCCCCTGCTGCTGCTGCCCCTGCTGCTGCTGCCCCTGTGGCTGCTGCCCCTGCTGTTGCTGCCCCTGCTGCCCGCCTGGCTGCTTTTGGAGGCTCCCTCGCGCTAAAGCAGAGGCTGCAAACGTATTACCGCATAGGCAGTGCGCAAAGTTGACGTGCACGCCACCCACGCCACGGCCAAGCGCCGCATCCGTGAGCTGCAGCCCAGTCCTGGCCCTGGACTGCGGCTGTCAGTTCAAATCGATGAACCAACCTGCGTTATGTTCATTTCATTCAAATTGATGGGCCAACCTGCGTGATGTCATATTTCATCCCGCGCACTGGCGTCACCACGTGCCGAGCCATGATCGTAGCTCAAACGTAATGTTTCGTTTCAAAAAGTCGCCAATCGAAAGTGAATCTCACTGCCCAGTGCAGAGCTGGGGCTGTCTTCTTGTTTGCTTGTTTGACTGGACTTTCGGTTGACGGACCGGCCACACCAAAACGATACAGCGCGAGTGGACGCGCTAGCGTCTACATTACCAGACCCACTACTCGTCTCGCAATTTTGCCTCCAAATCTCAGAACGACTTTTGATCTCACTGCACAGTGAGTCGCGCTCGGCTCTCTCCTTGTGTGGTTGATGGCTCTGATTAGAGGAGGCTGTGCGCGCGTTTGCAGGCCATTCCGAGCATAATTTTCATCTTGCCCCCTTATATTTTTATATGTAGATGCTGTACTCATCACCCGCACAACACACATGTTCAAAGTTTGTAGCTCACTTGTGTGATGTTTCACATGCTGTACTGGCAGACTTGGCCGCTGCCACAAGCCAAAGTGAGTGATCTGCTTAAGACCTGAACTGCCAGTCACATGGGCACTGGCATGCAGGCTGCACGCAATGAGCTGCATAGCTTGCTGGACAAGCCCAGCCTGAAGGGCATCCCTTTGCTGGTGCTGGGAAACAAGCATGACCTGCCAGGTGCCTTGGGCACAGCTGCCATGATTGACAAGCTGATGTTGAAGGTGCGATGGGCCCGCTGAATATGTCCAG
This sequence comes from Haematococcus lacustris, assembly GCA_030144725.1. Taxonomy (NCBI): domain Eukaryota; kingdom Viridiplantae; phylum Chlorophyta; class Chlorophyceae; order Chlamydomonadales; family Haematococcaceae; genus Haematococcus; species Haematococcus lacustris. The sequence goes on along the minus strand of JASKMD010000024.1, from coordinate 3,571,594 downwards.
GTCGCAAGCACAACCATGCACCATCATGCATCACCATGCGCATGGTTCCTGCATGGGCCAGTATGTGAGCGATGTAGCTGCTGGAATGCCTGGTTGAGCATACGAGTGAGTGGAACTGGGCATGGGACTAGCGACTGGCCCCACAGGGTGTAATGTTGCCCATGGCGCATGATGATGATGGTGTGTTTCCGTTGATATGAACGTCAGCTGGGCATGGCTGCTTGGGCTGCCTGGCTGCTTGCTTTAATGTTGCCTGATTGCAGTGGGTGATGCCTCCCTTGCCCTCTTCCTCCCAGTCCTCCTCAACCTGTTGCTTGCAATGGCTGCAGGGGCTGAGAGAACCGCGTGAGGTGTGCGTGTACAGCGTCAGCTGCAGGCGGCAGACCAACATTGACATCACGCTGGAATGGCTCACGCGACATGCCAAGAGCTGAGCAAGCCAGAGTTGTTTGGAGCAGCTGCTGACAGATGGGACACAGCACCGTTGTTGGAGCCTCTTCACAAGACCTTTGCTAGGGACTTCTTGACTGTCAAGCTTGACAGCTTCACCTCCAAGCGGAAGGCATTGGCTCGTCAGGAAGTCATTTTCAAGGCTAGCACTGGGCGTGTTTAGCGTGACGGTCACTGTTGGTCACCCCCGCCATTGGCTGCACCCCCATGGCTCAAGACATAACATCTAACTCATTTCTGCACGGATGAGGCCGCCGATTTGTGCGATGAGTTGCTGATGGCCCGAATAGAGTGCAGACAGCTCCAGCGGTTTGCCGGGTGGCTGGCCTCCAACCAGCGCCGTGTTCTGGAGCGTTGCAGACACGTTAAGCAACATCTATAGGCAGCCTGGACACATTGCGGCGTGAATTGCGCATCCCGACTGGACATGTCAACTTTTCAGGTTAGCTCGCATTAGTGTTGCAACGTCTCAGCACGCATCGAAACCCACTCCCAAGCTCACCTGCTGCATCGAAGCCCTCTCCCGGCCTGCTCCCTTGCCCCCCGCCCCAAAGTGTCACCTTTTGTCATCAAACGGCGCCCAATCTGCAGGTCGATGGCATTGCGGGTTGGGCGCGTGACCGCGACGGCGCATTACTGCTGAACACAGGTTCGGTCCACATGTGGCAGCGATTCTAGGTTGCAGCACATTTTCCGATTAGTGGAGCTTGTGGCTCCTGAGCAACCACGAACGGCAAGAATTAGTAATAGATATGCAGAAACTGAGCTGAAATCTGTTTTTGTTATGGTGCAGGGAAAGCGAGGGAGGTTATGGCACGGCGCAGGGCTGCTGAGGCTGAGGCCAAGGCCCAGGCTGGTGCTGCTGAGGCTGAGGCCCCGGCACAGGCTGATGTTGGTGCTTATGAGGCACAGTTGCATCATAAGCACGCTGACCTGCAGCAGAGGGAGCAACATGTTGCTGACACCCAACGCTTGCAACATCTACAGCAACAGCTGCAGGACCTCCAGCAGGATGAACTTCAACATAAGGAGCAGCAGGTAGCTGAGCAGCAACAGCAGCTGCAGCAACAGCAGGCAGACATGCACCTGAGGGAGCAGCAGTTGGCTGAGCAGCAACACCAGGTGCAGCAGAGGGAGCTGCAGGTGGCTCAGCAGCAACACCAGGTGCAGCAGCAGCAGGCAGACATGCAGCAGAGGGAGCAGCAGGTGGCTCAGCAGCAACACCAGGTGAGGATAGGGACGATGGAGAGGGGTGGGTGGGCAAGATGGACATGAGGCAGCTGTGTTTGTGGTCAGATGGTTGTACATCACAGTTCAAGGGGGCCAAGGCCATCAGGTTGCATTGGCATCTAGCCAATAGGTTTGGGGTGCCTGTGCAATGGTCATATGGTGCCACATCGCATTTCAAGAGCACGCATGACTCTGAGGGTGGGGTGGCTAAGAAGGAGTGGAGGGAGCAGATGTTAGTGCATCCTGAGCTGGTGGGGAAAGTGTGTGGGGCTGCTGTGCTGACTGACTGGGCTAACAAGCATTTTGCTGTGCCATGCCATGCACAAGACACTAGTGCCAGCCACAGGCAACGTGGCCACATCATGTTTCGGCGCTATCTTGTGCTGGACGACGCTAGGCAAGCAGCTGTATGTTGCATGCCTGAGGCTGATGTGGAACGCATGCATAAAGATGTGAAGGGGTGCAGGGCGATGCACCGCATGGTGTTCACACCTGACGGGGACCAGCCTCAATGGGCCATGGCTGGATGTGCGTGCAGCACGTGCATGAGTGTGCCATGCCTGCCGTGCATGAAGCCTGACACCACCACCCCACTTGAGCCCATGCCCATGTTTCAAGACACTGTGAAGGAGGTGAGGGAAGACGAAGAGAGTTATGCATTGTTGATGTTGTTCCATTCCGATTTGCTGCATGATGAGGTGTGCTTTGGCAAACTGACCAACAAACACTGTGAACGATATCGCATGCACATGGGGTGGAAGAGGGAAGAGGGACGTCGGGACTTGCGTCGTTGGGTGCTGAGAGAGCTGCAAAGTGAGGAGCTGGAGGCTGAATATGAGGCGGACAATTGATGTGTAAACTGCATTGGGGTCTACTTTGGAGCATCACAAACGGCCCACACATGAACACAACGCGCTAGTTTCCTGATTACACGATACAAGCCCACACAAGGAGCCGCACAGAACATTCAGTCCATCTCTTGCCATCCTGGTTGGACAGAAATCCGGCCAGAAAAGTTGCCCATTTCATGGGAATTTGACATGGTCTTACGTGACACGCGTCGCACGCTTGTTGTCGCACGTTGTGTTGCAGGGACAGCCTACAAGCCACACCAGCACTCTCAAGCACATTATCAGCACTACCACTAGCACTTTTACACATGTCGGGGGGGTCCTGCGCCCGACAAGAAATTCAAAATTTCGAAAAGCTGGGCCGCTGAGCGCGATAGCTGTTCGCTGATCACAGACCCACTAAGCAGGGCATTCCCGGCACAACGCGACCAAGATTCTCAACACCCCCGCCCGCCCCGGCACAGGTGCACATCAGCCCGAGCAGCCCGCTAGCTTCGCTTTGTTGAGCTGCACCGCCCTGCGCAAAAATCGCTGTGAAACTCTTAAAGACCGGTCGGAGGTTATCAGGGGTGCAGCCAATGGCGGGGGTGACCTGTTTCACCCTTGTACGCCCTACGACGGCCAACATGTGGCCCACAACATCATGCGCCTATGGCTATCCTGCTCTTGGCTTGTTATTTGTTGATTGCCGCAATGCGCAGCAGGCGCTTAGTGGTCACTTGATAGTGACATGTTTAGTACGGGCGGGACGGGCCGATCATTAAAACGTCTGATGTTACAGCGCAGACAACTGTCGTCATGGCAGCATTACCCACCCCGTGAGACCACCACCGCTATGCAACCACACCTACAATGGATTTGCTGTCATTCCCGAGACACCCTGCCACTTGCACCCTACACTTCTTTGCACCCTTTGCCTCCTTTACCCCACACACACCCATCGCACTCGCAATAGGGCGATTGTCCCATGACCCAGATTGCCAGGCATCTTCTGTTCGAGCAAAAAAGAACCTCAAATTTTTGCCACTGGGCAAATGCCAGGCCCGAAGGCCATCATCTCATGGGTATTCCATGGTCATGCCGCAACCATGCACAGCAGGAGCCATTGACACCAGGGGCAGCCAAGCAATAGTTGCAAGCAAGGGCTTGCGCTAGGTGCTTAGCGTGCGTTGGCGACAATTCCGCCACAGCTTAGATTGTGCCGTCCAAAGCAATAGCTGGTTGTAGCTGGTTGTACAAAGCATGTGCAAGGTCTCTCACCCAATGTCAACACTGCTATGTGCCTCACACACTCAAGTGAGCTGCATGCAAGAATGGGAGCTCCATGAAGGCAGGGATGTGGCTTAACAACCCCCACCCTCACCCAGTGCCATGATGCAGCTCACCCTGCATGTCCACCATGGCAGCAGGGTTTGGTGCAACTCCAGCACCCACATGCCTCTGGCGGCTGGTGCTGCTGAAGCTGCCACGACAATGATCAGGATTGCAGTGCTGCCGACCCCCCAGCCCCCTCATCCCTCACCAAAGCCTCCATACGAATCGGACCACTAGGGACCACCAGGGCACAGCAGGGACAACTCAGAATGGCCGTGGCCGGCTGCCTCCCCCCAGCCCAAGTATCATACCCATCACATTGCATGTGCGATGTAGGTCATCACAGCAGGCCCTGCTCTTGCATAGCGTCCTTCAGGAAGCTGCCAATGCGCAGGAATGACTCATCATGCTGGTTGGGTTCCAACACAAAGCTGCAGGCAAGCAGCACAGCACAACACCGATTTGTTGATGACTGCTTGCTGGCACATGACATCAAGCGGTGGTGCGCATGAACCAACTGTTCTTGCCAATGCTTTTAACAGACAACTTGCTGGCCCATGACTGAGTTCCAATCTCCAGTCATCACCATGCATACATTGCTGCAGTTCAACTGTCAACGTTGCTGCAAACCCTGTTGCTGAGCCCCATGCGGCGGTGATGTTACAGCTCCTGTCCTGCCTATAACCATGCCCATAGCGCATGCTGTCATGGTTGCTGACCTCCTTGTTGTGGCATCGTAGTGCTGTTGAGTGACCTCTGCCCACACTAGGATGTCTGCAAGGATTTGCCGACGCCGGTCTTTTGTCAGCTCTATGTTCAGACTGGTCAGATAATTGACCTGCGGGCAGGCAGGGAGTAGGATGGCGAGTGGACCACACTGCTTGGGGGCAGCATGGGTGAACCACACCAAGAAGCACCCCCTGAATGCACTGCTGTGGCAAAGGTTAGCTGTAGGGTTCTGGTTTCACACTGCTCTAAGCAAGAAGATCTACCGCCCAATCACAATGGTGGACCACATGTCCATGGGGTGATACATGGTAAAGGGAATGGGATCCTAGGCCACCTCCGGGCAGCAGGGCAGTCGTGCGTTAGGCTGCAGTTTCCACACAGCCAGTTGTGTCGCCCACCGCACCTCCGCGTCAAATGCTGCTGAGAAGCACTGCCGCATAGATGCCTCCCGGGCGTCACCGGCGAGCACGCTGGACAAGAGGCTTCCAGTTTGCGGGGAAAAGGCGGACGAGGAGCTGCCTGCACAGAGACACGTGCACTGGGCTTTTCCGAAAGCAAGCTGCTGCGTGGGGAAAGCTGCCCAGCTGTAGCTGAGGGGTTCCAGAGCGAATGGCATTTGGCTGCTTGACAAAAGGGACACAGGACCTTTGCTGGGGCCCGGACCTTTACTAGGGGCTCCTTTACTGTCGAGCTTGACCTGCTGTAGCTTCGCCTCCAGGCTGGAGGCATCGGCTCGCAAGGAAATCATTCCTGAAACTCCTCCGCGAGAGAAAGCAAGAGCTCAGTGTGTTGAGCCCGTGTGTCGTTGTTGTAGCCTTGCTGGCCCAGCGAGGACGCCGACGATAACGACAGGCGATGACACCGAGGATGACTACTACACGCCCCAACCCCCGCGCGCCCAGCAAGGGTGCAGGTGCCGTTTGACACTGCGGGACGTGGGTAATGGTAGGATTAAACCTTGTGGTAACCGCCATGAATGTGTTGACAACCACCTGCTTTAAGGTGTCACCTGTGTCACGTGATAAGATGTTCCTAAACATGATATGTAAGATAGCAAACGAAATGAGTAAGGACGCCTCGACTAGCAGCAAGCAAGGCAAAGCTGATACCCGTCACCAGTATGGTGCCGGCCTTCAGATGCCGATGGCAGTGAGCTGAGAATACCTCCAGACTTGGGTGCCCGTGATTACATCGGACAGCTGGTAAGGTCTTCTAAGCTGCCGCCGCAGCATCCCAATCCACTACAAATACCCAAACCCCCATGCAACCATGTCAGAACTGTTATGCAAGTCGCAGGATACACACACAAACCCACCCACAGTAGCCAGGTCACATCAACCATCATACACCAATCACCATCTACCGTGATACCACCAACTGTCATGCTTGCATGGCTAGCCATGTCACGCATTCCGTACGGTCACGCTCATGGTTGTGACAGCTGTCACGTGATAAGATGTTCCTAAACATGATAGTGCGCTGCAGAGGATAAGGAATCCCCCCCCCAGCTGCAAGCATGTGTGAAGATGACAGCATGAGAGCAACGAAGACATGTGGCAGATGGAAGAGAGCAAACGAAGCAGCGCATAAGTAAATGCATATCTTGTGATCACCTAACTAATGCACCTATCTACCACACCAACCCCCTTGACATCCTTGGCGGCGGCCAAGTGCTAAAACCTGTGGCATGCAAGCCTCCAGGCCGGACCCATGCGGTAAAACCGCGAAAACCCTACATGGATCCTATGGCTCATTCTACTTGAGCCACTGGCCATCACCATGACATGGTGCTCACCCGCCAGCGTCGTGCCTGATGCATCCTACGCGCGGCAGCGGGTCGGCCGTAATGTAGCATTCCTACCCTGAATGTCCATAGCCTCCGAACAAGATAACATGTGCAAGCATGCTGGGATGATTGTGGTGAATGTGATAGTTGTGTAGCATGATCCATTAAACGAGTGATGTTCAAGAGTGAAGATCAAGGCAAGCATGCAAGATGTATGCAAGTAGAACAGTGAGATCAAGGAGCGTCATGCGATGAGAGCGTGTAAAACGTGATGTATGATGTGCAAGGACGTAAAACGTGATGTGTGATAGCAATATGACATGGACAGTGAGGTGAATAGCAATAGTGCGACACGTGTGAAATGTGATGAGCTATATGAGACACATGAGACACATGATGAGTTCAATAGCAACAGTGTGACAAGTTTGACATGCATGCAAACTTAACACCACCCCCCCCCACTCCTAGCCCACGCCCAACCCTATATGCCTCTACAGCTTCAGATAGGCCCCCATCACTGGCAGCTTCAACAGATGACGCTTCTGAGCCTTTGATGAGAACACCATGACCCATCCCATCCCAGACCCCAAGCTTGGACAGGTGACGTGAAGTAGACGCTCCGCCTGCTTGAGCTGCTGGATCCAGCGGAAACGAGCGGGTGGTGCATCTGAGAGGTAGGCATGGGGTACCAACATGCACACAAGGGAATGAGCATAGATTACCGCTAGCGGCAGCAGCAGATCCAGGACAGCAGGGTCAGGGCTGCTGATGATGGCGTCGATGGGCTGCTGCTGCAACAGTGCACGGTAGGCAGCAGGGGAAAGAGATAGATGCAGTTGTGCTGACAATGGCTGCAATTCAAGCCCCGATATGATGATGGGTGTAGTGGTGCATGGATCTAGCAGGCTGTGCATGAGGTCCAGGTTGATGACTGTGCTTGCCACACGCAGCTCTTGAGGTGTGATGCTGAAGCCGCTGCATTGTGGATGTGTTATCGTGTATGTCACGTTCGGTGTCGCAACATCAGCAAGGTGAGCAAGAGTAACTGCTGGCTGCGCAGCTGTGGCCGTGGGCAAAGCTGGATCAGGTGCTGTAGATGGTGAGCAGTGCTGGGTGGTGCTGGTGTGAGAGCTGGGCAACAGCTGTGCACCCCCCCCAGCAGCAACAACCAGCGCATGCGACAGGGATGAGGAGGATAGGCAGCTGTGAGCATGGGCGTGCAGCAAGCTGGCATGGTGCAGGGCAGCCGCCACCGCATACAAACTCTCTGCAGCCGTGGCGTCCATGCAGTGCCCAGTGATCTGGTGGCGGTCAGCTGTAGTAAGCCCCGGTGCGGCAGTGGTGCCAACAACATAACCCAGCGCCAGCTCCCTCTCTTGGATGTTGGGTTCGCGAGTAGTGCCTTTCTTGGATGTCACACCGTTGGGCACACCATTGGGCAATTGGGTGTACTGCTCTGGCGAGTGTGCAGCAGCAGGTCCATCTGGCAACACCATGCTGATGACTGAGCATGCGATGGCAGAGGTGGGCAGATCAGGGATGGGAGGTGGCAGGCTAGTAACGATGGCCGGCAGCCAGAGCAAGAAGAGGAAAGAAAGGAACAGCCGTAAGGGAGTGAGAGTGTGCCACACCACTTCCCTGGACGAGCGTCGAGGCAACAGCGGTGACGGCGGGGGCAAGGTCGGTGCACTTGAGCGCTGCTGCTTGGCCACATGCTGGGCTGCGGCGGTGCCCACAGCCAGGTGTTTGGCTGATCGCTGCGATGCGCTGGATGTCTGAGACGTGCGCCGAGCTGCAGGGTCTCGTGCTGAGGAGAGCACAGATTGACTGGCTGTACCTCCCCCCCTGCGGGTGGCTGGCTGAGCTGAGCTGCGCACCGACTTCACCCCTGATCCTGCTGGTATGGGTGCGTCATCGGTGGCCACCCCGCTTCTGGCACCCTCTGTGGTTGCAAGGTCACCCCCACGGCTGACTGCGCTGGGTGTGGTGGTGCCCGCTGCCACTGGAGGTGTCCCCACATGCAAGTGCACCCCAGGGGTGTGGATCATGGCAGAAGCGGTGCCGCTGGTTGCACAGGGCTGAACCTGGCTGTGGGACACGGCAGTGCAAGCCACAAGCAGCTGGCTGCTGCCCATGGGCGCTGAGTATAGGAGGGGAAGGCAGCCTTTGGGCCCAGTGACTGGCAGTGAGTGAGAGGTGCGGATGTCTCCATGGCTGTGCAGCCGGGGGCAATAAGAGAACTGCCGGTCGTACACATCGCACACGCCCTTGGTCTGCGAGAGGAAGTTGGCTCCAAGCAGCAGGTCATAAGCAAGGGGGCTACCAGGAGGCATGACAATGGCCTCCAGGTCGTGCACCATGGCATGGGGAGTGCCATAGCTGAGACTCACGCGCAGGGTGGCAACCTGGGTGGCTAAGGCCTCTGCACCACTTGCAGTGGACAAGCGACGGCTGCAAGGGGTGAGGGGCAGGTTCAGCGCGGCTGCACACTCATGCGAAATGAGGCAGCTGTCACTGCCCCCGTCCAGCATGACACCCTGGAGCAGATGCAGCTGGCCCTCACTGTCAGCCACTGCACACCCTGACTGCACCGTGACGTTGGAGAAGTATGTCAGGTGCTGGTTGGGCACAGCGGTGTGGCAGGCAGCACGCACAGCGGCTGCTCGTGGAGGTTCAGCAGCGATGTGAGCAGCAGTGTCAACAGGTGCGACACTGGGCGAGAGGTGCTGCTCAATACGCGTCACACGTTGAGCAAGGTGCTGCAGCTGCACAGCCAGCTCCTGCAGGCCGGGCTGGGTGGCAAACACAGAGCCCATGGTGGGGGTGGTGGCTGGGGCAGCAGGAGGAGCAGGGGCTGCAGCCTTAGGCAGGGTGTGGGTGGCACCAGCAGGCAGGGCTGCAGACATAGGCGTGAATGGCACTGCTCTAGCTGCATTAGCTGTGATGATGCAGAAGCTGCCATGCTCAGGGTAGGAGAGGGGCTGCACCCGCGCATCCAGCGACACCCAATGCCCTGACATGTCCCATGCACCCAGCCCGGACCCCTCTGCTGACACGGTGTGGGCTCGAGCAGGACCTGACAGGCTAGGTGGAGGAGCTGCTTGCAGATGTGGATACAGCTTGAAGCAACGCTCAGGGGGATGGTAGCGCTTGTGACAGTAGCTGCAGGTGTGCTGCGCATGGGCTGGAGCAGCAGGTACATACCCCCTGTCCAGCAGAGGCGTGCGTTGCCTGGGGTCAGTGATGGCGCGCGACACCACACTGCCAGCCGTGTGTGCAGCTACGGCATGCGCTGCGCGCGGAGCACTTCCACCGATGACTCTCTGCTGCTCATGAGGTGGCATAGCCTGGAACTGCCTGCACTCAGCCAAATCATGGCCAGCATAGGGGTGAAGAGGGCAGGTCTTGGCAGGCCGCGAGCGCTGGGTCTGCATGGGCGCATGCTGCATGGGTGCACTACGCAAGGCAGGCTGAGGCATGGCTGCATAATCCAGCTGCATTGGTGGCGCAGCATAAGCTTGGGACATGGGCAAGGATGGCAACGGCTGTTGCATGACAGGGTGCGGCATTGGATAACCCATTTCCTGCATGGGCTGCTGCAGGTGATGTGGCATGGGCTGCTGCAAGGGCTGTGGCACGGGCTGCCGAGCACGCTCGCGTTGCGGGGGCTGAGGCAGCGCCCAAGCTTGAAGCTCAGCCAACTGCTGCCGCAACAGGAGCACCTCCTCTGACACTAGGTCCTGCTCTGCGCGTAGCGGTGGGCGATCAGCAGTGGCAGGCACATAACGCATGCTGTCAAGCAGGTTCTCATGCGCTGCACTGACTGCATGCAAGGCAGCTCTGAAGGCGCGCTGATCCTGCCGGTCCTCTGCATCCGGCACAGCCTGGTGGAATAGGCGCACAGCCTCGTCCCTGAGCTTGGTGCGCTGCTCCTGGCGCATGGTGGGCACTTGTAGGCAATGGGAGAAGAGGTGGTTGATGGCGGTGAAGTGGGTTAGTGTGCCACGCCTGATGGCCTCATTCACAGCGCTCTCAAAGGCTGTGGCGAAAGCCTTAGCGCTGCTGCACCCTTTGCCCCCTAGCACGAGAGCTGGGTCTAGGCCTGCCTGGTGGCTGGGTGGGTCTATCAGCTGCTCCTCCACCAGGTCTAGCAAGGCCTCTAATGCTTCTGCCCTGTCAGCCTCGTCGCCCCAGCCATCTACCAGCTGCTCATAAGCATCTGTAATGGACTGAAAGAACACGCCATCCATGGCAGAGCTGGCCAGCAGGTGATGGAACGCATTCACCGGTATGTGGAGGTTGAGGCCTAGGTACGCCCGCAGCTTGAGGCTGAAGGCTCTGAAGGCCAGCCGGGAAGTGCCTATAAGCTCTGGCACCGCCATGGTGACGAGCGCCATGGGTTGTACTGCTCGGCTGCTGCGGGTTGGGGCTGGGGCTGGTTCCTGGGGCGGTGCTGCTGCGTCGAAGACTGGGTTGTCCGTGGAGCTGTACGGTCCGTTAAGCTCCAACGGTGTGCCCAGTACAGGCGGCTGAGTTATGGCAGCCACCTCGCGCAAGCACGAATGCGGATGTAAGCGCTAGTGCACTGGGCGAACGTGTTAAAGAAACACGCACCGCGGAGCTACGGCTGGCTGCAGCCTGAACACCCCGGAGTGCCCAGGACTGCAGCCGAAGTGAAGATGCTGACGCCCAGACGTCCGTCTGTCGACAGCTGAAGGCAATTGATAACCTTCCTCCGGGGAAAAGAGCTTAGAAGAAATGTAAGATAGCAAACGGAATGAGTAAGGACGCCTCGACTAGCAGCAAGCAAGGCAAAGCTGATACCCGTCACCAGTATGGTGCCGGCCTTCAGATGCCGATGGCAGTGAGCTGAGAATACCTCCAGACTTGGGTGCCCGTGATTACATCGGACAGCTGGTAAGGTCTTCTAAGCTGCCGCCGCAGCATCCCAATCCACTACAAATACCCAACCCCCATGCAACCATGTCAGAACTGTTATGCAAGTCGCAGGATACACACACAAATCCATCCACAGTAGCCAGGTCACATCAACCATCATACCACCAATCACCATCTACCGTGATACAACCACCTGTCATGCTTGCATGGCTAGCCCATGTCACGCATTCCGCACAGTCACGCTCATGGTTGTGACACCTGTCTTAACGAATGTCGTGTGCGGCAACGATGCCATTCAGTGAAATTATGTGCTGTTCCTTAGGGTGGTAGAGCTCTGGGGAGGGGGTATGTTTAGCAAGCTAGGAGGAAGCGCGAAATCACAGGCTAAGGCGGTGGCGATGTCAGGTATCAGCCTCGATAGAGCTGCTTTAGAGCTGTTGCGCAGTGATGCTGCCAGACTCCTCTGGGTGAATGGTCTATTCCAGGCCAGGCCCGTAGAATCGTAGGAACGGCGGGAGGATGCCAACACCGCATTCTCCTGCATGACCGAACCCCTAGTGGCCAAGTGGTCTAAGCAATCCTCTTCTTCTTCTACATAGGCCGAGCCTGGTCCAGGGACTGAGTCTAAGGGACACAAGGCCGAGCATGCAGCCAGCATGCCAGCCATCACCAACATTACGTCTGCTATACGGGATGACTGAAACTAGTGCCGACGTGCCAGAATGGCGTGTAGGCACTTCAGTTGCAGTGTACCCACCTGCACTGGACTGTAGGCTTGTTTGGTCGATCAGACACATGTTCCGTCTCTAAGCTGCCACATGCAAACCGCATGCAGCACTGCTACCATGTTTGAGGCAAACACAACGGCATCATGCTGCACTCAACACCTCACCCTCGGTCATTGTCTTGACAAAATTCTTGACGATGAGCTTGCCACTCTCTGTGATAATGCTCTCCGGATGGAACTGCACGCCCTGCAGCCAGTCAAGCACAGCACGCTTTGCTCCGCTCAACAAAGAACCGGCTGGTGAAGGCAGGTGACGAGGTTGTGATGTTGCTGTTGTGACCATCAGCTGTCATGTGGTGATGATGCTTTAACACACTGATGTCCCTGCCAGCTTGATATGGCCAGGTAGGCATCCCAGCTACCTGAATATGAGGGTGGTGCTTGTGCCGCACTCCCATGATGGTGCCATCGTCTGTCCAAGCCGTGACCTCAAGCTCAGCTGGCAACGTGTCCTGCTTGATTACCAGGCTGTGGTAGCGCCCAGCAAGGAAAGGGCTGCAGGGAAAGATGAGGGGCAACAGATGGCAATACATGGCCAGCTTGCACACTGGATAGGGTCTTCCCGGCATCCATGCCAAAACCCCTGCCAAGTTTGTGCTCAACGCCTCCAGCTATCCGCATGCTTGTACCTCCGCTTGTCTACACCTGTGACTGCGCTGTATGGAGCTAGGCAGTCGATGCTCATGGCACGCAGCAGTAGCTACCGGAGCATCCACTGCTTGCAGTGCTCCTAGCATGCATATTACCTACGCTGCCAGCCATGTCGCCAGGAGACCTACTTTGGCAAGCCCTCCAGCAGGCCCTGGTTGTTGTGAAACACTGGCGAAGTCTTGCCGTGCATCACACCGCCGGGTGCCCTGACCACATCGCCTAAGCAGCAGGACACAGGATGCAGCAGCTATCAGCTTGGGTGCACACCAGCAACGCAAAAATCATTTCGCTCTTGCCTGGCAGCCACCTCAAGAGGTTACTCGTAGATCATGGGCATAAGACGTGTACACGACACCATATGTGCTCAGGTGATGGCAAACCTGGGTGCCCAGTGTGCACTACTCAGGTCCACTTGGTCCAGCAGCTACATCACACAGTTGCCCTCCTTACCTCTCCTACCCAGTACCCGCCCTGCTTAACAAGCCTGGCAAAGCTGCATGTTGTGTTCGGCCCCAACTCACTGAGGCCAGGCAGCTGCTGTGGTGGATGAGCCCACCCCGTTACCCTAGCCCACACCGCGCATTGCAGAAAATGCATGCATGCAAGTGCCATGGAGGATGCAGCTGAATTGCCGGTCACCTACCTCCAAAAGCTTCACCAATACATTGGTGGCCCATGCAGACCCCAAACAAGGGGAAGTCTGGGCCCAGCTCCCTGACGGCTTGCAAGCTGATGCCACTCTCAATAGGCTTGCCTGGAAGACGAGGACAACCCCATGAGTGTATTGTATACCTCTTGCTGACACATGGATGCAAAGCTGCTTACAGGTGCATGCGCTCTTTGAGAATGCATGGGAGCTCAGTTGCTGCAACAAGCATGCGCATCACAACGGCTGACCACTCTCTTAGCAGTTGCCAGCTGTGGTGAGATAGCATAGCTAGCGTAGCTCCCTGTCATGCCATTGCATGTGCATGCAAGGCTACTCACCAGGCCCTGGAGAGACTAGGATACCTCGTGGGTTCATTGCCCTGATTTCTTCTGTTGTTTTCTCGTCGTTCTTGATGACTACATACTCACAGCCGCAGTCACCTAAGTACTGCAGGGGCATGCTTGCAGCTAGTCTTGACAGAGTATAACCTGGGCTCTGCCCATGCCTGCATCTGTCACGTCCTGAGTGGCTGCAGGCTGCAGGTTTGGCGTGCCCTGTACCTGACATAAGTTGTATGTGAAGCTGTCGTAGTTGTCGATGACCACCACTGGGCCCTTACTACTGGCGCATGCACGCGAGTTCCGCATCGGGGAGCGGGCCAGTAATGTGGCCGCGCCTGCATGCAAGGAGCTACAAAGTTGATGAGAAGCGTACAACACAACAGCCCGAACATCGCTTAACCCACATCGTTTAGTCAGCTGCGGCCTGCTCAAGTTGGGTGGGTGCTGGAGGTAAGCTTGCATTGGATGCTCGATGTCACCGGGGAGCAAGTCTGTAAACCTTTTTCTCGCTGCTCGCTTCAAAGTTTGTTTTTCCGCTTTTGGCAATGTCCATGCATGTCAGACGTCCAACAGGAGCCATGGCATGAGGTGATCAATCAATTCAGCGATTGTAGCTCCTCCTCATCAGCCAAGCGGGCAACGAGGACCAATGCAAAGGCATAATCAGGTTCCCTCACTGGGGGTAGTGTTATGTCTGTGTGGACAATTAGTGCAAATGGCATGGCCGCATTCGGCCTACACTACTGCCTGACCCCTGTGACAGGGCTACAGCCTAAAACAACCATGACATGCATGCACTGACATCAGAGCGGGGCGGGGCGGGGCGGGGCGGGGCGGGGCGGGGCGGGGCGGGGCGGGGCGGGGCGGGGCGGGGCGGGGCGGGGCGGGGCGGGGCGGGGCGGGGCGGGGCGGGGCGGGGCGGGGCGGGGCGGGGCGGGGCGGGGCGGGGCGGGGCGGGGCGGGGCGGGGCGGGGCGGGGCGGGGCGGGGCGGGGCGGGGCGGGGCGGGGCGGGGCGGGGCGGGGCGGGGCGGGGCGGGGCGGGGCGGGGCGGGGCGGGGCGGGGCGGGGCGGGGCGGGGCGGGGCGGGGCGGGGCGGGGCGGGGCGGGGCGGGGCGGGGCGGGGCGGGGCGGGGCGGGGCGGGGCGGGGCGGGGCGGGGCGGGGCGGGGCGGGGCGGGGCGGGGCGGGGCGGGGCGGGGCGGGGCGGGGCGGGGCGGGGCGGGGCGGGGCGGGGCGGGGCGGGGCGGGGCGGGGCGGGGCGGGGCGGGGCGGGGCGGGGCGGGGCGGGGCGGGGCGGGGCGGGGCGGGGCGGGGCGGGGCGGGGCGGGGCGGGGCGGGGCGGGGCGGGGCGGGGCGGGGCGGGGCGGGGCGGGGCGGGGCGGGGCGGGGCGGGGCGGGGCGGGGCGGGGCGGGGCGGGGCGGGGCGGGGCGGGGCGGGGCGGGGCGGGGCGGGGCGGGGCGGGGCGGGGCGGGGCGGGGCGGGGCGGGGCGGGGCGGGGCGGGGCGGGGCGGGGCGGGGCGGGGCGGGGCGGGGCGGGGCGGGGCGGGGCGGGGCGGGGCGGGGCGGGGCGGGGCGGGGCGGGGCGGGGCGGGGCGGGGCGGGGCGGGGCGGGGCGGGGCGGGGCGGGGCGGGGCGGGGCGGGGCGGGGCGGGGCGGGGCGGGGCGGGGCGGGGCGGGGCGGGGCGGGGCGGGGCGGGGCGGGGCGGGGCGGGGCGGGGCGGGGCGGGGCGGGGCGGGGCGGGGCGGGGCGGGGCGGGGCGGGGCGGGGCGGGGCGGGGCGGGGCGGGGCGGGGCGGGGCGGGGCGGGGCGGGGCGGGGCGGGGCGGGGCGGGGCGGGGCGGGGCGGGGCGGGGCGGGGCGGGGCGGGGCGGGGCGGGGCGGGGCGGGGCGGGGCGGGGCGGGGCGGGGCGGGGCGGGGCGGGGCGGGGCGGGGCGGGGCGGGGCGGGGCGGGGCGGGGCGGGGCGGGGCGGGGCGGGGCGGGGCGGGGCGGGGCGGGGCGGGGCGGGGCGGGGCGGGGCGGGGCGGGGCGGGGCGGGGCGGGGCGGGGCGGGGCGGGGCGGGGCGGGGCGGGGCGGGGCGGGGCGGGGCGGGGCGGGGCGGGGCGGGGCGGGGCGGGGCGGGGCGGGGCGGGGCGGGGCGGGGCGGGGCGGGGCGGGGCGGGGCGGGGCGGGGCGGGGCGGGGCGGGGCGGGGCGGGGCGGGGCGGGGCGGGGCGGGGCGGGGCGGGGCGGGGCGGGGCGGGGCGGGGCGGGGCGGGGCGGGGCGGGGCGGGGCGGGGCGGGGCGGGGCGGGGCGGGGCGGGGCGGGGCGGGGCGGGGCGGGGCGGGGCGGGGCGGGGCGGGGCGGGGCGGGGCGGGGCGGGGCGGGGCGGGGCGGGGCGGGGCGGGGCGGGGCGGGGCGGGGCGGGGCGGGGCGGGGCGGGGCGGGGCGGGGCGGGGCGGGGCGGGGCGGGGCGGGGCGGGGCGGGGCGGGGCGGGGCGGGGCGGGGCGGGGCGGGGCGGGGCGGGGCGGGGCGGGGCGGGGCGGGGCGGGGCGGGGCGGGGCGGGGCGGGGC
>JASKMD010000024.1:3526259-3554852 GCA_030144725.1 Haematococcus lacustris | reverse complement strand
TCAGGTTAGGCAACAGTGGGCTGGGGGTGGAGAAGGCTCGGTTTGAGGGGGTAACTTTCATTGATCGCACATGCACCAGATGCACAGAGGGGGTAGTGGATGACGCCATGCATTTCATCTTTGAGTGCACTGCCACGAGTTCCATCAGGGAGCAGCCGGAGTTTGCCATGACCTTACAGAACAATAATGAGAATTTGCATGACTTCATGTTGAGCCCATGTGCACCTTTGTTTGTGCACCTTGCTTTGAAGTGCGTTACAGAAAGTCCCGAACCCCTAGAGGGGGAGGGCGGCCTAGCAGCCTAACGGCTGACGGCTTAAGCGGTGTAAGCCACATCATCATCACATGACATGACACATGAATTGACGTCATGCATCTCCCACACCCACGACCGGGACGTGTCAGCCGCGCTGAACATCCGCCGCTGTGCAGTCGGCCCAGGGCCACGTCCCACTGAGTTGTGCTACTGGACTAACCGCCCAGCCATGCCAAAGCCAGGCCAGCCAGGCCAGGATTGGGTGGAGATACCCGACAAGCCCCTGTTGCGCAAGTGGCAGCGCCAGCTGCAGCAATAGCCAGCTACAACTCAAGACAATCTTAACATAAAAAAACATTGACCCCCTCACAAAGGGGATGTGTGTGGCACAGGCACAGGCACTGGCACACACACTAGAAGGCTGAGTTGAAGTGGGCATTAGGCACACTGTGAGTAGCCTTTACAATGATGAGCTCGCAGCCTGGTTCGATTCCAACTCATGCTTTATTTTGGTGTAGCATGAGGGCTGTGGGGTTCAGGAGTTGTTAGTCTGTTGTCCCGCATCTGCCTGTTTGACTAGTAGGCGTCTTTGCGTCATTCACTTCAACACCTCTTTACACCAACTCTGTTTAGAACATGCGCCCCCTGCCGAATACAGCAAGCCTACAACCCACCTGCCACTTGAGCTGTGGCGGGAGCAGACCTTTACGTCAACTTGCATGTGGTCAGCTCTCATGCTCAGTGGTCAGCTTCCCCTCAGCTACCCTTCACCCACATTCCCAGGGCTGCCTGCTCAACATGCTTGTAATGCTGCACTCTGTACACCCCATGCACGGCAGTGCAGCGCACAAGCTACCATGCAAAACACCATGCAGGCCCTGGAGGCCACACATGAGTGATGCCATGGGCGTTTGTCATTTTGGTCTGGAGGTATCAGGGCCTGTGGGCCCCAACCACACAGCCTCTAGCCATGGACCAAGCCAAGGGTAGGTACAGCAGCCAGCACACCCCTGCTTCCTGACTATGGGAGACACCAGGTGCTGAAGCCTGACATGTATTCCTAGCAGGCCTGGCGCTGAGGAAAGAGTGCTGAGAGGGGCCTGACTGGATGCAGCCTGGCTGCCGCCACTGCCGCAAGTCCTTGAGCCATGCGGGCCCCTCAAGCCAAACGGCTGGTCAGGGTGACAGCCCTCCAGACGGTCAGGCCAACAAAAGTGACCCACCCATACAGTCAGGGTGGCGGCCTGCTTGAAGCAGCCTGATTAGAAGGAGCTCAAGGGTGACTAGAGAGTGGGAGGAGCCAAGCCCATAGTAACAAGCCCCAGCCAGCTATCCGGCTCAGCACCTTGGACAGTCACCAGGGAGTGCTGACAAACCCCTCCAGCATGCATTCATGCATGCCAGTCAGTGACAACAGGCTGGTGTTTGGGGTCGTTTAAATCCGGCACCACCTGCATGTTTGCATGCTTGCATGGTACCCTTAGCACCACCTTCCCCTCTCCCTCCGTGCCAAGGCCTACATCCCATATCTGCCACTTAGCAACCGCCAGGCTTGGCGGTGGGAGGGCAGCCACCCAGCCACAGCCAAGCAACTGCGCAGCGACTGCCATGCAACCGCCATGGAACCGCCATGTGACCGCCTGGCTCACGGCTCGCTGTAGGGCGTCTGGTAGGAGCCGCGCTCGCGAGCGAACTTGGGGTCGGTGGGGTTGAAGCTGTTGCGCGGCGACCGGGTGCCGAGCGCCTCCGGCCCCGACCCCACTTCCGATGCCCCGTAGTATAGTAGCACATCCTGCAGCCAGCACCTCCCCGACAGTTGTCAGCAGTACCACCAGCTTCAACATCATAAGGTGCCTAATGCATGAGCAAGCCTGGATTATTCCATTCAACATCCGTGAGTAGTACAGTGCTGCAGGACATCTAAAGGGCCAGTGATCTGTATTGCCATGAAATGTGGAAGACAGTGACTGGGTGGTGTTTTGGAAGCGTGTCTGATGACCTGCACGCGGGGTCTGCCTGAGGGGCTGCCTTGAAGCTGGGGCACCCAGCCAGCTGCCAAGCTCTCGCCCTGCCCCTGGGCTCACCTCTGGGTAGATGCCCTTCTGCTCAGTGGCGCCGTACTTGCCCTTGGCTCGAGAGTACGACAAGGGCGTCCAGTTCTTAGGGGAGCTGAGAGCAGGAGCAGCAGCAGCAGCAGCGGCAGTGACACCAGCAGCACCAGCAGTTGCAGTGGCAGCAGCAGCAGCAGAGGCAGGCTGCCTGCTCTCCAGCGTTGATCACCTTACAAACCCGCAGTTGACGCCTTTCCTCTTGCCTTCCCTAGCGTGTCCCTCGCCCCCCCCCTCTCTGAAGTACTCGAAAACCTTCCAAAACGCTAGGTGACACCCTCCCCCTTGCCTTTCCCAGCCTGATACCTGCTCCCCCTATCCCCTCTCTACTGCCACCGCCCTCCCCTTCCCACGCTGAGACCACCCATCCCGCTGAGACCACCCACCGAGCGTTTAGGTCTACTCCGAAGTCAATGAACAGCTTGATCATCTCCACACCGCCATCGATAGCCCAGAAGAGCGCAAGGTCACCTGTGGACCCAGCCAGCACATGTAACATGTGACATGTGTGACATGTGTGGGGCATCCAGCCTGAACACGCTAACATGTAGGATAGGGACTCATGTGGGCGCAGCCACTGACAGGGCAAGGCCCAGCAAGCCTGCCAGTGTCTTTTGTCCTGTCCCTGTCTTTTGCCCTGCCCCTGTCTTTTCTCCTTTGTCCTGTCCTGTGGCGCCCATTCTTTATTGTGCAGGTCTCATCAGCACTTGTAGCAGCCAGGCATCTGACCCTGGCTACGCGCATGCGTCCCGCTTCAACACCCCGCCTAGTGCCGCCTGAAGTGTGACCCCAGCTGCTGCTACTCTGCGACAACAACAAGCAAGGCAACCTGGCCAGCCCCAGCCTACCTCGTCCTGGCCCTAGCCAGCCTCCAGTCACAGCTCTGGTCCTAAACTGCATTGCAAGCAGCTACCTAGCAACTGTGACCTGCTGCCGCACATGGCCCCCACAGTTCCACTCCATGGCGTCCATGCCTGACGCTGGCCCTGGCCCCTCCACCGGCCCCTTGCTGCCTGCTGCCTGAGGCCTCCTACCTGCTTTGTTGACGTAGTTAGGGTCAGCCCCTGCTCGCAAGAGTGCACGAGCACACTCCAGCCTGTAGTCAGGGGCACTGGGTGGGCTGGGCTGGGGTAGAAGCAGGTGACAGGCGGCAGATATCATTAACCACCCCTGCCCCTGCCCCTGCCCCTGGCCCTGCCCCTGCCCCTGCCCTGCCCCTGCCCCTTCTCCCCACCCTCCCCGTGAGGCGCTGCAGCCAGCCTCACCTGCCCCTGTGCGCCGCCACCATGAGTGGTGTGTAGCCCTCAGGACACGAGTACAGCGCACCAAACACAAAGTTCACGTCCGCCCCGCCCTCTATGCAGTCATACACCTTGGCTACATCGTCCCGCACTATTGCCAGGTACAGCTCCTCCTGTGGCCACCAGCAAACATGACGAGCATGCCCGCATGCAGCCTCAGCTGGGGCACCCATGCGTGCTTGCATGGTCCGGCACTTGCAGGCCAGGCCAGGGCTAAGGTGCAGCAGTGAAGGTCAGGGTAGGCTGGGGATGCGTGGGTGCAGGCTGGGCAGGCCCCCTTGCCACACTGCTGCCATCGACACAGGTGGGCACTTTGCCCAGTCATGATGTCATGCTAGCTGCTGCCTGTGCTAGCTATTGTGCAAGGCCGCAGCCTAGCTCCCAACTCTCTCCACATTGTGGCCATCCTTGCCACCGCACGACCCACCAGGGCAGCGGGGAGCCTGTGTGCTCCTGCCCTCATCCTGGAATGACATAGGGGTCGAACCTGGTACCTGAGCGTTACTGATCTTGCCCACTAGACTACCACTGCTGGCCTTGGCAGACCTGGATGAGCTGACACCAGTTGCTGGACAGCTATGCAGCAGAGCGGGTGCAAAAGCAGGAGCCACAGACCGAGCAATACTGCTGCCGTGACACCCCTGTCAGCAGCTGATTGTCTCTTGACCCTCTACTCTGCCACAACTACCTTCTGTCAGCCAATGATCATTGTAAGTCACATGGCTAAGCAGTGGACACCGCATGCGTACGCAAGAGGGTTTGCTGCTGCTGCTGCTGCTGCTACTCAAGTCAAGTATGGTGTACCTAGCAAGGATGCAGTCAGCTGTGTTGACCTCGCGTGTGCTTGGCTGTGTTGGCTCCTCCCTCTAAATGCCAGGCTATCCAGCCAATGGATGGCTATTTCCGCATAGCTGCTACTGGCAGTCAGCTGGCTGCCATTACTGCTGCAAGTCCTTGACCAATATGGTTAGGCAGGGTGATAGGGAGGGATACTCAAGGCTGGTCCTGCAGCTTGCAAAGTAGCTGGTCATCTGGCAGCTCTTCCCACTCATTAATGAGTGCGTCTGTTGGATGGCTGCTTCCTGTGCTGGTGCAGTCTGCATTGGCAGGGGAACAGCTACTTGGCAGCTACTGGCAGGGGAACTGCAGGGAAAAACTCCCCACCCTGTGCCCATCTGCCCTGCAAACTCCGCCGCGCCACTCATCGGTCGTCTTGGCAGCTGCCACGTGCGGTGGAACAGGGCCGAGACTGAGCGCCCAGCCGCTCACCGTGACGCGTGAGGCCTTTGGTGTGCTGTCGCTGAGCATGTCCGGGTCGTAGTCGGGGTGGTGCGAGCCTTTGCCGTTGTCCCACATTGCCTCGTACGCCTCCTGTGCGGCCTTCTGGCGCTTGCGCATAATCTCCTCCATCGCGCGGGGTTGGCTTCTACGCGAATGCGCTGTTGAACAACGCGCAAACGGATACTGTGTGCAAGTGCGAGCTTTGGGCGTTTCGCTGAAAGCACAAAGTGCGCATGCTCGCACCGTCCGAGGTAGGCCCGCACCATGTAAAGCGGTGTTTCTTTAGCCTGGTCAATGAAGACTAAGCTCGCCACTGCTGTCGCAGCCATCTGTACAGCAGCACAACACTGCCTACACTGCAGTGATGGTTTTCACAGTAAGAACTTGATGTTTCTGACTTCGGCGCCACCATTGACCTTTGAGTTGAGTAGAAGAGATTGGTTGAGACTGACATCCTGCAACCGGGCTGGCATGGCTGGGTACATCAACATGTAGTGTGCTTGTACATGGAAAGCTTGCCCGTATGCCACTACTTCTGATGCATTCTGTCGCAAATCAGCGCATTGCTGCGGGACCTGGCTCACCGTCAGGTGGCCTCCCTCGCATGTCAGGAGCAGGTGCGACCCCACGGGGACTAGCTGCAGCGGCATGCAGGCAGCGCAAGTATCGACACTTTGACGGCAAGCCAGCACCCAATTGAGCTGTTACTGTGTGGGCTTTTGGGCTGGCCTGAGTGAGCTCACCTGAGCAAGCTTTATTCCATGTAGCTGACCTGTGTTCACAGGTGTTTCTAGGCGTTGCTTGATGAGCCGGACATCAGCACAGACGCCTGCAGCGGCTCAAGTGCTGGCGCTGCCACGGCCAGCAGCTCCTGCCGCCATTGACTTCACGCAGCTGCAGGGGCTGCTCTTCGACATCGACGGCACACTGTGCAACAGCGACCCCCTGCACTTCCAGGCGTGAGTCATGTGAGCTGCCCCTTCATGCACAGCTGTTGACGGATCCAGGCTATGCGAGCCTCAGGCTGCCAGAAAGAGATGACAGGAAGGGCTCATTAACATCACACAACTACACCTGTGTGCGCCAGGCATGTAGACATCCTGTGGCCCCTCTTTCACTTACCCATCATCACACCCTCCTCCCTCCCTGACTCCAGCCCCTGCTCCATCTGCCTCATCCCTACTTCGCAGTAGTGCCCCTCCCTAATCTTGAGTCCTGTACGCTCCCTGTGCCCGCCTTCCTCTTGCGCTCTTCCCCTCCCCTCCCCCCTTGCGTGCTGCTGCCACTCCACATCCCCCTGGGTCTTGGGTGCAGGTTCCAAGAGCTGCTGGTGGCGCAGGGCTTCAATGCCGGAGCACCCATCTCGGAGGAGTTCTTCCGCCTCCACATCAGTGGCCGCCACAACCCAGAGATTGCGCTGGACCTGGTGTGACCTGGTGTGGTTTGCTTCTGGTTTGCAGAACCAGCTTTGGCATTGCAGAAAAGACAGGACGCATCATATGCACCCTATGATAATAGCAAAGCAGGCTGTCAGAGCGATGAGGTGGTAGTAGGCAAGCTGGAAGCCTTGCTGACAGACAGGTTGCTGGGCAGCCATGCAGGGTTGGCAGGTGAACAGCAAGGACCTTGTCCACTCCTTGCTCCTGGCCCTTGTTGTCCATACACGACCAGTGCACACACCCCTGCCTGGCATGCCTTTCATGACATGCCATGTCTGGCTCCCGCCCCTCTAAACCGACCGCAACACCTCCCTTCCCTGTTGTTTCGTCCAGAGTGTGCAAGGCAGCCTGGCAATGCTGTACCCTATCTGGCCTTCCTGCAGTTCCCGGATCAGTCGGAGGAGTGGCGCACCGCCTTTTACACCAAGAAGGAGCAGCGCTACCGTGAGCTGGCAGGTCAGGCTGACCCCGGGTAGCTGCCGGGCACAGCCTGGGCTGGGCTAGTGACAGGTTGAGCTGAGTCAAGCAGGCCGGCAGGTCGCGGGAGCAGACCTGCGCATCACAGGAGCGGGCCGGCAGGTTGTGTGCAGACCAGCGCTAGGCTCGCTGACAACAGCCAGGCGCCCAGCGAGATAAAACGGCCAGCAGGGTGGTGCGACGCAGCTGCCCAGTTCCTGGATGATGGACGTTGAACTTTAAACGTCAATCTTGATGCAGAGTAGGGGAGGACAAGTAGAGACAGTAGGTTATTGAGTTAGTAGTTGAGAAGGGAGCATGTCATGCAGATGGGGAGCCAAGAGGTCGAGTCAGGGTGGGTAGGGGATCAGATGGTAGAGCAGGCTCTGCACCCACAATGGTGGTGGCAGTGTTGCGCCATCGCTCCCCGACCCTGACCCCAGGTGGCAGCCTGCAGCGCCTGCCTGGGCTGTCACGCATGATGGCCTGGGTGGAGGCGAGGGGCTTACGCCGCGTGGCAGTGACCAACGCCCCCCGGGCCAACGCACAGCTCATGCTGGACGCACTGGGCATGCAAACCTGGTTTGAGGTGGGTGAACAGACAGCTTCTCACCAGCTTCTTCCACACCACAACCCAGCATAGATGTTGCCTTCTGCCATAGGTGCCAAGGTGAGTATTTTGCGGGGCTGCTGCCTGGGCGACAGGGGCAGCTGCGAGCGACAGTTTGCCTGGCCATGGCTGCAGGCAGTTGTGCTGGGGGAGGAGTGCACCCGGCCCAAGCCCTTCCCCGACCCCTACCTGGTGGGCCTGCAGCAGCTGGAGCTGCAGGGTCAGGGCCAAAGGGCGCTGGTGCTGGAGGACTCCCCCGCAGGAGTGCAGGCCGCTGTGGCAGCTGGCATCCCGGTGCTGGGCCTGACCACTGGCCAGTCAGCAGAGACGTTGGTGGAGGCTGGGGCTGTGGCAGTGGTGTCTGACTTCAATGGGGTTATGGATCTCATTGAGACAGCGCAGGGCCCACACGCAGCGCGCTAACCAGCTGGGGTGTCGTGATGATGCTCTCAGTAAGCGCACCAAGGCTGAGCAGGCAGCTGAGCCCGTTCAGCCCACCAAGGGTTAAGGCAGGGCCAAGGGCAAGGCTGCTAAAGCCAAGCCAGCACTACAGCCAGGCAGGTGGCTGGACAGGGACTGCTATGCAGCGCTGAACATGCAGCGCATTGGGGAGAGCAGGTGGCGCCCACTAGAGCTGTGCTGGTGGCCAGAGCAGGCAGGGAGTACCCTGGCCTGTGCTACAAGCGTCTGCGAGACCGGCCACCCAAGGCCCGGCAGCAGCAACAGCCTGTTGTGGCACAGTAATGTGTGTCTCCCCATTGAGCTGTCATCAGCTTACAATTAGTGCATGCAGGTCATGCTAACTCTAGACCATAGCCCTACAAGGGGTCAAGCAATGGTGTAGGTGGTAAGCAGCCCATGCCATGTGCCATGTGCATGGGTACATAACTCCACACAGCCCCTTAACACCATTCTAAGTTGTCCCTAATGTGCCCTTGTGGTCCCTAGTCGTCTGGCTTGAATGGAGGCCCTAGTGAGGGATGAGGGGGCTGTGGTGATGGCAGTGATGGCAATGGCAGTGAGACCCTAACAATGGTAGGGAGTGATGGTGAAATGTAGAGAGGGCGCTGGCACTGTGTCAGCCTTTTGGGCTATCCACTGAGTACACAAAGTGTGCTTGCTCGCACTGTTTGTGATCGTCCATGTCCGTGCCATCATTCTGAAGCTGGGTAAGGCCGGCCTTGTGGAGTGCAAGGCCCTGAATTCTTCTTTGGTTGAATTTGATGCGGCACATGAAATAAGGTGATGTTACCTACAGGTTGGGAACTATCTATCACGCACTTCTTGCATGGCTAAGGTAAGCTAGGCTAGGCTGGGCTAGGTTGATACGAAGAAGTACAGGCTAGCTCAAACTAAGAGGCATGACTTGTTTTGCTACATGCTAGTTCAAAACAAAAAGACGGGTGATGCTATGACGCATGCCCAACTGCCACACCAAGGCGTAGTCCAGGCAGAAGGGATCACAAGCTGATGAATGTGTGCCGCTTGATACATTTTGAGCTAGGCATTTCATTCAACATATAACGGTCATCTCCCTGCCATGCTGTCAGTGTACAGCGAAGTGAAGCATTCCTATACATAGGTAAAGAATTCCGAGTTTCTGCGTAAGTGTGGGTTTTGACTTTGCTCACAACGCATCACCTGTTACCATAGCTGTGCCAGGTGCTCGGTGCTGGAGTCGGTGTGATTGCTAAATGGTCGCTCACGCTGCGCTATGTACCTGGATACCCCCTAGTGACTGGCGCTCGCGGTACAGATTGGCTGATGACCCGCTGGCGCAGCTCAGCTCAGAGCATCAGGTGGCTACTCCAGCTTCCATATGCGCGTGTACTCCATATACTAGCGATTGCAACGTGCGGTAGGCTGGACTGCATCATATTTGACCTGCAGTCAAAGCTGAAGACCCTGCAATTGCAGCTGGCCGCGGATGGCTCTTGGGACAGCGTGCGGCACGGTGAGGTGTGCGTACCAGCGAACTCACCGCATATACCCCGCAGCGTGTCACAGAATATAGGCCCGCACCACAGCTGCCTCGCCACAATGCGCATGACCTTCAACACAGCACAAAAAGTGGCAGCTTCGTGGCAGTGTGTCATAGGTGTTAGCCACCACAATTGTCGTCCATAGTTGCATGGGGAGCAAGGCACCCAGTCGTGACACAATGCCATGCAGGGATGTTACCTGCAGCTTTGGGTACTTAGCTCTATCATTCCTGGCTTCCTACAACCTGGATATTGGACTCAGGCCTCGCCAAGGGCTGCGGCTATGCACTCATGGCCTGAGCTCTTTAGCAGTCGTTCCTGTCAGCTAGCACGAGCGGCCATCTCATTCTAAAGAAATTCTTCTGTGGCATCTGACGTTAGCCATACCTACACCAGGGGTCCATCTCGCTAGGCTGTCCATGACGTGTTTCTCTGCCGTGGTTTCTACAGACCTGTACAGCCTCCGCCGTTTTGCCAAAGCCAGAGGATGGGACCTGGCCGCAGCTGCAAAGATGTGGAAAGATATGCTTGACTTCAGGTGTGGCACATGCATAGCAGTGTGCCTCTTGCGCAGAGGCAGTTAATGTGAAGCAGTGCAGCACAGATAAGAGGCTCAGCCAGCTGTGGACGGCCACTAACAAGCGAGCCTGAAGCATGTTATGTCTATGTGTATGTCTGTTGTAGCAGAAGTGATGGTTGAGCATTGACTCAGCAATGCCTTGACCGAGGAGCATTGTTGTCATGCAGCTGACAATGTCAACCATGACAATGGTTGCTATGCAGGAAGCAGAACCAGGTGGACCAAATCTTGACAGACTTTGTGTACAAGGAAAAGGATGCAGTGGTGGAGGTGTTTCCGCAAGGCCTCCATAAGACAGACCGCCAGGTATGGCCTGGCCGCTCGCCATCAGTTCCCCTACTTGGCCCCTGCTACCTCTCACCTGCCACATTGCGGTGTGGTGCTCATAGGGTCGGCCCGTCATGGTGTACAAGTTCGGAGCAGCAGACATCAAGAAACTAAGAAGAATTACCTCTGACGAGAGGCTGATCAGGTTTCACATCCAGGTCAGTGCAGCTTGGTCACAAGTCCTGGCGACAGCCTATGAGCACACGTGGTCGCAACTGGGAACTACAACTGTACCGTCCCTGTCTACCGATACTTTTACACAGCTTTTACCAGCCAAGCAGTCCGCCCTGGTTCACAGGCGAAGGCATGCCTGCGCAGGAGAATGAGCGTATCATGCGGCAGGTGCTGCCAGCGTGCAGTGTACTGCTGGGGCGCCACGTGGAGAAGATGACGACCCTGATTGACATAGCAGGGCTGTCCATGGGGTGAGCCACTGCCACGCCTTGGTTGCTGCTCTGACAGGGCATGGTCACATGCCAGGTGGCTGCTGCGCTTCTCACTTGCATATGTCAATGTCCCGCGTGTATGGGTGTGTGCTGCACGCGGAACGACAAGCATTCCTATACCTTCTGCACCAAGCTCGTCAGCACCTACCTCATCAGCCCCTCATCGGCCCATCATCTTCTGCTCGGCAGAGTTCTTGCTCTTCTTGCACCGCTTTACACCTGGCACCTTCCGTTTGCCTTGCTGCATGCCTACTCATGTATTCAGGGACGTCAGTGCTGTGTTGGACATGCTGAAGGCATTTGCCAAAGTGGACGGCAGCAACTATCCGGAGACCCTGGGCTGCATGGTCATCGTCAACGTGCCATGGATGTGAGCGTCGCAGGCCACCAGCACATCACCCGCTGCCAGTCTAGGAGCTTTGCATATCACTGCTGCCAGGGCTGTGAGACGCAAAGCGATGGTCCCACATTGCTGCTCTATCACGAGGTGTAGGGGGCTCCACTGGAACCCTTAGGTACAGTAGCCTAGCGCTAAATGTGCACCCTGCACTAGCAAAGGCCGAGCCAAGCCCTGTCAACCTCGGGTGTTCCAGCTTGGGACGCTCAGCTGCCTTCCTGGTGTCAGCCACGCCCGACCACACCCTTGCCCGCAAGTCTGAAGTCAGACATCAGTAACATGCTACCCTTGCTGCAAGTCATGCCCCTCTACCTTTTGTCCATCTGCATACTGCAGCATGAAGGGTCTGTTCAGTGGCGTCAAAGTGTTCATGGCACCTGAGACACAAAAGAAGATGGAGGTGCTGGACACCAGCTATCACACACGTCTGCATCAGCTCATTGCTCCAGACAGCCTACTGGCCGAGTACGGGGGCACATCACAGGGCAGATTAGGCGATGCAGTTGGCCCCTGGACCGCAGCCCTGTTCAGCATGCAAGCAATCATGGGGCCTATGCAGCCTCCTGCACCAACCCCAGCTCTTGAGGTGCAGCTGGGCTCAGACATCATGCTTGTCAATTGTGGGCAAGTCACTCTTGCCGCCCCTGCAAAGCGTCAGCACGACCCTGCCGGCTTTGCTTCTGATACAGCCAGCCAGCATGACGCAGCAGAGCGGCACAGCCCACCCCACAAGCGGCAGCAGGGGCCCCAACAGCCAGCACTGGATGCGCACATGCTCCTGCTTCCTGGGCTCCCTGTTCAGCAGGGCCAAGAGCGAGCACGCAGCAGTGAAGTGAGAGTCATGGTGGCAGGCACCTCCTCCAGCTGCGTGACAGGCGACAACCATGTCACCCTTGGCAGCCATGCTGAGCTGCACCTGCGAGAGCAGACGCCTCAGCCTGGGCAGAGGCCACCACAGGAGGCCGGTGTCAACACTGCAGAATGGCTGGCAGTGCTGGACCCAGCCCAGCAGCCAGCCAGCCACAGTGACCAGGCTCACTGCTATGTGCAATCCTGGGGCCACCAGGCCTTAGACATGGCACCACCGGCAGCCTGCCCTGCAGCCACAGCCCTAGCAACACCTGAGGCTGCTGTGCTGGCTGAAGGGGTGCTCGACATCCAGCCTGCTGCTGCAGCCAGCCAGCTGCAGCTCCAGCACAGCAACACCCCCTGGACCCTACCAGAGCAGTTTGCTGCTGCGTTTGAGCACGCTGCTGGTAATGCAGAGCTGGCAGTGGACCGCAGCAGCATGCACAGCTTCCACTCCTGCCGCAGCCACGACAGCTCTGCCACCTCCCTGAGCTCCCGCTCCCTCGCATACTATGCAGCCATGGGCAGCCTACCCCACCCAGGCCATGCAGGCACCCGGGGCACCGCACCCAGCTCCTACTTCACCCCCGGCAAGGCCCAGCAGCAGGAAGGGGCCGCTCAGCGGGGTGGCCCATTGTCAAGCTCTGGGCCGCTACCCTCGCCCGCTCGCCATGCCGTCATGCCGGCAGGGTTTGCTTACCAGCTGGGCAGCCGGGCGCCCTCTGCCCCTGTTACCGGCTCTGCCCAGCTGGCGCCACGCACGGCACCAGGGGCGTGGTCACGGCCTGGGCTGGGGGAAAGGCAGCGGGGTGGTGTGGAGCAGGCTGGCTGGGGTGCTGGCTCAGCAGTATCCAACAGTGGGGCGCCTGAGCGCATGTCAATCAGCAAGGTGGAGGAGGGTGATGAGCTGCCGCCCTCGCCCAGTAGGAGCCGCAGCCCCAGCCAAGCTGACCTCCTCAGCCCCAGCGCCCTGCAAAGCAGCCAGGCACCCCTCCCCTCATCCTCCACTTGGTACGCCAATGCAGCCACAGCTAGTAAGAGAGCCATCCCGCTGATGGTCTTGCGCTGGTTTTGGGGCACCTCTGGCTCGTTTGGCCCTGAAGCGCCCTACTCCCAGCTGCAGGAGGCCCCCTTGCCTGGCCTGCCTGAGCAGCAGGCCAGCCCCCCCTCCCTCCCTGTTTCCCCGCCTGCTGCACTGCAAGCCGGCTCAGGGAGCCAGCCAGGCAAGGCTGATGCAGGCAGCACAGGTGCAGCAGCTGCTGCCAGCCCAGCAGCTGAAGAGAAGGCTCAGCAGCAGCCAGAGGGCACAGCTGACCCTTCAGATACTAGGACTCCCCCTTCAGCATCCTACGGTGCTCGAGTGGCTGCAGCGCTGATTGACATGGGGGGCAGGTGGAAGGCCCCAGGCATGACCGCAGCCCATGCCAGCCTGGCAGGCAACGGCCACAGCTTTGCCGCAGGGCAGAACGGGCTGCAGGAGCAGCATGGGTTGCAGGGGGCTGGGGGCCTGGGCCATGACCAGGAGCTGAGCGTGAAGCACCTGGTCCATGCCCGGCAGGAGGGCAGCGGCCTCAGCCCCTTGCAGCAGGAGGGGATGTGCGGCTCGTGTGACCTGCACCGCAATTCTATGGGCACAGCCAGTGACATGCAGAGCTGGCAGGGCCTGGGCGATGCTGTGGAAGACCACGAGCAGCAGCAGTTTGGCAGGCACAGTCATACTCAGTACAGCAGGCATGGGTCAGCACGCAGGCAGTTGCTGGACCCAGCGACTGACCAGGAGCAGGACACAGAGCTTAGTGCCACTGGCGAGATGGACCTGACAGGGACGAGGTCCGCAGGTGGACATAGGCCAGAGGGGTGGTGGGGTCAGCACCACAAGACCCCCTCCCGTCAGCACCTGCTGGCCACACAGCAGCCCAGCAGCTCCGCTGTCGGCAGCGCCACCAAGGGCCCTGCCGGGCACCCTGGCCACCACCAGCACCACCCCCATCCTCCGCACCCTCACTCCAGCCAGGTGCAGCCAGGCAGCCCCAGCCCCCTCGCCACTGCGACCTCGACCAGTCATGGTGTGGGGGTGCATGCTGCATCAGACAGGAGGCTCCTGGGTGATGGACGGCACCACAGCTTGCCGTCAGGTGACCGCAGCTCTTTGGTGCAGGAGCCAGCTGCTCCAGGACCTGCCCTGTCCAGCCACGGAGTTCCCCTTGCAACCAGTGGCCTGGCCTCAGCTGCATCAGACGACATGGTGCTCTCTGATCACCGGGCAGGGGTGGCCAGCGCACGTAGCCTGGCCGTCTCATCCCTGACAGCCCGCAGCCGCCACGCCCGCCGTCTCAGCGGCGGCAGTGGGCTGGCTGGCAGCGTCACGGTGCTCAACGCATCAGCGGTGCGCATGCTGCCCGGCATGCAGTCGCTGGGCCGCCGCTCTGCCCAGACCAGCTCTGGACCCTGGCAGCAGGACCCAAACCCGCAGCACTGCGGCGGCAGCAGTCGCCAGCAAGGGTGTGCTGTCCCGGGGCAGCACATGCCTTGGCCTGTGTCAACCCAACGCTTCATTGACAAGCCGGACAGTGAGGATGAGGAGAGGCAGCTGCTGGCAGGTGTGGCGCACAGCAGTGGTGGGGCTGGCAGGCGGGGTGGCCAGGGTGTGGTTGCAGCTGTCATCCGCTTCCTTTGCTGCTGTGGTCCCTTCCCCAACTAGGGACACACGAGGCTGGTGGCGTGAGTGGCTGACGGAGAGGAAGAGTGGCCTGTCAGAGTGCAGGATAGTGCGTGACGCATAGCACCAGCGACAACAACAGCAGGGCTCAGCAATCTCAGCAGCTGGAGATACTCTTCTCAGCTAACCCAACAGTCTTGTCAGATCTTCTAATTCTCCAGTGCTGCCATAACATCATCATGGGTGGCAGCATTGACAATGTAGGTCTGGCAGCATAGGGCAGGGGTTTGAGCATTGACGCGGATGTTGCTGGCAGCCGCTTGTAGCCAGTCACACAGACAGTAGCCAGCAGCCCAGCTTACAAAGTGTACACAACGGTTGTCAACATGAGCTGTGCCCATATGCCATATGAACATGACAGTGAACATGAATCGTGGCCACATGTCACAGTCGATGCAATAAATAACAAGACAGTCCAGTGCAGGGTGACCATGATTACTCATTGAATTGGCAATGTAGGTCGTCCAGGGCATTGCCACACTTTCAGCCTTAACAGTGTAGTGAACCCGCCACTACACTCTATCCTGATCAGGTTTTGTAGCCGCCTGTTCTACATGTTCCACAAGTGACCAACACTGGCATGGGTCGGTTTGCCCTGGCAACCAAGGATGTTGCAAGTGGTCCGTGACATCACCTCATCACAATCAGCAAGCCCGCAACTGTGCAGGACTACACCCATGCACAGGCATCAGTAAGTGAACCTTTCCACCCTGCAGCAGCAGTGCTCCAAGTCACTTGATACTGAGCTGCCCCACCCCAGCTGCCAGCCTGTTACGCCACGGCCTCAGGGGCTCAGATGCAGAACGACAACTGCATGTAAGATGCATGTCAGTCGCTGCATAGCTGGGCTATGATTAATGCTGGCGCCAGAGTCTTGTCGCTGATAAGGCTCCGCTGGCCTCCTGCAAACCATCCTGGTTTTTAAACCATGCTGCATGCATCTAAAAGTCGTCAAAGTTGTACCCGACCTTGGAGAGTGACAGCTGGGCGGAGGCCTGCAGGATGACGACCTGCATGCCAGGTGCAGCATCATGGTGTGTTGGGGGGGACCCCAGCTGCACCTCGCGGCACATGCAGGTTGCTGCCTTCACACAGCAATGACGTTGCCAACACCCACCTCTCAGACGTCCCCTGCTTACCCAACAATGATGTGCTGCTGTGCATTAAAGCTGTTGCATGTAAGCTTAAAAACGTGAGAGGAACAATGCATGGTTTGGTGTCTTTACTACAACACTTGCAGCAAGAACAACCTGGATACTACAGCTACGAAGGTTTGACTAGTGTGACCCATTGATGGGTCAGCAGGTGCTACATTTGGCTGACGGCTACCTGGCTGTCAAACATGAGTGGATCCAGCTTACCCGTGTGAACTCCTCCATGCCCATGCCCACCCTCATGGGCAGCTTGCCGCGCCTGAACACAACCACTCCTGCAGGACGCGAAGCTTTGGCTCCCTCAGCCACCTGCACGGCCAGAACGTCACACCCCCTCCATTCAACATGTGTGACCACCAGGCCGCTGCATGGATGCCAGAGCCATGGTGGTTCCTTTCACATCTTGCATGGCTGACCAAGTATTACGGCTGGCCAGGGCGCAGGGCTGGCCGGCCTGCAGCCATGTCTCACACTCGTCCTTGCTCCATCCCAGTGTGACCCACACCTGTGTCCTCCATGCTTGAACCAGCTCAGCCTCAATGGTGCGGGTGGGCATGGTGCGCAGCTGCAGGTTGTGCCACTCGAACTCCGGCCACTGCATGTGGCAGGCACTACAGCAAGATAAGAAACATGTATCGCCTAACCTGGCCGTATTAGCATGGCGCAGGCCAGGTAATGTGCATGCACACCTGTCATGGAACTGAACGCTGGTGTGGATGTTATGTGTAGGAGTGCAATGTGTGGTGCAGCACAACTTTGTTTCTTTAGCTCCATGCGCTCACCTGGCGCATGATGGTTATGCAGTGCATGCAGTCATGGTGGTCTTCAAACATCACCACCCGCACATCACGGCTGCGACCAGGCAGGGCCACCCAGTCAAGGTTGGATGTTGAAGCACACTGCCACCAAGGGCGTGACGGCTTGGAAGTAGGTGAGGCAACAAGCTGGGCAAGCACATGAAGGCTGTGACACATGAGCAGTCTACAATTAGAAACATCATACACATCCAAGCTGAATACAAGAAGAAACATTATGTTCACGCTTTTGCTGATGGTTGTGCAGGCTGAACGCTATGTCTGCAAAGACGCCACGCTTGCAACTGATTTGATACTATTGCCCTGTGTCAGTTTAAAATGCCAGCTTGACCCATGCCATGGTGGTCATGATGGGGTTGATGAGGATCATGGTTACCAACCAGCAATATGGTCAGGACGCTGAGCTGAAGGATGCCCAATTGGGATGCTGAGGTGAACTTGGTGATTGGTAGGGCTGCAAGAAGCAGCCACAGAGTACACCTGCTGCTGTGCTCATGCTGTGCTTATGTGATGGCCTGCAAGGTGATAACTTGCTTCATGCATGTACCCAGCACATATTCCCATGCATGCACATGGTCGTTGGCACACTCACACTTCTGGGTCCATGGAAGTGTCTAGCTGCAGCAAGCCGTTGCTGCCGTCACTGTAGCCTATGCTGGGGGTGAACAGTGCCTGCAGCCATCCACACAACGCACCACCCACCACCAGGCAAGCTGCGGCGGCAGCACCAGAAAGGGTGTGCGAGCAGCACTAAGCCATGCTGCAAGCCACTGTCAATATGGAGGCAGGCAGGAGATGCCAAGGTGGGGGTTCCTGCTACCTGCTGCACCCACCCCAACTAGGGTTTGGGTATAGGCTGGGGAGGACTAGGGTTAATTTAGGGTTTGGGTATAGGTTACCCTTATCACCCTTCACCCTACCTCGACTCTAACTGCACAGCAGGTATTGA
The DNA here is from genome assembly GCA_030144725.1 of Haematococcus lacustris. Lineage (NCBI taxonomy): Eukaryota > Viridiplantae > Chlorophyta > Chlorophyceae > Chlamydomonadales > Haematococcaceae > Haematococcus > Haematococcus lacustris. Next base: position 3,537,183 of record JASKMD010000024.1, on the reverse strand, counting down.
CACACTTTCACAATTCTCAGGTTAAGCAAGAGCCATGCAAAGAGAGGGGAGCGTGCAAAGCCACATGGTCCAACCAGCTAGGCATCAGCTACTCATCACACTCATCACGGCCAAGCCTCACCCCAGCTCACCCCAACAACCCTAGCCTAGCCAACAACCCAGCATCACACTTGACACACAACAACCCCTCACCTGGTAGCGCTGCTGCCACCACTTGACCTTGTCCGTCCCAGGTAGACCAGCCCCTGGCCCCTGCGTGGTCCCCCCTGCAGCCCCTCCTGACCCCCCTGGCCCCCCTGACCCCCTGGCTGCTTGTAACTGCCAGTCCAAGGGGTCCTTAGGCACTCTGTGCCAGTCTATGCCCGACACATGGTCTATGACGCCCTCCTGGTCGCTGCTGGGCAGGGGCCGCCCAGAGTCATCGAGGCGCAGCCCTGCACCACCCTGGATGGTGGGGGCGGTGGAGGGGTTGCTGGCAGCGGCCACAAACCGCATCGCGTCCTGCAGGCAGGCAGGCAGGCAGGCAGGCAGGCAGAGGAGGGTGGGAGCTGGCGAGGGGTGCAGGCCGGCAGCTGGCGGTGAGGCAGAGCAAGCGGTTGGGGGAGCAGGGTGAGGGGGGGGGGGCGGGGGGGGGGGGGGGCGGGGGGGGCGCGGGGGAGGGGGTGCGCCCTCTTGGCTGACCTTGACGGTGTCCTGCCGATCCCCTGGAGCGCGCTGTTTGCGCCAGGGGCGAGGGATGCCAGCCCGCTTGCTGACCACGCCCCCTGCCCCCTGGCCCCCCCCCTCCCCCTCCTCCCTCGTTGACCTGAGGCCGGATGCTGTTGGTGGGTCGCTGCTGCCTGAGCCATTGCTGGGGATGCCACTGGCCCCCTGGCTGCTGCTGCTGCTGCTGCTGCTGCTGCCATTGGAGGGGGTGGCAATGGAGGGGGTGGTGGTGTTAGGGCGTGTGCTGTCGTTGGTGGTGTAGGTGGTCAGCTGCTGCTGCAAGGGGGGTGGGCTGGACAACCTGGGGAAGCTTGGCTTGGCCGCTTGAGGCCCCTTACCCCTGGACCCTGCCCCGCCCCAGCTGCTGCCCCAGGCCCTTGACCCCTTGCTGCTGGGGGGAGCACTGCCACTGCTTGGCTGGCTGCTGCTGCTGCTGCTGCTGCTGCTGCTGGGCTGGCTGCTGCTGCTGGGCTGGCTGCTGCTGCTGCTGCCGCTGCCGCCCGCTTGCGTCACAGCCATGTCGGCCTGCAGCTGAGTGAGGTTGGCCTTCAGGTCAGTCACCTGCTGCACCAGGGCCTGCAGCCGCTGGCCCCCCCCCTGACTCCCCCCTGCCGCCAGGGGCTGGGCCTGACTGCCTGCACCCCTGGGGCGGGGGAACGCAGTGACCAGGGACCCTGGCCGGCTGCTGCCTGCCCTTACCCCCTCCACACCTCCCCCACCGCTGCTGCTGCTGCTGCTGCTGCTGCTGGGGGGGGCGCTGCCCTGCCCTGCTGTCAACTGCTTCACCTGCTGCTCTAGGTCCTCCAGCAACTGCTGCATGGCCACTATGCTCCCAGCAGCTCCATGTGGCACCCTGGAGCTGCTCTCCCCCGCACCTTGATCCTGACCCTGCTGCTGCTGCCGTGCTCTTGCTGCTGCTGCTGCCGCTGCCACTGTGCTCCTGACCCCACCTGACCTGGGCCACCCCTCCCTGCTGCCCTGGGCCTCCCCAGCCCCTGAACCTCGCAGCTGCTGCCCCAGCTGCTGCCCCTCCTGCTGCCCCTCCTGCTGCCCCTCCTGCTGCCCTTGCCGCCACACCCTCAGCTCCTGCTGCTGCTGCTGCTGTTGGGCGTCACGCAGGCCGGCTGCCTGGCTGCCTCCCCGCTCTGCTGCCCCCTGGCTCCCCTGGGCCTGGGGGGGCGTGGGATGAGCATCAGGGGCGGGGGGGCTGCTTGGTGCCGCCGCCGCCAGCTCCTCCGCCTGCAGCTGGTACCACTCCTCCAGCAGCTCGTCCCTCTGCTCCTTCAGGGGCATGCCCGCGGCGTTGAGGGCGCGTACCAGGGCGGCGTCAGTGGGCCCGCTCTCGGCCAGGATGGCGGCCACTGCGCTGGGCTCCTGTGGGTGGGGGAGCGGGGCAGGTGGGCCAGGGGGAGGGGCAGGGCAGGGCAGGGCAGGGGGGAGGGGAGCAGGGCAGGGCAAGGGAGGGGCAAGGCAGGGAGGGGGGTCCGGCACTACCCAGGTCAGCCTTCCCCCTCGTGGCCTCTCTGGCCATGTTGGCTCCAACCAATTCCCTCCACCCACCCTGGCTATGTTACCGCCAACCACCCACCCTGGCTATGATGATCTTCTAAGACTTGCACTGGCACATGATCTAGGACTCGCACACATTATAAAATCAAACTCACACTCGACACCAATTTGAAGTCATAAAGTCATACTGTAAAGTAAAGTCGTTTGTTCATCCAAGCCACCCTCACCTGCACTGCAGCCTGCAAGCCGTTGCCAGGGCCGCTACCACCACTGCCAGCATCCTGATCAGTGCTGCTGCCAGCCTCCCCATCAGCAGGCGGCAGGGGAGTGCCGTCAGCAGTGATGGTGACCGGACCTCCCAGCCGCCGCCCCGGCCGCACCATGCTCCTTTGTGCTTTGAACGCCTGGGAGGTCCGGACGCAGGTTCAAATCCCAGCTCAGTGCACTACCGCCAGATTCTTTTTGTGTGTTTGGGAGCCAAGCTCTACTGCCTTGAGGCGGTGCAAGAAAATGGCAGCGGACAGAGGGAGGGGCTGCCACAGTGCAGGCAGAGGTGGTGCGGGGGCAGTGCAGGCACAGGGCGATGAGTCTGTGCAGGCAGAGGGCGATGACTTAATGGGAGAGGTGGTAGTGGAGGAGGCAGGGCAGCAGGTGAGGTGAGGTGACGGGCAGGGCAAGCTTGCTGGCATGTGGCGCAGACGGCGTCATCGCAGGCATAGGACGGCATAACTGCGGTGGGGTGGGGTGGGGTGGGGTGGGGTGGGGTGGGGTGGGGTGGGCCGCCTGCTCACCTCCCTGAAGGCCTCATACTGCTCAGCCAGCTCATCGCCGCGTGACCAGGGGCCTGGTCTTGACCGGGAGGCCCGGCTCCCCCGGCTGCTGCTGCTGCTGCTACTGCTGCTGTGGCTGCTGCTGCTGGTACAGGGAACAGAGCTGCTGCTGCTGCTGCTGCTGCTGCTGCTGCTGTTGTTCAGATGTACGACATTGGTATTGAGAGCCCCGGCTCCTGCCTGCACCTCAACATCAGGGCTGAGGCCATTTGGCCTGACCTGGCTGCTGAAGCTGCTGCCAGGGCCAGGGGCAGGGGCAGGGGCAGGGGCAGGCTGGTGACTGTCTCCACGACCTGACGCGGCCAAGGCCCCAGACCCTGATCCCTCACCCACCCCGCCACCCACCCCTTCCACCCCCTCCAGCCAGGGTGGCTGCATCACTCTGGCTGCAGGCTCACCCTGCTCTGTGTCGCTGGCTTGGGGCTCTGCTGCTTTGCCGTCAGGCAGGCTGGCCATGCCGGCTGTGTCAGCGGCAGCCCTCCCCCCTGCTGCCTGGGGGGCACTGTGTGAGGGGCCCTGAGCTACTCCTGGCACTGGGACTGCCACGCCCCCCAGCAAAGCCTGCCACACTAGACCCACCTCCGCCCTTTGATCATCCTGCTGCTCCTGGGCCCCCTGCTGCTCCTGGGCCCCCTGCTGCTGCTTCCATCCCTGCCTCCGCTTTCTGCCATGCAACCCCCACCTGACCTGCCCCCCTGACGACCCCGGCCACCTAACCCTGCTTTTACAGCTGGGCTGGGGACCCTGCTCCCTTCCACCGTGCTGCCCCTCCTGCCCCTCCTCCCCTTCCTGCCCCTCCTCCCCCTCCTGCCCCCCCTGCTGACTGGCCCCAGAACTGAGACTCAGCTGCCCCCCCTGGCCTTGCTGCACCCCCATGGGCGTCAGAGGCAGTGGGGGCGGCTCAATGACCTGGCTGGCTGTTACCACCTGAGGGGGGGAGGCAGGGGCAGGCCAGCCTGCGCTGCCTGCTGCCGCCCTCCCCCCTGCTGCTACAGGTAAATCAGCTGGATCAGTGACAAGGTTGCCATTGTCAAATACTTGGTTCAGGGTGGGTGTCTGATCCAGCTGCTGTGTCTGCTGCTGCTGTGTCTGCTGCTGCTCTTGGCTTTGCTGTACTTGCTGCCCTTGTTCCCGCTGCTGCGTTTCATCAATGTGCTGCATGGTCCCAGGATCCACTTGCTTGGTTTGCTTGGCTAGCATAGGCTGCTGCTGCCGCTGCTCCTGCTCTGCCTCAGGGTCGGCCTTCGAGTGCAGTTGGGCAGTTACAGAAGGCTGCACCAACGGCTGTTGCCCGCGCGGAGATCCGGCGCTTGTGGCCGCCGATGCCGGCATATCGGATCCGGGCTCCGGGTCCCACCCGGGAAATCGGAACGCTTCTTGCGACAGCGCGGAGGGGGACACTCCAGACAGCGCGGCCAATTCCGTCAACGACAGAGGGATCTGTGGCGCCATAGCGCCACCCGCTGACCGGCCGCGCGACCCAGATGGCACCGTGTGCGCGGCACCGGTACCGTACGGCGCTTGCGCCGGGCTAGGTGCGGCAAGCGACGCGAGCAGTGGAGGTGACTGGGCAGGGCGGGATGAAGGAGGCGGCGGTGCAAGCGAGGGTGTGGATGGGTGCGGGAGGAGGGGCGATGATGAGGAGGGAGAGGGGTCCTCTGCCCGCAGCTGCGGCTCCCTGCCACTGACCAGGTCCGCCAGCAGGTGCTGCAGCTGCTCCTCGTCCAACTGTAAGTGGTCAGAGCAGGCCATGGCTGGCTCACAGCTGACAGGCGTGGGGTGCTTAGGGGGGTGTATGGCCATGAGGGCAAGACAGCAGCAGCAGCCTGCCGACGCGAGAAGTGCAGTCAAGGGGCAGGGGCGTTGCTGATCCAAGGGCAGGTGCTGCCCTGCCCTGATGCCCCTCACCAGCCACCTGCCACAGCCAGCCTGCAGCTGCCCACCCACCTGATGTAAAACCCTGGCCAGGACACTCACTGTTGATTCTCACGGGCTGCCTGCCTGCCTATCTCACGGCCTGCCTGCCTGCCTGCCTGCCTGCCTGTGCGTCTACCTGCCCGCCTTCCCCCCCTTGCCCTTAGGCAGGCTCTGACTCCGACGCACATGCCTGCACCCCACATACCAGTGCCTCCCCCCTTCCTTCCCCCCGCCACCAACAACCCCTACAGCCCCCCCCCTACCGCACCTCCCACCACACCACCCCTACAGTCATCCCTGAGGCCAAATCAAGCACCCCCCCACCCCCCCCACCCCCCCACCCCCTACCCAACCCCCTCCACCTGCATGTTGTAGAAGGTGCTAAGACGGCCCTGGGGCACGACTGCCAGCTGCATGGACTGAGCCTCACTCAGGCTGACCAGGAAGGCTACCTCAGCCCCGACAACCTGCACCCGGGGGGGGGGCTCGCTGGGGCGGGGCACGCCCCTTCCCCCCGCCCCGCCCCGCCCTTCCACCCCCCCGCCCCTGCCCTCCCCCCCCCCCGCCCCCCCCACCCCCTCCACCAGGGAGGAGACCAGGGCCAGGGCCTGGGGCAAGGCGGTGGCAGTGGGGGGCGCCAGCAGCCTGCGCAGGCACGCGCTAATGAACTCGGCGTCCACGCGGTCTTCAAACACCACGAGGCGCCCCAGGCTCCGGGGGGGGCCCGAGGCCTGGCTGCTGCTGCTGCTGCTGCTGCTGCTGGGTGGGGGTGGGGGGGGGCGTGGGGGGGAGGGGTAGGAGGTCCAAGGGTCGAGGTGGTGCGGGGAGGAGGTGGGGGGGGGAGAGGGGGGGCAGACGAGGCAGGATACCGTGCCTGCATGCAGAGCGGCAGGGTAGGTAAGGAGGCAGGGGGGAGAGGGGAGGGGGGAGGGATCCTACTATCCTGTTTCATCTGATCCACTTTTGCAGCTGGTGGATTGGGCAAATGAGGGCAACTGAACTCCCATCTATAGCTATAGCTGCCAGCATGCAGGCCGGACCCCCCTGCCCCTCTCAGTGCGCCCCTTGCCCCTAAACCTGCCCCTAGCCCTGTATCGGGTGCAGCCAGGGGGTGTGCACCCCCCTGCCCCCCTTGCCTTCCCGCCTGCACCCCCTGCACCCCCAGCCCCCCCTGCACCCCCTGCCCTCCCGCCCCTGCTGCCCCCATCTTCCCCGCCCTACAAACACATCAAAGCTTGGACCCCCTCACCTCGCCCCGCAGTTGATGTAGAAGGCGCGCTGCAGGCCCTGCCACCAGTCAGGCTCAAGGCCAGCAGCGGCCTCCCCGCCAACCCCGCTGGCACGCTGCCCAGTGCTCACAGCAGCAGCAGCAGCAGCAGCAGCAGCAGCAGCAGCAGCAGTTGTGCCAGGGGCGCCAGCAGCAGGGGCAGGGGAGCGAGCTGAAGGCTGTGGTGTGTGAGGGGTGGGGTGGGTCAGGGCATGCTGCCCAGCAGCAGTGAAGCCCACAGGCTGTGCCTGGGCCCCCCCCTGCTCTGCTGCTGCTGCTGCTGCTGCCTGGCCTGCTGGCTCTGCGCCGGCTCCCAAGCGAGCCCTGCCCCCCATGATGAAGCGCAGGGGGGCAAAGGGGTCACCCAGGGTGTCAGCCACCACGGCAGAAGCTGAGGAGCCCCCCCCCCAGGCCCCCCCCCAGCAGCTCCCCTCCTGCTGACCCAGGCAGCCCACCCAGCTCGCTTACCACTCCTCTCCCCCCCGCCTGGGCCAGCCCTTGCTGGGGGCCGGGGTCCCCTGCTGCCAGCGCCCCAGGCTGGCCATTACCTAGGGGCGGGGTGAAGTTGGGTGCGGGGTGGGGTGGGGGCCGCAGGCCTGCCTGCAGCTTGGTGCTGCGCTGCACCGCCTGCCTGACCCCCCAAGAGGCCCAGAAGTAGCCACCCAGCAGCAGGCAGGCGGAGCAGGCGGCACCCAGCAGCATGGTGGCCACCTGCTTGTGCTCAACAAGCCACTGGGGCGGGGGCTGTGGAGAGGGCAGCATGCTCCCCTGCTGCAGCTGCTGCTGCTGCTGCTGGTCATAGGGCCTGGCCAGGGCTGGGGAGAAGGGGGGGTGGCGGCCACTCTCCGCCTCTGATTCCGCCTCACTGCTGAGTGGTGTGGCCAGGGCGTCGTGGGCGGGCTGACCTACCACCATGCTGAAGCCACCCCCCTGAGGCAGGCTGCTGGGCGGGCGCTGCACTGCCTGGTCCTGGTCTTGGCCTGACGCTGGCTGGCTGGGCGGCAGCTGCGGTGCCGCGTCTCGGCTTGCTCCTGGCTGGCTCGACACAGGAAGCAGTTTCACAATTGCAGCGGGAGCTCTGCGGGCTGCAGGGGCTCCAGGGGCTGCGCTGTGCAGCGCTGGGCTGCTGGGCTGCGTGTCAGCTTGCGACCGGCAGCTCACGCGACGGGGGGTGCAAGAGTAGGAGCCAAGGTGTGGCCGTGCTGGCGAGCATCGCCATGCTTCGCTGCGCCGAAAATAATCGAGGGCGAGCCGCCTGGGCAGAGGGGCCGAGATGCCCAACGGCGATGCCTGCAGCATTCCTGCCAATGGTCAGCGCAAGCACTCGACGTGTGCCATGTTCGGCGCAGCAGAGTGACGTTGCTTGCTCGCTTGCATGCTTGCAAGCTCAACATGCGCGGCAGTCATGCTGGTAGGGCTGCTTCGGTTCTAATGCTCTTTGCCAGATGCGTGAAGCTGTGGTGTTTCATATGCTTGCCATTCTCTTTGTAATGTCTATATTCTGAATACAATTGTCGCCACTCTAATGATGTGTTTACCAACTTGTGTATTATATACTGTGGTTTTAGTTTTATACACGATACCCCATCACGCTTGTTCAACATATCCTCCACATACCGCTTCATATTCAACAGCACGCTGCACACACCAGGCTGATAGCCTCGAGGTGTGCGCCGCCATTAGCAAACACAGCTGGCAGGCGCCCCCCACTGCATGGTGGTAGTTTCCATGTGCACAGTACACCGGTAGCGAATGCCGCGTTATCTGACCATTAGCGCAAGCCATGGCTGTCTCGCTTTAAGGTGGAGCTTCAAGCTGACGACGCGCATCATGCAAATTGCAACCCGGCCTGTATCAAAATGCGCCCTTCCTAACCTTGCTTGTTTATTCTGACTCACACCATGCTAGGGTTCACATACCCGGCCTGTCTAAAAATGCGCATGCCATCTGGCGACTGATCAGTATCGCAAAACAACAACCGCGACAACAACATGAATGGGCGCACATGGCCTCGGCGTTTTGGCCCTGCCCGACGCCTGCAGCCATAGCACCTAACCTAGCCTAACCCGATACGATGTCTGGTTCACAGTCAGGGCCGCATTCCCCATTCCCCATAGCACCTACCCTAGCCTTCCTCGCCTGCAGAGTCATCCTGACCTAAGCTCTGGTATCCTCACCTAACCCGATATGACGTCAGGTGAACAGTCGGGTCCACATTCCCCATGCGCCAGGAGCGACAAGTAAAACGAGGCGAGATGGGGCGCATCATCATCCACCACCTCCATCCCCCGCTTACCCCCTTACCCCCTTCACCCTAACCCTAACCCAGGCCACCAACAAGCGGACAACAACTCTCATGCACGCTGACTCAGCCACAGCCGACCACTGCTCCCCCAACCCACGCGCACCCTCTCTCCACTCCCTCCCCCTGCCCCCTGCTGGCGGTGCTGGCAGCGTTGCCTGCAGCTCAGTGCCCTGGCTCAGACCCGACTGCTGAGGCCCCCTGCCCTTTCCCACTCATTGCCCCCCGGGCCCATCTCCACCACCACCACCACCACCACCACCACCCCAACCACCCCAACCACCCCAACCACCCCACCTGGCCCATCCCCACCACTGCCTGCTGGCCCAGCTCATCAGCCTACTGCATGAGACTACTGAGGCTGCTGCCCGGGGTGCGGCCAGCTGCCCGCCTGCCTGGCTTCCCCTCCCCTCCCACCCACTGCCCCTCCCCTCGCGCCCCCACTGCCGCCCTGGACTACCCCCCTAGGTGCTGCTGCCCAGGGCATACCGCGCCGCCTGCTGGCCCGCAATGCGACCAAACACGGTGCACTCCAGCAGCGAGTTGCCGCCCAGGCGGTTGCGGCCATGCACCCTGAACACACAGGCAGGCCCAGGGGGGGGGGGAGGGCAGGAAGTGGAGGGCAGGGCAGGGGGGGGGGGGCATGGCAGGGGGGGGGGGGGCATGGCAGGGGGGGGGGGGCATGTGTGCGCCACCTCAGCTGCCGTGTGGCTCTTTAAGTGGACCAGGCAGGAGAAGCCATGGCAGGAGGGGAGGGGGGAGCTGGCGCATAGGGGTATGGGGGAGGGGGGTACAGGCCAGGGGTGGGGGGGGGGTGGGGGGTGCACTCACCCGCCACTGACCCTCCCCAGCCGCATACAACCCGGGGATGGGGGTGCCTGTCGTAGCGGCAGCCGCTGCCACGCCCGCCTCTGACCCCTCCTCACTGGCTGCCGCTGCTGTTGCTGACCCTGATCCATGTTGTGCCTGAGTCGCTGCTGCTGCCCCCCCCTGCCCCCCCTGCCCCCCCTGCCCTCAGCACCCTGGCCTGGCTGTCAATGGCCACACCGCCCATGGTGTAATGAGTGACGGGTGTGACCAAGGCCACAAACATCACACCGGAGAGGTCAAAGCCTGCAACAATGACAGCCAACAATGTGCATGGGGATATGATGAATACAACAAGGCCAGTCACGCCCTCCCCCCCTCCCCCTCCCCCCTCCCCCCCTCCCCCCTCCCCCCTCCCCCCTCCCCCCTCCCCCCTCCCCCCTCCCCCCTCCCCCCTCCCCCCTCCCCCCCATAGACCCAGCCTTACTGGCAGGGAAAGCGGTCTTGCCCCACGCATCCGCCACCGCCCCGGCAGCAGCCTGGTTGTACTCCCGCAGCTCCGCCTCCAGCACTGCCACCTCCACAGCCAGCGCCGCAGCCAGGCCCTGCACCCCCTCCACCTGCACCCCCCCAGGACTGCAGTCGTTGCCCCAATGAGGGCCCAGCAGACTGACACCTGAAACTCGACCAACCTCTAGAGGCACAGCAACCAGGGGGGGGGTCGGCAGTCATGGCGACCTGTGCTTGTGCATGCCCCCCCACCTGTGTCATCAGCTTCTTGGAGCAGTAGAAGTCAATGGCGGCCTGACCATACTCCGCCGCCCCAGCTGCCGGCAGCACCAGCCAGGCCTGCTTGAGGGATTGCCTGGGCCAGGGAGCCAGCAAAGCAGTGGGGGGGTTGGGGGAGAGCAGCAGGCGGGGGGGGTGGGGGGCCGGTAGGGGTGTGGCAAGATTAACACCTCAGCAGCCCCTGGCCTCTAGCTGCATGGTTGCATGGCTGCATGGCTGCATGGCTGCAAAAACACTACCCCTCCCCCTCGCCTGGCCGTTGCCCCCCCTGGCCCCCCCCCTGGCCCCCCCCCTGGCCCCCCCCCTGGCCCCCCCCCTGGCCCCCCCCCCTGGCCCCCCCCCTGGGCCCCCCCCTGGCCCCCCCCCTGGGCCCCCCATGGCCCCCCCCCTGCGCAATCCACTCACTGCAGCAGGGCGGCTGACACGCGGTCCCTCGGCCCTAGCTCATTCACAAAGCGGTGCCCCTCACGGTTCAGCATCACCCCGCCCTGCATGCCGCATGGTGCATGGCTGCATGCCGCCCCTGACCAGTAAAGAGAGGGTGGGGGGGTTCAGGAGGAGGGCTGGGGTTAGGTTAGGCAGGGGCGAGGTGGTGTTGTGTGTGTAGGGGTCACTCACTATGCCCCGCAGCTTCTCAGGCGCTAGGAACTTGGTGTCCGCCTCAGTGGCAGCAGGGTCCACAAAGCCTGCAGCCACAGGGTAGCTGCGGGCTGGTGGTGGGGGGCTGGAGGGCAATGCTGCCAGCTGGAAGGGGGGGCGGGCTGGGGCCAGGGGGGGAAGGAGGGCAGGGCAGAGCAG
>JASKMD010000024.1:3463489-3525759 GCA_030144725.1 Haematococcus lacustris | reverse complement strand
ACTGCAGCTTAACACTGCCTGGGAGTGAAAGGGCGCATGAGCATAGATCGAGTTGGACCAACTCAGATCATACCACCACCTTATCAGGTAGGGTTAGGGTCATGGTCACCAGGTAAGCAGGTAAGCACCCCCAGTTTGATCAGATCAGCACAATTACTTTTGATTACGTTGTGTACAGTCTCAGGGGATGGGTCCTGCCTCATGCCTCAAGGCAGATGCAGGCATGCAGGGCATGGCTGATGTTTCCTGTCCCAGTGAAACAGTGCGTGCCGTGTGTTGCTGCTCCCACCCTTGGTGGCACCTCACCAGCACATATTGCCCTGCAGCCAGGCCGTTGCTAGAACAGCTAGCAGGGTTGACCAGCACCCACGCCTGCTGCTGAGGCAGCTTAGTACCCAGCCCGGGAATCTTCAGCCATTGCACCGAGACAGCGGGAGGGCCCCCTGCAAGGGCCACGTGCATTGCTTGTGACGGCGCCAGCAATGCCAGCGATGTGGGCTTTGTGCGCGCTCACCCAATGTCGCGCAGACGTCCTCCCACGGCAACGTCGTCGTCGCCCACATTGGGCAGCATGCACGTGACGTGCCCAAGGCGTGCTGATGCGTATCGGATATGGGTACGGGTTGGGGATGTGACCGACGCAAAGCGCGATGGCGGCATGTTAATGACATGCAAGTTTGACCAAGTCAACTGGCTTTCATTTTTGTGTCACGCCTCAAAATCTGTCCCTTGTTACCCTCTTGCTACTACGAGAGTCGCATATTGATGCATACTAACACAAAGAATATCCCTTCTGCGAGTGGTCGACTTTAGAGGCTGGCTAACACCTCCACATTCAACCAGGGTTGTGACTTTGCGTTTTTTCACTATTGCATTGTTTCATTCTTGCATGCAATAAATGGAACTTGAATGCAAGAATGAAGTGCCTGAAACTTTGCACACAACCCTCTTTAAATTCCTGCCCACCCAATGCAAAAATCAGGAGACAATTTGGTGCACCAAATCCACCAAAACCAAAGGTCATCAAGCATATCCATGCATACGTGTGCGAATGCAGCTCCCATCCATGCATTCTGATCTGGTGAGTTACTTACTGCTGCCTACTACTCCACTACCGTTGTTGCCCATGCATGATGCCATGAATTTGCAGCTTCAGCGTTGCCCATGCAATGCTGCTGTGTCTCAGCTGCCGTGGGCTGCTCCTGGTGCCAAGCGAGCAGCCAGATCCTCTGCACTCCTCATTTGGCAGCAGAGCTCCGTGCTTGTCTTGGAAGTTGGGGTCGGTGACAGCGGCCAGGCACAGTGCAGGATGGTGGTCATAGAGCATGCGCTGATCCCACACCTGCTCTAGATCAAATACATCATCTTGGAGCGCTAGTGGGCATGACCTGCACACAACATAACCATTTGATCCAGCCTCACTCCCAAGGAGTAGGAGGGTGAGGGTGGCCAGCAGCCAGGAAGGCAGCTCTGAGCCCCTCTAGGTGAGCCAACTACGACCCTAGAGGAGGAACACAATAGTCATGTAAACATGTGATTACCTAGTAACCTGGACAAACTTTGCCTCGACTTCCATCAGCCCAAAGTTCACATGGGCAAGATTAACAGTATCAGCGTGAAGGGCTTCCACTAGCTTGGCAACAGGCGCTAGAGTGCCCACAATTCACTCTTCCTAGAAGTCAGGGTCGAACACCAAGGCGATGACGTTGTGTGACCAAGCATCATTGCCTAGTGAGTCAGAGATAGCCACACTCCTTAGCGCCTACATCGACAGCAACAACGACAACACAAACTAGCAACAAAGAAAAGGGCTAGTGTGATTGAGACCCAGGTGGGGTGGCTTAACGACTTGTTGTGTTGAACATTGCACATGTGTTGTAGGCTGGCAAAGCGTGTCCGAGACATTGACACCAACTCCACTTGCTTGGCAGGCACAGTTGTTGCCGCCATCGCTGGTGCTGTTGGTGCAGGTGCTGTGGCAGCCCTGTGTTGCAGCAACAGCTCGTGTGACAGCTGCAGGTAGAGGAAGTAATGGACGACCTCCTTGACTTATTCAATGTGCTCGCAGAAGGATGGCAACTCTATGACCTCTGATGGAGCAACATCATGAGCATGGCAACATCATCAGAACGTGCCCAGCGTGGGAGAGAGGGACAATAAGAGGTGTGGGTTTGGGAGGTGGTGGTGGGTCTGTTGCCTCTTGGGTGTTTGTGTAGGCCATGTACTTACTGGTGAAGAAGAGATTGATGATGTGTGCATGGCAGCTTAAGCACATGATGTGAGGTGGCTGTGTCTCAAGCAGTTCGATGAGCATCGATGAGGGCGTGTCAGTTACTAGGGTGCATACGGTTTTGTCCTCCACCACGCATGACACATGACAGTGACAGTGCGCAAGTTGAAAATCTGGCATGTGTGAAGCTAGGAACTGGCCTCCTCCAGTTTTGCCTCTGTGACCGCAACCGTGGACATGAGGATTTGTTGTTGCCGAGCTGCTGATGTACAAGCACGCCCTCGAACACCATCGGCTCTGATGGCCTTGGTGCGATTGTTGCGACAACCCGTAAGGGGTTTGGCTGAGGTAGGATAAGATGAGAGGAGGCGGTAGGTGAAGGTAGACTAGGAGGTGGTGGTAGTGGTGATGGTAGTTGAGATTGGGTAAGCGGGCTCGTGCAACAGTTGCCAATCGTGGTGTTTGGGGGTAGCTATGCACAAGGTATATAATTTCCTGGTAACAAATGCCTTTCCTACATTAAGAGTGACCAAGAGCGGGTCATTTTGCTTCATTTGACAATTAAGCACACCAGCAACACAGCAAGCTTCGTGTAGGCTGCACTGGCTTGACATGCCAGTTCTTACCTCGAGTTAAGAGGTATTTCTGAGCTTTACACCAGATTGGGCCTAGCGTTCCAAAAGAAATAGAAGTAGGTGCGCGCCTACATCAGGGAAACAATGCCGGGTTGATTGAGCCGGGAGTTATTAGATACGCCGGCTGTACTTACCCTTAGAGCTGCAAGAGGCCACCACGTCATTGCGAAGCATCTCCACAGCGCACTTGCGCTGCGCAATGTTGCGAGAGCGGTCGGCTGATCGGTTTTACACAACCTTGTGGGTTTCTGGCATCACGGGCGTGTAGCAAATTAAGCGGTCATCGCACCCCGCACGATGCTACGTCCATCGCACACTTCCCGGAACCGGGACATACATGACAAGGTTGTGTACATGGAAAGATCAGAGTTGGGAGGGTCTGACTCAGGCGCTCCCAACATTCAAAAAATGACAGTAAACCGACCCCTGGTAGTAGGACGGCTGTAACTCTGCACTCGCTGCGCCAAATTCAATGTTAGCTGGCTCAGTATGTAGCCAACCCAGCCAGCTACCTTTCACCCATCCAGAATCATTATCCAGTCAGTAGGCCGTGCACAGCAAAGCATCAAAGTTAGTAATTCAAATTTGAGCCGGTTCGGGGTTGCAGTCATCGCTGCGACCACCCGCGCCGCTTAGGTTGCTCTACACGAGCATGCGCATCGGCGGCAGCAGTCGGATCGGAAAGCGGTTGCGGCAGTGTGGCAATGAGCCCACCTCCCCCCCATACCTTGAGGGCAATGCCACAGCTCGACCATCTCGACTTACAGCATGCTACTTACTAGGTTAGGCTCCTTTTAGACATTGTTACACACCCTCATACTCAGATATGGCAAAAGCTCACTTTGGTCTGTGACCCCCAACTCACTTAGCCGATCTCAGGACCAGGGCCATGCAGTCAGTCGCACAACTCCACACTATGACCGAGTTTGAACTCGGCTCCTCAGAGAGTTACACTCCCCTACATCCCATCCACCTGCGTGCAAAGTTTCATAGCTCAACTGCCACCCCACAGCCCCGTGGCCCTGATTCTGCTTGGAGAACATGATGTCACTTTAAAGATATCAAACTGATAGAGGCCTGGGCTGTTTAACGTGCGGTTTGTTTCGATAGATGCGCCAATGGGTCAAGAACAAACATTACGTATCGCTTTTTCTATGGGTGCAGCGGGTGTAACACGGTGGAGGACACAGTGGAGGAGGGGGGGGTGTAAGCCGGTGATACCTTGGTGTGCGCCGACCCAAATGGTGTGTTCGGCGAAAGCGAATACGCCCAGACGTTTCAATCACCCCGTCAAGGTGCCCTGCACGCCCGGCAGACATTGCGTTGGGTGTTGGCCGGACATTCCATTTGTGCACAATCAGCTCACTACGCTAGGTAGATGGGGTCACAGCGATGTGGCTCATGGTGCCACGGAGACCAGTCTCGCCGCTGTGATTTGTTCGCGGGCACATGTGGCAGTACGCGAGCAAAGACTCCAATGTCGTGCGCTGATGGGCAGATGACGCGCATCAATTTGCAGCTACCAATGTGACAATCGCTATCGAAAACAATGAAGTATCGAGAGAGAGTACTTGCATGCATAATACCAACCCCATGTTGGGGGCGCCTGAGTCTGACTTGAGGCAAGGCAGATGGCAATGCTCATCCATGTGAAACACCATGCAAGCGTCAGGCAGCGCCCACCATTTCACCCATCTCACCGTTGCACACGCAACCGCAGCCTACGAAGTACAGGTAGCATTCCAAGCTCACTGCCCGCAAAGCGATACTGCGCAAAAACAATAAACCCCTTACAAAGGGGATGTGTGTGGTTTTGAGCTACTAGGGCTCTGGCAACAGGCACACACACCAGAAGGCTGAGCTGAAGTGGGCAGTAGGCACACTGTCGGTAGCCTTTACAATGATGAGCTCGCAGCCTGGTTCGATTCCAACTCATGCTTTATTTTGGTGTAGCATGAGGGCTGTGGGGTTCAGGAGTTGCAAGGTAAGGCAATTGAATTGAATGCAATGGAATTGGAGCTTGGAATGCTACCTGTACTTCGTAGGAGTTGCCTCACTTGCTAGATTACAGGGTTTCTGGTCAGACCCTCCAAACTCTGATAATGTCATTTACACAACCTTGTCATGCATGTCCCGGTGCCGAGACGTGTGCGATCGGCGTAGCACCGTGCGGTATGCGATGACCGCTTAGTCTGCTATACGCCCGTAATGCCAGGAACCCCGTAAACGAAAAAAGTGCGCCCACCAATCAGCCGCTTAGTAGTTATGTGAGCCTTACCTTGCCTTATGTGCCTTACCTTGCAATGGAACGCATCTGACTTGGTCGATGGCACGCATGATTGCGGCGCTGCATCGAGCGGCGTCCGTGATGCCTTGACCAAGTGCATTTGAGACTCTGGACATGGGTCAGCAGCAGCAGCAGCAGCAGCAGGAGGGACCACAACGGGAGATAGCTGACGAGCAGCAACCAGCTTCTTATGTCACTGATGCGGTGTTACAGAACAAGGTAATTGACTGCTTGCAAAGCTCAACCCAGAGAAAGAACCCACCTCTGCACTGCAAGAGTGCCGTGTCTGGTGTGACTCACTGCCGTCCTCATGTGCTAGCTCCACCACAGTGTCAACAAGCTGCAGCAAGCACAAGACATACAGCAGCTGTCGTACAAATCTATGCTGCAAAGCAACCGCCATGAACCCCTGCCCATTGCCTGACACCCTCAACAAACAGCCACAGTGTGTTGTTGCGGCTGCTGCAGCTACTGCTGCTGGGTGGCTTGGCTGGCCACAGGTGCTGGGTCTGGAGCTGCAGCTGGCCACCGCCCAGCAGGACATCACGCTCTTGCGCAACGCTCTGGCGGCGCAGGGCCAGCAGCCGGTGCCCGCCCCTGTGCTGGACCCCTGCCAGGAGCTGGTGCCAGAACCAGCTCCACAGGTGAGCCCCCACCATGCCCTCACTGCCATGTCCCCCCTTCCCTGCCCTGCCGCCTCCCTTCCCACCCGCCACCATGCTCACCCCCCTCCCCACACCCTCCCGCCCTTCTTGCACACACCAGCACCCTTCACAACATAATCAACTGACCAACCGACCAGCCAACCGACACACCGCCAAGTGACACCCGCATGCACTGAGGGGGTGCCTGGGAGGTAGCTGGTCCCTGCTGACCCTGTGACCCACAGCAGGCCACCTCTCTCCACCCCCCTCCCACCCCCCTTCACCCCTCTCCCACCCTTCCTGCACCCACCACTGCTTGGCCGCCTGACCAAAACACTAACCAGCTGGCCCCTGCTGCACCTGTTTTGCCCGGTATGATTTAGATGGTGTGGGTGACAGCCTCCCTCACCTCCCATCCCTGGTCACGGAGCCACTTGACCTCTACTGCCATCTCCTCGGACCGCCACCTGCCCGCCTGCACCTGCCCGCACTGCCACTTGCCCACCTCCACCTGCCCGCACCATCACCTGCCCGCCTCCGCCAGCTCCTGCATCTGGGTCGCCTCCAATGCTACCACCCAGACCCACATCCCCACACTGCACCCTTACCTGCTCATGCGCCACACAGTTATAGCTGGCGGCTGGGTGCCTCCTCCCTCCCTGTCCGCAGCTGCCTGGGTGCCAGGGCACTGCCAACCTCCCCGCCATGCCTGCTGCTTACCGCCAGGTGAGGGAGCAGGCCAGGGTGGCCACAGGCAGGCAGGCAGGAAGTGGGCCAGGCTACACATAACAGGGCCAAGGCGGCCACACGCAGGCAGGGGAGGCAGGTAGGCAGGCAGGCAGGCAGGGGAGGCAGCTAGGCAGGCAGGCAGGCAGGGGCGCCAGCTAGGCAGGCAGGCAGGCAGGCAGGCAGGCAGGCAGGCAGGCAGGGGAGGTGGCCAGACCAGGCCAGACGAAGCTAGGCCAGGCTGACATAGCCAGGGTCAGCAGGTCAGGGTGACCAGGCCAGGGTCGGCATGGCCCCAGGTCGGGGGTTCAACTCCTGGAAGCGTACAGGGGCAGAGGGTGGAGGGGTGCGGGGAGGTGGCGGCTGAGGTAGCGGGGCAGGTGAGGGGGAGCAAGGGGTGCAGCATGAGAGGGTGACGTGGACCCACTGGGTGATGCTGAGCCGCCTGTCCTCACTGTCGGTGCTTGTGCCGTAGCCCATGCCCATGCTGTATGCCAAGCTTGTGCCCGGAGGCTGGCCCCCAGCCTGGGCTGCCCTGGATGGCCCCTGCGGCTCAGACCACCACTGGCTGGTGCTGCCTCCAGGCTGCCCCTTGCTGCCCACCTGGCTAGCGAGGCACCCCCCACATGGCATGCGAGGGTGCATGGTAGTGAGCCCCGGATGAAGACAGAGGGCAGAGGACAGGCCGGGTGCTGCTTTGGTGGAGCTGTTATCTTCTGAACATGGCTGCTGGGTGCTGCCTTAGGCGCCCTGATGCAGCGCTTCAGGCTGCTCTGCCCTGAGACATAGAGCATGCTGGGTGCTGCGGTAGATCGCTGGGTGGCCATCATCATGGGCACCCCTCACCTGTACCATGTTCACTGTGCTCACCTTCACACCTGGGCGTTAACCACCGTGCCCTAACCACCGTGCCCTAACCACCGTGCCCTGACCACCGTGCCCTGACCACCGTGCCTTGACCACCTGGCCCTTGACCATTTTCCCCAAACCACTTGGCCTCAACCACCTTGGCCCCAGGCTGAGCTGGCCGAGGTGGAGAGCAGGCAGTTGAGGAGCAAGGTCCAGGCGCTGACACAGGCGCTGGCGGTTGAGCAGGACAAAGCCGCTTGGTGAGGGGGTGAGCTGCGGTGGGGTGAGTGGTGGAAAACTTACACTGCGGGGGTGGGCAGTGGAGGGCCCCGGTGGCTTGTGAGTGGATGGAGGTGCGTGCATGGGGCTATTGGAATGCATGGAGGCCATGTACAAAAGTTTACATGCCGAAACTGTGCACTGCGTCCCACCACACAGCTGATTGCTCAAAGGGATCCTCGCCATCATTCCTAGTCAGACACAACCTCATCGTCCATCTCAATGCCAGTGGCAGTCAGCAACCTGGCTGCCATGAGCTCCTCGGCCTCACTTGTATTGGCTTTCTTGGCCATTCTTGCATACTAAGCATTCGTCGCAGCAATCTAATGTTGGGCAGCTACAGCTTCGCACGTCTGGAGTTGTCCGGGCGAGCGTAGAACCGAGGGACGAATAGAACCGAGGGACGACTGCTTCGAGGCAGTGCTGTGAGTTTGATCTCATGGCCGGTCTTTGCTGTGCGCAGCGCTCTTGCAGACTGCGCCAGCGCCCAGCGGAAGGCCGAGACCGCTTTAAGCCGCGTTAACGACCTGGACCTTCAGCTGGGCGCGGTGCGGCGAGAGTGCCGGATGGCCGACCAACAGCGCGCGGGTGTAGCTTATGAGCGCGAAAAACTGCGTGCAGAGCTCGCAGCAGTAACAGGTGCGTCAACAACAAGTGCCGGCGTCGATTGTGACGATGCTCTGCTGCTGCAACCCCGGCTCGCCCCGCTGTAACACCTCTCAAGCAAGGAGTGTTGCAGTGCCACGTCTGCAGAGCGGCAGGCCCACTCGACGGCAGAGACGCTTCGGCTTCAGAAAGTGGTTGAGACTTTGCAAGCCAAACTATCCATGGCGCAAGATCGTACAAGCGAGCTAGAACGTAGCAACCGCCAAGCTTTCAGCGCTTGCGAGGCGTCAACAAGGTAACTTTGGCGTGCAACCGTTCTATCCTGAAAGGCCCCCCCCTCTTCCAAAAAACAAAATATACAATTGTTTATGACGACATTTTCAAACCCACACCGCTATCAAAGGTATGGATTTGAGGTAGATTGGAATACAAGCAGCAAGCATCAGGCCCGGCAACCACTGTTGCAATGTGGCACAGTTTTGGCGACAATATGACACTAAAAGGGGGGTCCACTGCCTGGGTCCTCCCCTTCCTCTCCTATAGCCTTCTGGCGGATCATGACATGCTGCATACGCAGCGCCGTGCTACGGTAGTATCAGTCCATCAATACGATAGCCCAGAAGTAAGGCCCCGGGATAAACAAGCGCCGGCGATGCTTCACGGCTCAACGCTTGCATGCACTCTCGAATGCAGGAGCGCGCAGGAGCTTGAAGAGCGGCTGGGCGAATCCGAGGACCGGTGCCGCGCGGTGGCGCAGGCTGGTGCCGAGGCCAGGCGGGTCGCAGAAGCCAGCACGCGGGAGCTGCAGCACGAGCAGGCCCGGGTCCGGGAGCTCGAGGCACGGGCGGCACGCGCAGAAATGCAAGTCGCCCAGGTGCGCTCCGACTGCTAGGGTCTGGCTCGCTCGGTAGTGGTCCTACCTTCGCTTGATTCGTCGCGGCAGACATATGTATGAATCAGCTGGTCATTGTTACACTTGAATTGTTACTCTATGAAGCTACATGTGGTGC
This sequence comes from Haematococcus lacustris, assembly GCA_030144725.1. Taxonomy (NCBI): domain Eukaryota; kingdom Viridiplantae; phylum Chlorophyta; class Chlorophyceae; order Chlamydomonadales; family Haematococcaceae; genus Haematococcus; species Haematococcus lacustris. The sequence goes on along the minus strand of JASKMD010000024.1, from coordinate 3,516,493 downwards.
CTGCAGCTTCTACGTGACTCCGAGCGCAGCAAGCAGTCTCTGGAGGCAGAGAGAGCATTGCTGCAGGAGCAGGTGCACCAGGTGAGCATCCCGGCACCTCAACCTTAGCTGCAGCAGAGTTAAACACTGGAAGCTGGTGAACTGACACAGCTGTGCCAGAAGCAGGGAAGGGACTGCCCTGATCCTGATCCTGCGCCTTGTTCTGACGCCGCTGTGCTCCTGGTATCACCCAGCCCTACCTCCGCAGCTAACCACTGACTTCACCCCCCCGCTGACCTCTTATTATCCTCTGTCTATTTGACTACCCCCCTGACCCCTGCTGCTGACTTGAGCGCCCCCCCCTCCCCCCTCCCCCCGGCACCCCCCCCGCACCCCACCTGCTCACACCACTGCCCTCCCCACCCCTTCCACCCCATGCTGCCTGCTGCCAGGTGGGTCTCCTGCAGAGTGGACTGGCCTCTGAGGCAGCCGCTGTGAGAGCACTGGGCCACCTGGCTGCCTCCCCCTCCCTCTCCCTGTCCCCCTCTCCCTCCCCCTCCCCCTCCCCCCCTGCTCCCCCCTCTGCTGCCCCCACGCTGCGCTTTGAAATCAACACTGTCACCGGCACCCCGGGGCCGCCCCCCACCCTGACAGCCTGGCCCACAGGCCCCGGCCCCCCTCCCCTGGCCCCCCACCCCATCAGCCCCGGCTCCTCCATCAGCCTCGCCCCGGCGCCCAGCCTCCCTGCTGCCTCCACGACCCCTGCCTCTGCAGTTGCTTCCGGCCTGGGCAGCGTGGGGGGTGTGGGAGGTGGGGGCGGGCCGGTGGGGGCGGTGCTGGGCTGGGGCTCCGCCTCTGCGGGTCAGGGGGGACGCAGTGGTCTGCCTGGGGGCCAGGGGCGGCTGCAGGGGCCCCCACAGGGGGTGCTGGCTGGCTATGGCGGCCTAAGCCACAGCTCCCGCCCAGCTAGTGCTCATGACCAGGCATCACACATGAGGTGTGACACTGATGTGAGGGCAGGGGAGCCGGGGGGGCGGGGGAGGCGGGGCGGGGCTGTGGTGAAAGCAGAAGGACGGGAAGAGAGTCAGGGCCAGGGGCAGCGCCAGGGGTGGGGGCGGGGGCAGGGGCAGGGGTGATGGGTCAGGATAGGAAGGGCCAGGAAGGTTGCCGGGTTGAGTGCATTACAGTGGATAGGATGAGAGGATGGTGCTTGCCAGATTCAGGGAGAGGGGAGGAGAAGAATGGGAGGAGGGGGAAAGGGTGTGACAGCACCCACAGCACCCGGCTGCTGCCCGCCCTGCTGCATGTCAAACCCAGCATGCAGCAACACTGTATTGTTAACCTGACCTGACCTGACCTGACCCGACCCGACCCGACCCGACCCGACCCGACCCGACCCGACCCGACCCGACCCGACCCGACCCGACCCGACCCGACCCGACCCGACCCGACCCGACCCGACCCGACCCGACCCGACCCGACCCGACCCGACCCGACCCGACCCGACCCGACCCGACCCGACCCGACCCGACCCGACCCGACCCGACCCGACCCGACCCGACCCGACCCGACCCGACCCGACCCGACCCGACCCGACCCGACCCGACCCGACCCGACCCGACCCGACCCGACCCGACCCGACCCGACCTCCTCACCCCTAGGGGGCCCTTGCACGCTAGGCCACCTTAGAGGTCAGGGGAGGGGTTGTGACAGCAGCCAGGGCACCTGTGCTCTCCTTAGGGTTAGGGTTAGGGTTAGGGTTAGGGTCTGGGCTTACCCCTCACCCTAACCCAACTAAGGAACCGTTGCTATGGCTGCTGCCCACCCTGCTGCCCACCCTGCTGCCCACCCTGCTGCCCACCCTGCTGCCCACCCTGCTGCCCACCCTGCTGCCACCTCCCTCCCACCACCAACTTGCAGGCTGGCCCACCTGGTCCAGCAGCTGCAGCGCCAGCTGGCTGAGGCAGGCACCGCGGCAACCTCGCACGCCGCTGCCCGTCAAGCCCTGCAGCAGCAGCTGGATGCAGCCCACCAGCAGCTGCAGGTGCAGGGAGGGGCCTTGGCAGCAGCCCAGCAACAGCTGCGCGACCACTCCCACCAGCTGGTCCAGCTGCACCAGACACCACACGGCTGCGCACACAGCCAGGCAGCTCCCTCACGTCCTCCCCAGGGCCTGGCGCAGAGTGGGCAGGGTCACCTGGGCAGGGTGCCGGGGCAACAAGAGGGGCATGGCCGAGGGCAGGGGCAGGGGCAGGGGCAGGGGCAGGGGCAGGGGCAGGGGCAGGGCCAACTCATGACCATCATCTCTCCACAGCCACAGCTGCAGGTCTGCCAGCAGCAGCAGGCTTGCCAGCAGCAGCAGCAGCAGGAGGTGATGAGTCCCAGTACAGAGACCCAGCGGCTGCGGCTGGAGTTGCTGTCAGAGCAGCAGGCCCATGCAGCGCAGCGCCGCCTGGTGGTCACTCTCAATGACCAGATCGAAAAAATGAGGCAGCAGCTGTGTGCAGCCACCCAGCAAGTGCAGGCAACCTCGAGCCCATCTAGCACAGCAGCTGGGTCCAGCAGCAGCAATCAGCCGCAGTCAGGGCAAGCTCATGCCCAGGGTCCAGCTCAGCACCCCCCCTCCTCCTCACCCCCCTCTCCCCCCACCTCCTCCCAACCCCTGGTGGGCATGCCCACACCACACCCTCAGACGCCAACCGCCTCGCATGAGAGACTGTTGTCCTCTGATGTTGAGGTCTCCCGGCTGCTGCGGCAGCTGGAGCGCAGCCAGGACGACCTGCTGCTGCTTAGTCAGAAGCTGGCAGGTGGGCAGGACGGCAGGGCAAGGTGGTTGCCCAGCCATGTTATAGCAGACACGGCTCATGCCCTACGACATCACCCCACCCCTGACCCCACCCCTGACCCCACCCCTGACCCCACCCCTGACCCCACCCCTCACCCCACCCCTGACCCACCTCTCACCCCACCCCTCACCCTCACCCCACCCCTGACCCCACCCCTGACCCCACCACTCCCTGTGCCCTGCGCAGAGGCGGAGCGGACCATCCACACTCAGGACGAGGTCATGGCTCACCTGCAGGCCCAGCTCCACGAGGCCCTCCTGGCCCGTCCTTCCCCCTCAGCAGCCCGTCCCTGGTCTCCCTCACCTGACCCCACCAGCGGTGGCTCCCTATCCCAGCCTGTTGCCTCTACTGCCCAAACCCACCATCACGCTTGTGCCACCAGCAACCAGCCCCACAGCAGATCAGGCAGCAGGACAGGGAGCAGCACCACCTCCTGGCTGGGGGGTGCTCTGTTCCGTAGCAGTACCCCTAGCTTGGCCCAGCGGCCCTCCCTTCCCCCTTCCCCCTTCCCGCAGCCTTCAAGCCCACCCAGGCCCGCTACCGCAGCTGCACGTCCTCCCATTGCACCTAATCACTCTTCTGTGGTAGGCCCGGTCACTCCTGGTCATTCTGATGGGGCAGGGCTAGTCACTCTTGGCAGGGCCGCAGGTGTGGGATTAGGGGCAGGCAGTGGGGCAGGGGAGGGTGTCAGTGCCAGAGGGGGAGGTGGGGCAGGGGCAGGGGGAGGGTGGGCCCACCGCCCTATGTCTGCAGCCATCCCCCGTAGCAGCTCCACCTCACGCAGACCTGCCCCACCAGCCCCTGCCTCTGCCACCCCTGCCTCCTCAATCCCTGTCGCTGCCACCCCTCCCCCTGCCCCTGCACCCATCACCACGGCTACAATGGCAGCAGGCGGGCAGCTTTGGGGCCCCCCTCGTTTCCAAGGGCCAGGCCCAGCCACCTGCAGGCCGTCCTCTGCCTTCTCTGCTCAGCCCCGCCCCTCCGCCCATACACCAGCTGGGCTGGGTCTTGGACCTGGCCCTAGAACGGCAGCCCAGCATTTGCCTGATAGCAGTGCTGGCGGACAGGCGGTCGCTGGGGGGGCAGCAGGGGGGCGATCCCATGTGGGGCCATGGACCCGGCCCATGTCTGCCATGCCTGTACGGAACCTGCATGGACAGGCTGCGACGCGGGGCAGCACGCACGTTAGACATAGGTACACGCACAGCGTTGAAGCCGCCGCGATGCCTCGAGGAGGTACCTCGCGCGACTCGCCCGCTGCGACGAAGGGGGCGAGTGGCGGCGTAGGAAAGACGGAAGGTCGTTTGGCCGGGGCGCACAACGTCTCTGCCCAGCCAGATCAATGGACCACCGGCAGACCTGCACAAGGCGGCGAAGGCGAAGCGCCGGACAGCGCGTCGGAACGTCTATGGCGAGCGGCGAGTCTCACACTCTCGGCCGGGGAGAACGAGGCTTCAACTGGCACCAAGCGCACCACGTTAGTCCTGCTGGCGTCCGCACAGCCGAGCGCTGAGTGTGGCATCCCAAGCTTCGCAGCTGCCGTGGCCGAGGCTGAGCGGATGAAGCACTTGCAGTGAGCCCAGTATTACTCGAACGCCTACTCATGCAGATCTTTACGGCGGTGGTTTGCCTTGCACCGTGCTGAGCGACCAAGGCCAAGTCGAAGACTCGGTTGTGTTCGAGTTTGTCAAGGTTGTCATGATTGTCATGATTGTCAGCAAAAGTACAGCCCGGTGGCGTCTCAGTTGTTGAAGCCTTCATTGTACTGCATAGATCAGTAGAACACCGCATGAACAGGCAAGCAAAGGGTTTAGCAATCCACAGCACCATGCAGGCTTTACATGGTGTAACGCAGTTGTGTGCACGCCATGCTGCATAGCTACGCTCGCCACTGAGCATGAATCCGTGTCATGGCGACAGGCGGCAAGCGTAGCAGCAGCGCACCAGCCATGCGTCGCAGGAATTCCCTCGCCAGGTAGCGTCAGGTGCTGCAGCCTCGCTGCAACCCACGCGGATCGAGTAGCATTCAGCTCCGCACACGCATCCGCGGAAACGCAGGCATACCACTCCCTCCCCCTGCCATTGCGTCGTGGGTCATTGTCCCGCCTGCCTGCCCGAGGCCAGCTCAGGGCCAGGCTCGGGCCCAAGCCTACTGCCAGGCAGCCTAAGTCCAATCTTCATCCAGGCTCAATCCCAAGCTTAAGGCCAGGCGTAGGGCTTAGGGTCAAGCTCAAGGCAAGCTCTGGACCAGCACCAGCTGTCAACCTGGTGTAATGAGCAGCCAGCCGCCCGCCACCTCCAAAGTGAAGATCAAGATCCGCAGTGGCCCTGACGCTGGCCCTGGAACAGGACCCCCTGCACCAGCTGCTCTCCCCCGCCCAGCCCCTGCTGTCGCCGCCACAGCACCATGGGGCGCCCCAGCCGGCCCTGGTCGCCCAGGCCGTCTCCAGCCTGCTGCTGGCGCCCCACCCAGCTTCGCAGGTGCACATGGCGGCAGCCAGGCAGCAGCTCACTCCTCTCACACCCCCAGCCTGTCTGGGCTGGAAGATAGCGATGCTGAGGAGGGGGGAGGTCTGCAGGAAATGCCGGCTGCGAAGCGCCGGAGGGCTAGTGGTGGGCATGGGGGAGTGGGCCGGCGCCTGGTGGCTCTGGACAGCGATGATGAGGGGGGCACTGTGTCCCGGGGGCAGCTTCCAGGCAGCTCCCCACAGCCTGAGCTGGGCAGCCAGTCACAACTAGGATCGGGTAGTGGATCTAGGAGTCGAGCCATGTCAAGGGGGCAGGTGCTCGACAGTGATGAGGAGGATGACACTGTGTCCGTGCAAGGCCATGCGCAGCAGGCGATGGGCGTAGCAGGCCAGAAGGCCCCCGTGCGCGGGGCCCGGCCAGCAGGTCGGGCGGCCACCGGCCGGCGAGCGGATGCAGGACCCGGGACACTCCCTGAGGTGGGACTGCACGATGACGACGAAGACGACGCAGAGGCGCAGGTGATGGCTCTAGCTCGCGCACGGAAAGAGCGGCAACAGATGCAGCAATCTCGCGAACAGAGTCAAGGTGGACAGCCACCTCGCGCCCCTTCGACTGGCGCGGCGCGCAACACTCGAACAAGTCGTAACGGCTCAGGCGGGGGTGGCGCTCTGCTAGGCGGCATTGAGGATGACGAAGAATTCGTCGACGCGGGGGCTGTTGCGGGCAATGGTGGCGATTCCGACTATTCCGCAGGAGACGACAGCGATGGCGGTCAATGGACGGGCTCGGGCCGGGGTGGCAAGGGCGGAAAGAAGTCTGGCGGGGCGGGGACTAGGCCGGGGCAGAAGGCGGGCAAAAAGCCGGGGCCAACGGCAGACGTTGTCAGCGATAAGGTGAGGGCATCGTCACAGTAGCTGGCTGCAGCAGGGTTTGATCCTATTCCTCAGATTCTTAGGCTGTTATGTTCTGCGATGTGCTGTGCCATGCGTTTGAGCCTGTTCAACAGCCAGCGAGCGTAGCGCCAGCATGCCATCGTGTTGTGAAGATGTTGACTGCTTTGACTAATTTAGCTGCCAAGGTGTTTGCCAAATGTGACTGAGCCTGCCAAATGTGACTAAGTTAGTGAAGGTTTGGCTCTTTTCAGGGATGAACCCATGGCTTAACCTGGTGTGCGTTAAGCCTGAGGTGATGGGCTCTACTCCTGTCTCCGTCAGGTTTGGCTTGATGGATTTGCAGGGTGCGGAGGGCGACATGCTTGGCGCCTTCAGTGGGAATACCGACTTTCTGCACCTGAAGCTGAAGCCTGACCACGTGAACCGGCCACTGTGGACTACTCCAGAGGGTCACATCTTCCTGGAGACCTTCTCTCCCATCTACAAGCAGGTCTGGGCGCTGCACACCTGGCCTGGGGCGCCATATCTGGGGAAGCCAAGCAGGGGTGGAGAAGGCACTGGTTAGGCTAGGAGGGACAGGTGTCAGGGGGCAAGGAAAGTGCAGCTGCTAGGGAGACAGAGAGGAGCGGGCAGGGGCAGGGGCAGGGGCAGGGGCAGGGGCAGGGGCAGGGGCAGGGGCAGGGGCAGGGGCAGGGGCAGGGGCAGGGGCAGGGGCAGGGGCAGGGGCAGGGGCAGGGGCAGGGGCAGGGGCAGGGGCAGGGGCAGGGGCAGGGGCAGGGGCAGGGGCAGGGGCAGGGGCAGGGGCAGGGGCAGGGGCAGGGGCAGGGGCAGGGGCAGGGGCAGGGGCAGGGGCAGGGGCAGGGGCAGGGGCTGAAGCAGGGGCAGAGGGGGGCAGAGGAGCAAGATGCACCCAACTCTTTCGTCCCCCCTCCCTGTTGTCAGCCTTGCCTGGGCTGGGGTCATCACTGTTTCAGTGACGCAACCTAACTCCAGCTTCACCTTCCCTCCCAGCGCTAACACTTGCCTGCCCAGCATGGCTCGGGCCTGTGGCATGCAGGCCCAAGACTTCCTAATTGCCATCGCTGAGCCAGTGTGCCGCCCTGAGTACATCCACGAGTACCAGGTACGCGCTTGAGCCAGTGCGCCAGTCTGGCGTCTTCCCGGTTGTGATAGTGTGATGCGCGTTTGAACCTCGCGTATGGACCACTGCCCGATGTTCTTGTCGCACTGCTGCTCTTCTTGTCGTGTGGCGGCTTTACCCGCAGCTCACACCTCACTCCTTGTACGCGGCGGTCAGCGTGGGGCTGGACACTGACACTATTGTCAGCGTCCTCGGCCGCCTGAGTAAGGTAGGGTTGCGAAGGTGCAGCGCGCAGAACCCTGGCGACCATGAGCAGACACCACAGTGAGCCCGGCCACTATGAGCATTCCTCGGCCGTGTCCGTTTCAATTCTCTATGGTGCTGAGTTGCGCAGCATGTTGGGCGCAGGTGCAGCTGGACCCGGGGCTGAAGCGCTTCATCGTGACCGCAACCAAGAACTACGGCAAGGTGGCTTGGCGCGGTTTTATTAAGCGACCAGTCGCGCGACTTAGATCTGCCACGACGACGTCGTGAAGAGTGCCGCCTGAGCGGTGCCGGCTGGCTGTGCGCGCAGGTCAAGATGGTGCTCAAGCGAAACAAGTTCTTCGTGGAGACGTCAGACACGTCTGTCTTCGATACTTTAACCTCAGACTCTATCATCAAGGCTGCGCGCACTGGCGACGAAGGTGATCATCCCTGGCCCTAGTCCATAGCCATCACCCTGACCCTGACCGTGGCAAGCAGCCTTCCTACCCTGCCCCCTGCCCCCTGCCCCCTGCCCCCTGCCCCCTGCCCCCTGCCCCCTGCCCCCTGCCCCCTGCCCCCTGCCCCCTGCCCCCTGCCCCCTGCCCCCTGCCCCCTGCCCCCTGCCCCCTGCCCCCTGCCCGCCGCCCCCTGCCCCCTGCTCCTCCCTCCCCCTTGCCCCCCCCCCTCGTCTCTCCCTGCCTTCGCTCTTTCCCCCCCCCCTCCCCTCCCCTCTCCGCCTTTTTCTCCCCTCATCCCTCCCCTCTGCCCTCCCCCCTGCATTCCCCGCCAGACTTTGTTGAGCACGCGCTGAAGGAGCGGGCAGTGGCTAGCCTGACCCGGGTCACAGAGCTGCCAGTGGAGGCGGAGGCTGGAGGGACCGCCCCCGGCCCTTCAGCCTCCACCCAGGGGGGGCCGGGCAGGGACTGCCCGCGGTGCTGCCAGGCAGCCCCTGGGCCCTGCTGCTGCTGCCGCCACCACAACTGCCGTCAACGCCCCCGGATTCTTCGCTGCCGCGGGCAGCGGGCCCAAGGCAGCGCCTGGCAGCTGGGCAGGGGTGGCGAGAGCGCAAGCCGACCCCTCGGCATCCCAAGGCCAAGGGGGGGCCCGGGGGGCAGGGGCGGCGGCAGCGGAGGGGGGTGTGGGGGAGGGGGGGCGGCTGAGCATTGATGAGCTGGAGGAGGGGGAGGACCTGGGCAAGGTGATCCGCTCTTTTGAGATCAAAGGCGACATGGTGAGCTGCGGGCAGCACTTGGGGCCGAGGAGGGGAGGGGAGGCCTGAGGGCCTTTGGTCAGTGTGTGGTGATGAGGGGGAGATCTGAGGGTGATCTGAGGGTGATCTGAGGGTGACCTGAGGGTGATGCACAGTGATCTGATTAGGAGAGACCTGGGACAGCCTGGTGCTGGCTGTGGCTGCTGATGGCAGCGGGACCTCATGTGCCAGCCCAGCCACGCTGAGGCTGAGGCGTAGGGGTTGCCATGCTGCGGCAGCGCAAGGGTGTCAGCTTGGGTCGCTGCATGCCAGGCAGTGGTGGTGCCCACTGTAGCCAGGGGCGAGTCGAGGCATAAGGAGCCATATAGGGGACGGCTGGCTACGTTCCGCACCCGTAGGTTTAGGGTTAGAGTTAGGGTTAGGGTTCGGGTTAGAGTTAGGGTTAGGGTCAGGGTTAGGGTTAGGGTTAGGACTAGGGTTAGAGTGAGGGTTAGGGTTAGGGTTAGGGTTAGGACTTACACATGCTTGTGCTAGGGTTAATTAGCGCTTGCCCCAAGATTGGTGTCAGGTCAGTGCGGGTGCATGGTTTGCAGCTGGCAGCTGTGAGCTTCATAACCGGCTCAGAGGCAGTGGCTGGGTCAGCCTGTTCCCACGGCATCAGCATGGTTGAGGCAAGGCATAGGGAGGCGTAGGGGTACAGCTAGCTGCTGGCTGCACACACAGGCCGCAGCATGGGACCACAAGGGGTTAGGGGTCTGCCATGAGGCTGTGCACATCTGCCATGAGCCCAGGCCTGGCGCGTGGTGCAGGTGATGATGGCGAGCATGCATGTTGCAGCAACGCAGACACACATGCACACTTTGCAGTGTGATGGTGATGAGGGTGATGACAATGAGGGTGATGATGATGACAGTTGTAATAGTGGTGGTGATGGTGGTGATGGTGGTGGTGATATGGTGCAGGTGGAGACTGTGAAGCGGCGCTGCCTGCCTGGTGCTGGTGGCCTGAACCTGCCCATGTTGGAAGAGTACGACTTCAGGAACGACCGCAATACACCTGACCTCAATGTGAGTCACCATTGAATGTGATCCACACGTTGGAGTCACTCTGGTCACATCTGCTCGGGTCACACTGGTGCTGATTTCAAATCTTGGTCACACACCGCAGTTGGGTGTGAGCCGGGGAGACTTTTATCAGCATGGTACCATTGCCTGCTTTCAGTGCCGGGTCATAGAGGAACCTGTTGTGGTGTCGCCCATCCCCTGCCCGCCGCCACTGCATCAAAGGGCTGCTGCTGCTGCTGCTGCTGACCACTGCTGAAGCTTCTGCCACTGCTCTGGCACCCTTTGCCATTGCCTTGAAGGGCTGCCTAGGGTACCCTCTCTGCCATTGCCTGCTAGTCTGCCTGGGTATCCTCAGCTGCTGCCACTGCTTTGGTGGTGGGCTTGTTCAGTGAGGGCAGCAGGGCTGAGGGGTGCTGCTGTTGGCAGCAAGGCTGTCCATGATATGGTCCATGATGGTGCTGTTGCCGTCATGCTTCTGCCATTGTGTTGTTCCTTGCGTCACGGTCAAGGAAAGTGAGGCTTCTGACTCCATGCAGCACTGCTGCCTCATCACTGCTGCGGGTCTCAAATCCTGGTCACACACCGCAGTGAGGGAGATGTGTGAGGCAGTGTGTGAGGCAGTGTGAGGCAGTGTGAGACAGTGTGAGGCGATGTGCACAGTGTGAGGCAGAAGTGAGGGGGGCCATGGGTGTGAGGCCAGGGGTGGTGTGTGGCCTGCAGGCGGACCTGAAGCCCCACGTGTCGCTCAGACCCTACCAGGAGAAGAGCCTCAGCAAAATGTTTGGCAATGGGCGGGCCAGGTGAGGCCCTGCTCAGGCACCTGTAAGGGGGGGAGGGGGCAGGAAGGGGGGTCCAAGGGGAAAGGGTGAGGGGCGTGGAGGAAGCCCTCCACAGGGAGCCGGGGAGGGGCCAGGGGGTAGGGGAGGGGCTAAGGGGCGAGGAAGGGGTTGCAAGAGCCAGGGCTGCCCCACACCAGGCAGCCCGGTTCCCAGGGCATGCGCCACGGCATGTGTCCTCTCTCATCACTCCCATTCTTGCCTCACCGTCACACATTGTCACACATTACAACACATTGTCACACATTGTATATGTGTGCATGACTGTGTGCATGAAAGCTTAACCACAGGTGCAGGTCCTTCTCTCCCTCCGTCCCTCCGCCTTGTGTGCTCTCGCCAGCATATAGTATATCTCAGGCATGCGGTTCATCTGGATTGAATTCATGTAAACTTCAGGCATGCAACATTTTCAAATTAGAGCTGCGTCTTCATCCTGTGTCCTTGTGGCACAGGCGGCAGCAGTCTTGGCTAGACTGTTTCTTCCTGGCTCTGTATTTGTTGTGCTAGGTTACTGATGGCGTTGTTCACTCGTCCTGATGATGGTGCACTCTAATGAGCTGCATGGTACGCGCTGCATGGTGCGCTGAACATGCAGTGCTCTGCATGGCTGAACCATATCAGGGGCTGGCTTTTCATGCGCTGCATGATGATGCCACTGGGCTGTCCAAGGTCAGCAGTGTGTGCATGGTGTGCTGTGCTGCGCTGTGCTGGGAGCAGGTCAGGCATCATCGTGCTGCCCTGTGGTGCCGGGAAGAGTCTGGTGGGCGTGGCGGCTGCGGCCCGCATGCGCAAGAGCTGCCTGTGTCTGTGCACCAGCAGTGTCAGCGTGGACCAGTGGAAGCACCAGTTCCTGCTGTGGACAAACCTGCAGGTCGGGGCGGGGGCGGCGGGGGCGGTAATCAAGCTTTTCTTACCTTACCAGCAATTCCAAGTCCCACTAGTTGGATGCAAGGGTGCAGTGCTGCTGACTGGGTCTGTGGAGGTGCCTGCTGCTGCTGCTGCTGCTGCTGCTGCCGCTGCCGCTGCCGCTGCCGCTGCCGCTGCCGCTGCCGCTGCCGCTGCCGCTGCCGCTGCCGCTGCCGCGCCGCCGCCGCCGCCGCCGCTGCCGCCGCCGCCGCTAAGCCTGGGGAGGTGGCTGCTGTTGGCGGGTGTGTGCAGGACCACCAGGTGGCTCGCTTCACCAGTGACAGCAAGGAGCAGTTTGCGGGCGTGAGCGGCGTCACCATCACCACCTTCACCATGATTGCCTACAGCGGGAAGCGGTCAGAGGAGAGTGAGAGGGTGAGAGGAGGAGAGGGTGAAAGTGAGAGGGAATGAGTGAGAGGGGGAGGGCCAGAGAGGAGGTAGAGTGTGGCAGGGTCTTCACTACATGCTCTGCTGCTGTCGCTGAGTTCCGCTAGCGCTTTCCTTTGAGCAGGGACTTACCCTAACCCTAACCCAAACCCCACAAGAGCTCCCCTTTGAGCAGGGACTTACCCTAACCCTAACCCTAACCCCACAAGAGCTCCCCTTTGAGCAGGGACTTACCCTAACCCTAACCCTAACCCCACAAGAGCTCCCCTTTGAGCAGGGACTTACCCTAACCCTAACCCTAACCCCACAAGAGCTCCCCTTTGAGCAGGGACTTACCCTAACCCTAACCCTAACCCCAACCCCACAGGAGGTGGATTAAGGCAGGGGTGGCGGGCTTTGCTTGTTACCACTACACAACTGCATGCTGCAGAGCTGCGGTGGACATGACGAGGTGCACATGGGTGTTCTTGAGTGAGTGCCATAGAATGAGAAGTGAGATGTGCGTGGTGGGGTGTGACTTCATGTTGAGGTGTGACCTGTGAGCAGGTGATGGAGGACATCAGGTCCAGGGAGTGGGGCCTGCTGCTGCTGGACGAGGTGCATGTGGTGCCGGCCCAGATGTTTAGGAAGGTGGGTGGAAGGTGGCTGGTTCTCCCAGGTGGTGAGTGGAGTGGAAGGTGGGTGGAAGGTGGGTGGACTTCCGCGCCTCACTGCAGATGCACAGTCCGCACCCTGACCACACCTGCCAGCGGTCAAGGACAGGAGTGCATACAGGAGCCAAACTCACACATATGGTGACACAGAGGTAGAGGGCATGGCACGAGGCATAAGCAATAGAGGCAGGGGCAGGGGCAGGGGCAGGGGCAGGGGCAGGGGCAGGGGCAGGGGCAGGGGCAGGGGCAGGGGCAGGGGCAGGGGCAGGGGCAGGGGCAGGGGCAGGGGCAGGGGCAGGGGCAGGGGCAGGGGCAGGGGCAGGGGCAGGGGCAGGGGTTCCTGACCCTGCTGCCCCCCTGGCCCTGCTGCAGGTGATCGGCATCATAGGTGCGCACTGCAAGCTGGGCCTGACAGCCACCCTGGTGCGGGAGGACGAGCGCATCGGGGACCTGAACTTCCTGATTGGCCCTAAGCTGTATGAGGCCAACTGGCTAGACCTCACACGTGCAGGTCAGGCCAGGCCGGGGGTGGGGGCGGGGGGTGGAGTGAGGGGTGGAGTGAGTGGTGGAGTGAGTGGTGGAGTGAGGGGTGGGGAAGAGGCCATGGGTGGGTGGGGGTGGGGGAATAGACCCAGGGGCCCAACTGGCTGAACGTAACGCGCGGAGGTCAGGCCAAGCCAAGCCAGGGGTGGAGGGCTAGGGATGGAGTGAGGGGTGAGGTGGAGGAGTGGGGGTCAGGGGCGGGGTCCAGGGGTGGGGCTAGAGGTGGGGTGAGGGGTGAAGGTGGTGCAGCCCAGGGATGGGAAGGGACCGAGGGTGAGGGTTTGGGGCCAGGGGTGGGGGCAGGGCACAGGGCTGGGTCCCCTGTGCGTGGCCAGGGGAGGGGGCTGAGCTGCACTCCTGTGGGCATGGGCACTGTGACCTGCCCTGCGGCTGCAGGCCACATCGCCAACGTGCAGTGTGTGGAGGTGTGGTGCCCCATGACCAAGGAGTTCTTCAGGTCAGCATGCATGCATGGATGCATGGTGCCCAGAAGTTTGAACTCGACCTTGCGGCTGCTGACCCATGTAGCCCCTGCTGCCCCTGCTCTGGCCTCCTACCCCCCCCAGCCCAGCTGTCTGCTGTTCTTGTGCTCCAGGGAGTACCTGAAGCCAGAGAACAGCGGGCGCAAGCAGCTCCTGTACTGCATGAACCCCAACAAGTTCATGGCCTGCCAGTTCCTCATCAACTGGCATGAGAGGGAGCGGCGGGACAAGGTCATCGTGTTCAGGTGACAACCGGCAGCCAGGCAGGTGGGGGCCCAGAGGGGCAGCAGGCAGGCAGGCAGGCAGGCAGGCAGGCAGGCAGGCAGGCAGGCAGGCAGGCAGGCAGGGGGGCAGGCAGGCAGGTAGGTAGGGGGCCAGGCGTCCTTGAAAGCTGAAGAGAGACTGGGACGTGCCTTGCCTTGTGTCCTGCTGCCCTGCCCCCCTCCTGTGGCCGCAGCGACAACATCTGGGCGCTGAGGGAGTACGCCACCCGCATGGGCAAGCCCTTCATCTACGGCCCCACCAGCCATGCGGAGCGCACCCGGGTGCTGCACGCCTTCAAGAACGACCCCAACGTCAACACCGTGTTCCTGAGCAAGGTGCGAGGCAGGGGGGCAGGGAGGCAGGGGGGCAGGGGGGCAGGGGGGGCAGGGGGGCAGGGGGGGCAGGTTGGCAGAGCGGCGGGGGAGCCAGCCAGCAGGGGGCAGGGGGGCAGGGGGGCAGGGGGGCAGGGGGCGGGGGGGCAGGGGGCCAGCAGGAAGGCCTACACTAGCTGTCCCGCTGCTGGCTTGTATGCGGCTGGGACCTACCTTATGAGCACTCGCTGTCACCTTGCTGCCCACTGCTGCTGCCCTGCTGCCACTGCCCTACTGCTGGTGCCCTGCTGCTGCTGCAGGTGGGTGACAACTCGCTGGACATCCCAGAGGCCAACGTGCTCATCCAGATATCCTCACATGCGGGGTCACGCCGCCAGGAGGTGCGCCGACCCCTGCCTGCTGCCCTGACCCTGACCCTGACCCTGACCCTGACCCTGACCCTGACCCTGACCCTGACCCTGACCCTGACCCTGACCCTGACCCTGACCCTGACCCTGACCCTGACCCTGACCCTGACCCTGACCCTGACTTGTGTAAGGGCGCAGGCTCAGCGTCTAGGCCGCATTCTGAGAGCCAAGCGTGCCAAGGCAGGCGGAGCAAGCACTAACGAGTTCAACGCCTTTTTCTACACCCTGGTCAGTCCCACCTGCAGCCTGCAATGCTTGCATGACCATGCCGCCGTGACATGTGACAAGGTCGGGTGGCAGGAGGTTGAGGTCAGGGGAGGAGGTTGAGGTCAGGTGGTGACAGGTTTGAAGGCAGCAGGGCACCTAGAGACCCCTCCGATGTGTATGATCCTAACCCTTGTCCTGTGTGTTCCTCACCTGTGTGACATGATGTGTGACATGATGTGCCCATGCCATGCTATGTCCCTTTCCCTTTCCCTTTGGATCCTAATCCGTGCCTTGTACATTTTACACCTGTGTGACGAGTTTTGCCCTATGCCATGTTGCCATGATGAAATTTTTGTGATATCATTTGTATCATGATATCATCCGTAGTAGTAGTGATAACAATGAGTAACAGTATGGCCCACTGTTGCCACTGCTGCCACTGTTCATGCTGCTGATGACATTGGTGCCACACCTATGCTACTTCAGGCGAACTGCTGCCGGATCCTCCACCACTGCTGCCGCTGCTGCCACCGCCACTGCTGCCGCCATGCCTGCTGCCCCTGGCTCTGCTGCCGCCTGATGTGCCTGGCATCAGGTGAGCCAGGACACCCAGGAGATGTTTTACAGCACCAAGCGCCAGCAGTTCCTCATTGACCAGGGCTACGCATTCAAGGTGTGGGGGGACCAAGCGCAGGGCAGGGTCAGGGTCAGGGTTAGGGTTAGGGTTAGGGTTAGGGTTAGGTTAGGGTTAGGGTTAGGGTTAGGGTTAGGGTTAGGGTTAGGGTTAGGGTTGGGAGTGTGGCCATGGCTATGGTTATGACTCTGGGCATGGCTGCAGGGCTAGGCAGATGCCACCCTGTTCCCTTCTAGCCTAAGCTGTGAACCATACACCTGGTTTTGTGAGGGGACTAGGCGCAGGGCGGGGCCTGGCCGGGTTGTGGAGGTGGGGGCCAAGGGCTGGGCCGGGCCGGGCCGAAGGACCAGCATCGGAGGGCAGGTCTGAGGTTTGGGTTGGGGCAGTGGCAGGGCCTAGGTGAGGCCCAGGTGTTAGGTGAGAACCAGGGTCTAGCACAGGGCCCAGGCTGGGATGAGTGGTGGCGCAGCAACATACAACAGACTTTGTGCCCTGGCCCTGTTCTTGTCGGGTGCGGCATCACAAGAGGCTTGGTGAGGCCTTGGCCTTGTTCCTGTAGGGCATGATGGCTAGGTTGTAACTGGGGGTTGGGTGAGGGGTTGGAGTGCAGGGTTCAGGGTTTCAGGTGGAGGGTGGGGTTGGGGGGTTCAGGCCCTTAATCCTAAGTAGAGGCATGATAGCTAGGTGGTGGTGGGCAGGCCGTGGTGGGAGCAGGCCGCATGGGGTAGGGTGGTGGGAGCAGGCCATGGCCCAGACATAATCTCCTCCCTGGACGCAGGGCGGGTCCCCTGTACTCAGGCTTCTTTGTCGTCATCTTTACGTGTCCTGCTCAGCTGGGCGGCTGTCCGTGACGTCCTTCCTGTGATGTTGTGTTCGCCTTGTTTATCCATGCTGCAGGTGGTCACCAACCTGGTGGACACTGCGGCTGAGGCGATGGAAGGCCAGCTCCTGTTCGCACGAAAGGTGCGGGCCGCGCCGGCAGTCGCACGCAACAAGGGCTGCTTGCCAGGTGATACTTAAGGTGATCTGAGGTGTTTTCTGGTTAGCGCACAGCTTTTGTTAAGGCCTACAGCGTTTCTGGGTGCGCGTTGCGGCACGGCACAGGAGGAGCAGCTCGACCTCCTCTGCCGCGTGCTAACGGCGGGTCTTGACGAAGCCGGCATCGAGGTCACAAAAGACGACGATGCGGACGCCCTGGCTGCTGAAAAGGCGCGTATTGAGCGAGTGTCGACCTGCGATCGCAGCTCAAGCCCAACATCCGCGGTCTTATCACACCACCGCATGCTTGCACCCTTGCAGGTGGCCGGCAAGCCCGGTAGCAGGCGCCAGGCAGGCGACATTCGCGCTCTGACGGGGGCCGCGGGGCTGCGTTACTTGGAGTACCGGGCTGCAGCAGGCCCTGCAGCCAACTTCTCATCCGGCGGCCCCGGCAAGACTGCAAAGATCGCCAAGCCCAAAGGACCAAGCGATACTGCGAAGAAGTTCCACCGTGTGTTGGGGCTGAGCAAGAAGTAGCAGCTGTTGCTGCCGACAATTCTTGGTCAATGGGTTACCCCCGCCATTGGCCCCGCAAATGTGAGACGGTCTGGGGCGCGAACCTCCGTGAAGCTCACGACAAAGTTTCGACGCAGACAGGTGTAACAGGTGTATGCGGCACCCACCGTCCGCAAAACACTAGCTCAGATCGGCGCCCCGCCCAACCTGACCTGTGCTTTCCGCTTCTAAAAGACTCACGCACATCATAAGGTGCGGCTGCAATTGTGAATATGCGCACAAGTCAGCCAGCTGGCACCCCTTACGTCGCGGCATGACTCTATGCAAATATCAGCTGCATCATGACGGCACTACATCATCACTTGGCACTATGTTCTTGGGATGGCTCGGGATGGCTCTGGCTTTCAGTGTTACATGTGCCGTGGTGCCTCAACCTTCTCCCTCAACTTCAACAGGCACATGTCACGCAACTCATTCTTTGATTTACTTGAAAACCCTCTGATGTCATTGTGCTTGCACCACGCTTTCAACAAGTCCTTGTTCAGTGTATCGAATTGAGGCATATCAGTAGGGAGCGGCATGTATCATGATATCTCATGATACGCGTATATGGTATACTAGGCATATTATAATTATCATGATACATTATGATACATCCCAAGTCACCTTGGCGACCCTAGTTCGACTCCTGGTAATCGCAGACTTTCGAGTGCATTCGTCCGCTCAACCAGGTGTTTAAAGATTGCAACTAGCTCGTTCAGATTGAGACTGATGCCTGGTAGGCTGTGATTCAGGAGTCCCCAACATGGGGTTGGTAATCTTCATGCAAGTACTCGCTACAAAGTGCACCGATATCGGTAACGTTTGTTGCATTGGCACCTGCGAATTACTCCGCATCTACTGGCAAGCGGCGAGTTAATCCTTGCATCAGAGTCCATGCCGGCGCAAGCGAGCGCGGACACACCTCAGCTGCTCACTATCGGTTATACTGCGCTTGGCATCGAGCCGGAAGTACAATCACATTTCAGCCCGCCAGGCTCGCTCCGCGAGCCTCTTATTGGTGCAGGCGGTGTTGGAGGGCCATCGTTGGGCAAGTTACTAATCGACATTGTTGCATACGCGGGAAACGTGCGTCTCTCTCTCAAGAATGGAGACCCCCATCCACAAAATGGCATGTTGTGAGCTGGCCACTGTGACTCTCCAGACTTTCGATTAGTAACTTTGTTCCTTACTCAACGTCACAACTCCGACTGAAGAAAGCATGGCAATTAGATGATCAGGCCTGCTCCAAATGACATTGGCGTGACCCAACTTTGCCTGCAGGAATGACTAGCCTACTCCGACCGCCCGGACCGTGCCCCCTTGCACCCCCTTGCACGCCCTTGCACCCCCACCCCCTCCCCAGCCCAGCATAGCCTTCCTACCTCCTCCTACCCCCCTCCCAGCCCCATCACTGCCCTACCACCCCCACCACCCCCCTCCCAGCCCCGCCCTCCCCCCCCCACCCCCCACCCCCCCCGCCCCCGCCCCCGCCCCCGCCCCCGCCCCCGCCCCCGCCCCCGCCCCCGCCCCCGCCCCCGCCCCCGCCCCCGCCCCCCGCCCCCGCCCCCCGCCCCCGCCCCCCGCCCCCGCCCCCGCCCCCGCCCCCGCCCCCGCCCCCGCCCCCCGCCCCCGCCCCCGCCCCCGCCCCCGCCCCCGCCCCCGCCCCCGCCCCCCGCCCCCCGCCCCCGCCCCCGCCCCAGCCCCAGCCCCAGCCCCAGCCCCAGCCCCAGCCCCAGCCCCCACCCCCACCCCCCCACCCCCCACCCCCCACCCCCCACCCCCCCACCCCCCACCCCCCACCCCCCACCCCCCACCCCCCCACCCCCCCACCCCCCACCCCCCACCCCCCACCCCCCACCCCCCACCCCCCACCCCCCACCCCCCACCCCCCACCCCCCACCCCCCACCCCCCAGCCCCTCCCCCCCCACCCCCCACCCCCCAGCCCCAGCCCCAGCCCCAGCCCCAGCCCCAGCCCCAGCCCCAGCCCCAGCCCCACCCTTCAGCCCCAGCTCCAGCCCCAGCCCTAGCCCCAGCCCCAGCCCCAGCCCCAGCCCCAGCCCCAGCCCCAGCCCCAGCCCCAACCCCAGCCCCAGCCCCAGCCCCAGCAAGGCCAAGCATTGTTGACCATGCATTGTGCATGCAGATCAGCTACGACACAGTGGCCGGCTTGCATGGGGATGAGCAGGGGGCAGGTGCAGGTGCTGGTGCTGGTGCTGGTGCTGGGCTGCCCACCCCTCCTGCTGCCCCCCCCTGGCAGCAGCTGGCAGCTGCTGCTGGTGCCGCTCCTAGGCTGCCCACCCCTCCTGCTGCCCCCCCCTGGCAGCAGCTGGCAGCTGGTGCTGGTGCCGCTCCTGGCATGCTCACCCCTCCATCTGAGCAGCAGGGGGCCACAGCAGAGCTGTACACGAGCTTGACACGCAAGCGGGGGGCGGGCGGGAGGGATCGGACCCAACATGTCGAGGAAGGTAACATAGCAATGGCATACACACCTTGTGAGGCATTGCAGAGTGGCCAGGCCAACAGTATTGCTCACGAAGGGGTCAAGCATCGCAGCAACCTTGCATATTTCTGAGCATGGGTGGAGGGGCGCTGTTACATCGGTTTGGCATGCCATGTGAACCGTTTTGACTGCGGCGACTGTCCCTCACTATGTGCAGGTGCTCCTGGGCCACGTCGGTCGCGGCGGTCTCTCGCGGCGAGGCCCGCATGAGCAAAAAGTGCATGGATTTGAATGTGGAGATTTGAGCCGCCATAGCACCCAGCACACTGCACAGTATTTAATGATACAAGCTGCACCGCATAGCTGAAAGAGTCCTCTATCCAGGGATGTGCGAAACATAAATAGAAACCACGTGGCTGAGACGCGGCGTCGTTTTGATTACCAGGGGTCAGTTTCCTGTCATTTTCTGTTAGTTGGGGACACCTGACTGTGATGCCACTGCCAACTCAACGTTGTAACTCTCTACTGTGGGCAGGCTGATGATGTTGATGGTAATTAGCTACTGGTTGTGCTCTGTGCCTAGAATTTGCCAGGTATGTATTGTTGCCGATGCAATGCATCTCTGCTTGGAGCAGGAGTGCACCTATATGTCCTCTGTTGATTGTGTTCATACAGATGAGGCTATTGGTGTGTTCATAGAGACTATGCTAGGAAGGGTAGCTGAAGTTTTGGCTGCAGAATTACATGTTTGGTGACAACAAGCTCGCTAATCTCCCGTTAGCTGGGATGGCGGTGGCAAGCATCGCAAGTGCAAAGACAAACTTCGGTGCACTGCAGTCGTGCAAGTCAGGACTAGCTAGTCAAGACATCGCCGCACTAGCGCGACTAGCTATGCAGCAATCTCCGCAGAGCGGGAGTAGCTAAAAGGCCCGCCGTTTGGCTGATGTTGCCCACGCTGTGGATTTTCGGGCGCTAATTTCCGGGCAGCGCTTGCACACAGCAACGACATGGCCTTCACTGTTGAACTGGGCTTGTTATTTTGCAACTTGCGGAACACATCGCGTCAGCCATGACCCCAGTGCACGATACATTGCTCAGAACCCAGTACTGCCGGCCAACTGCCGCGTAACTGCCACCCGAACCTTAGCGCGCACGGTTACGACCAGTGCGCGAGGGACATAGGGTCCCCGCAGGCGTCTTGCGATGCAGAAACAGGGCTTATAATGAAATATAATGATATTATCATGATACCTGGTCTATATCATATAATATGATACAGCCCCGGACGCTCCTTACATATCAGTAGGGACCGTCCCATCTACGTAGATCTACGTAGATCTAGATGCTAGATTTAGATGGTCTAGCAGCATAGTGGTTATCTAGCAAAGAGGAGTGCAAGATGGACGATAGATGTCATCCCGCCCAGGTTCGACTCCTGATAACCCTACAATTTACAGGATAATATCGTTACTCCGACGCCGACCTGGCATACGCTATTAGTGGGGGTGACAAGGCACTGCATTTGCGACATTACAATACACACACGGCACGCTAAGAGTCCAGGGCGACTGCTAGGCTGGTGCCACACACGGCCAGCCTGATGCTCACACCCACACATGGCACGCTAAGAGTCCAGGGCGGCTGCTAGGCATGGCATGGTTGCATGGCATGGTTGCATGGATGCATTGCTTACCTGCACGGCTTCCAAAGCCACAGAGAGGTCAATGACGAGCGCAGCGGGTGCTGCTTTTGGTTGGTTTGACTCACCCTCCTCCTTAGCCTCCTGGGCACGCAACATGTTTTGTGATAGGGGGAGCATCAAGTTGTGCATGACATGCTCACAAATGAAGCATGGAACTATACCTGTTGTAGTGCTTCAAGCTTGGACGGCTTCGATAGGTCTTTGCAAAGGAGATTCATACCATGGGCAGTGCAGCTCGAGCCCCAAGAGCTGGAAGGCCGTCTGGAGATGGATATTGTCCACGGTCATGAAGGGAGCTCGATGCGTGACGAGAAAGAGTCATATTCGGCGCCTGACTGCCCGCTGCATGTCTGCAGACACTGGTGCACCCTTGTCCTCGCGCAGCAATGGCCCAAACTGGGTGTCATGGCTGCGCTTATTCGCTGGGTGTTGTTCACCGTCGACCTGACATTTGTTGGCGACGCTCAGTTGGGTTCGCTTGTGTGGTGAGCATCGCTTGTATACGCACACTACTTTTCCTTTGCTGTTGGTCACCCCCGCCATTGGCCCCGCAATTCACTTTTTGGCACCGTCTTTGATGCGCTGCATGTAATTCTTCCACCATTGGGCTCTACATCTCACAACGGTGTCGCTAGCAGGTTAGGCCCTCTTTTGTCGATTGTACTGCATTGTCTCGACGACTTGATTAGCTTCGCAATGTCATTCACCATCTCTTTATATGCGTGTCGCAACAGGCGAGGTGGATTGGTGGCCGGAGGCATTTCCGTGCCGAGCAGCCTTTGCTGCCGTTGACTGGGCAACTCGCGAATACATCTCAGGTAAGCACGGGGTGCTGTTTCTTAGTGCGTTTTGCATACAATGTCAACACATGCAACCAAATCTGCTGACCTCCACAGGTGCTTGGTTGTTGTGAGGATCAGCATCAAACCCACAGCAGCCCAAGGCTCTTCCAAGCAGGAGTGCAGCAAGGGAATCAGCTCTTGAAAACAGTGAGCAAGAGGTGAGTAAGGTTGTAGTTTACCTCACCTTGTCTAGGTCAGTTTGATGTTCACGCGCACACTTGCGCAACGCATGACAGGCATGAACAGTTGAGGGTAGCACACAACAGTCACCTGCCCGACTATAATCTCTTATTATTTATTATAAACGACGCTACGCCTCAATATGCTGAGCAAACATGTTTATGTGTTTCTATGCGCAGGATGCCGTTGACATACTACCACCCGTATCTCAACAATCCAACAGCCAGGGATGAGCCAGATGCTAGAAGATGTGCTCTTTGTGGCTTCAAGTCGGGGAGGATGCGTGCCACGGCCGCTACCTGGTTGTCTTTGGCCGAGCTAGCGTGCTGATGGGCTTCGTGGTAGATGCATGCCAACGTGCAGGGCTTGCCCCCCTGGCGCATAGAGATTGCGTCACGATGCATCAGAAGCAACAACCCCCTCCTCCCTCCCCACCCCGGCAGCCACCTCCGGGTTAGGCGGGGGGGGAGGCGGGGGGGAGGGCGGGGGGGGAGGGGCAAGACAAGGTGAGGTAAACTACAAACAGGGGCTCCAGGGTCTGACCATATAGTGAGTGTGGCAGGGAGGGGGGAGGAGCCGGTTGCTCCTGGGGCGGGCCTTGCAGCTGCCGGGGTGGGGAGGGGGGAGGGGGTTGTTGCTTCTGGTGCATAGAAACACATGAACATGTTTGCTCAACATATTGAGGCATAACGTCGTTTATAACTAATAATAACAGATGAAAGTCGGGCAGGTGACTGTTGTGTGCTTCCCTCAGCTGCTCATGCCTGGCATGCGTTGCGCAAGTGTTCACACGAACATCAAACTGACCTAGACAAGGTGACGTATAATACAACCTTACTCACCTCTCGCTCACTGTTTTCAAGAGCTGATTCCCTTGCTGCACTCTTGCTTGGAAGAGCCTTGGGCTGCTGTGGGTTTGATGCTGATCCTCACAACAGCCAAGCACCTGTGGAGGTCAGCAGATTTGGTTGCATGTGTTGACATTTTATGCAAAACGCACTAAGAAACAGCACCCCGTGCTTACCTGAGATGTATTCGCGAGTTGCCCAGTCCAACGGCAGCAAAGGCTGCTCGGCACGGAAATGCCTCCGGCCACCAATCCACCTCTCCTGTTGCGACACGCATATAAAGAGATGGTGAATGACATTGCGAAGCTAATCAAGTCGTCGAGACAATGCAGTACAATCGACAAAAGAGGGCCTAACCTGCTAGCGACACCGTTGTGAGATGTAGAGCCCAATGGTGGAAGAATTACATGCAGCGCATCAAAGACGGTGCCAAAAAGTGAATTGCGGGGCCAATGGCGGGGGTGACCAATGGTATTAGGGCCAGGCTCCCACACCTGCATGGTAGCAATCATGGCATGCCTATCAGCGCATGTTATCGCAGTCTGTTCCCACGGGCTGCCCCACGTGACCGCGAACAAACCACCACGGCGAGACGGGTCAACATGGTTTAGCGCCCAAGAGCACCAAACCAAAATGGAAGGAGGAAGGGAAGCAAGCGAGCGAGGAATGGATTATACGCTCTGTCAAGTGTACATTCGATATCATTTTGGGAAGGTCTAAGGGCTGGCGACAGTTGGTCCTTACCTTACCTCCCCCGCTTGCACTCGCTCTTTGGCTTTTGTTCTGTCGAAGTCGATGCAAGCTTAAAAGCCCGTTGGGGGCTGGAATGAACACGAGCCAGCCTGAATTAACTGCTGCCAGGAGCGTCAAGTTCGCAGGAGAAAACGCGGATCGCCCAAATGGCTACATCTCGCAGAGCGCAGCACGGGGCAAACTTACCAGGAGTGTTGCCTCAGCAGCATCATTCCTTGGTGGCGGTGGTAAGAGATTGTTGGCATGTGCATCTCAGACGAGCAGCACTGGATGAGTGCCCCCCCCCCCCAAAAAAGTACAGCATCTATTCACTCTCACCCACAGCACTCAGCTTAGCCACCCAACTACTGACATCTGCTCAAGCAGCTACGGACAGGACAGCAGTCAATTGCCAGACATGCTGTTGACATGCAGTTGGAAGGGCACAGCTCCGCTTGACATGATATGCCACAACATGGGGAGAAGCAGCAGTGCGTGTTGCCCAATGCAGCACCTAAATGCACACGTGCTCGGCCTGGCCCTGTCCATAACATACGATTTGACTGCTAAGACCAGCAGCTGGGTTCCAGCCACCCTCCTTGATGTTGCTAGGGCACCAATCTCGGGCAGCAAGCAGCAGCGCCGGCTTTCTGGTGCTGCAGGGTCAGCAATGTCCAAGTCCGCTGCCAGACGCAGGCGCATGTGGCGGCGTGTGGCCATGCGCTGCAACCCTCGCTACTGGGTGCTTGTGCTGGACAAGACGCTGCCCATCATTCACCCAGACTCTCTAGGCCGACGCATGTGGGACGTGACCATCCTCATCCTTGTGGTGTACAATGTGATCATGGTGCCCTATGAAGTGGGTGGTGCCTGGCTCTTCAAGCAGGGCGCCATTCTGAGGCACACCCCGCCATGCCGTGTATCATCAGCCCACCCCATACAAAGCCCCATACCACCTGTGCATCATTAGCACCCATACCACCTGTGCATACCACCTCATACCACCCATACCACCTGTGCATACAAAACCCCATACCACCTGTGCATCATCAGCCCACCCCATACAAAGCCACTACTGTCTGTCTGAGCATACCATCATTTTACACTGTCACTTGGCAACCAGTGTTCCGTGATGGTTGCCATTGCTGGCATGGCATGCAGCATGGAGTGCATGGACTAGATGCCTGCATGACGCCTTGACTGCCTCTGTTGTAGGTTGGCTTCTCCCAGCCCCTGCCCAGGATCCTGGACCCCATGAACTTTGGCATCGACGGCCTCTTCGCGATTGACATCTGCTTGAACTACCGCACCGCGTACGTCGACCACACGGCCACACTCATCCGTGATGGGAAGAAGATTGCGGCACACTACACACGCACCTGGTTCCTTGTGGACCTGGTCGCTACTGTGCCATTCGATGCACTGGTCAGTCATCTACACCAGAACTCTTGACCTGAGCAAGCAGCCAGTCTCTAGCAGTGGAGGCCTGCACTGGGAGTGTGGTGCAGCAGGTGGCGCAATTGGCATGCCCCGCTTGCATACATATGAGCTCTCAAGCAAGCTGCTCCCTTTCTTTGTCACCAATGTGGTAGTTGGCCCTCCCTTGCTGCATGCTATGCACCGTGTGCCAACCGCCTCCATGGCAAGAAGGGACTGAGCCAAGGTTGGGGCTGGAGGCAGGGCCAGGGTCTAGATGATGACAAGGGTCAATGCCAGGGTCTAGATGGTGACTAGGGTCAGGGCCAGGGCCAGTGACCAGGTGCTGCTTGACGCAGGAAGCTAAGCCCACGTTGCTGCATGTTTGCAGGTGTCCGCATTCTCTTCAAACTTGAGCCAGACGCAGCTGACCGCCCTGGCCCTACTGCGCACTCCCCGCTTGCTACGCCTCATCCGGCTGCTGCGCTTCCTGGACCGCATGAAGGGAGCGAATGTGGGTGCTT
Organism: Haematococcus lacustris; assembly: GCA_030144725.1. Classification (NCBI taxonomy): domain Eukaryota; kingdom Viridiplantae; phylum Chlorophyta; class Chlorophyceae; order Chlamydomonadales; family Haematococcaceae; genus Haematococcus; species Haematococcus lacustris. Next base: position 3,490,833 of record JASKMD010000024.1, on the reverse strand, counting down.
ATGGCATGGGAACATGGGCTCCTGTGGAGCTCCTATGGCATGCTCAAACGCAAATAATTTAGCATTGAGCAGTGTATTCACACTCATGTCTTGTTGCGCAATTCCCATTTTCCTATCACCAGTTTTAGCCCTTCTTAATGCTATATGCCTCACGCTACGCAAGCCGCTGTTCCAGCCTTGCCTTGCCTTGCTTTCGACATTGCCCAAACACTTGCTTACATGCCACTGCCACGTCACTGCCTGACCAACGCAGACATTGTCACCACCGTCATCACTTCCAATGTCTATGCGTCTGCCTTCTGCTTATGCTCTTGCCGCAGTACATGCGCATGATCAAGCTGCTGTTCTTCATGGCCTCTGTAGCCCACTGGGTGGCCTGCATGTGGCACTTGCTGTACAAGGTGTGCAGCTGCCCCTGCGACATGCTCCAGCCAGTTTGAGTGAGAAGTGTGGAGTCTGGAGACATGCAGTCACATCAGCGCATGAAGTCACACTGGGGGTGCATGGGTGTCTGTGCTTGCAGTAGCAGAGGACCATGCGCAGCAGAAATACCTCAGCCCAGAGGCCAAGAGCTGTGCAGTCTGCAGTGCTGACGCAACCCGCACTAGCTGCCCCTGCTGACCTACCTGAGTGGCTGAGATAATCAGCTGGTCTGGTTATCAGGCCTGTCTTGACCAGCACACCGTCTGTCTGCTCCCATCTCTATAAAACATGCCTGCCATTCGCTTCAATGTGGCTATCGTGGCAACTGTAAGCCTGGCTCTGTCATCTATACCTGCCCTGTCCTGTCGCCTGGCTTGCCCCTGCTGCTTCATCTTCGGCCAGTGGCTTGCTGCCAGTGTCCTCCTCCTCTGCCCTGCCGCTAGCCAGTGCCAACCTGTGCCGGTGTTGCGGGCCGCCCTGCAGCTGCTGCAAAGCTCCTGGCTAGACTGGACCTTTGACTCCATTGGTTCTGGGACCGGCGAGCTCACCTACTTCCTGTTCGCCTACCTCAACTCCTTCCTGCTCATGATTGGTCAGCGACCCTGCTGCCGCTGACTGCAACACAACACACATGTACACACCCACCCACACCCTCACTTTGCACCTGGGGCCTGTGCCCTGCCACCCTCGCCCTGGTCACGCAGTGAGGCAGAGCCTCGCTGACCTAGCGGCCAGTCAGGGATGCTTCCTGTGATGCTGCTGCTGCTGATGCCGCCAGCACCCAGCCACCCTCACACCTGCCTTCACCCTGCCACCCCTGCTCTGGTCTCCTGACTACAGACTGGGGCTCCTGACCACTGACTGTGACGGCCTGTAGAATCACGACTGGGCAGGTTGGGGCCACTATGTGCTTGTCCATAGATTACGACCAGCTTGCCAGCATGGTTGCAGGCATGCACACATGCGTCAAGGCAGGCATAGGTTGAGGCACCGGGCCGCCCTGCCTGCTCGATCTGGTCTGATTTGTTTGGTGATACCCCCCTCCTTCTGCTTCCCTCTGCTGCTGCTGCCGTCAGTGGGACGGGCCTGTGCAACCTGGGCCGGCATAGATGCGTGTATTGTAAGGATAAACAGGCGCAGCCGCCAGGCATCAACCTTGGCTCAGCTTGCAGCCTACGATACTAAGTTGCCCATTTTGCCGGTGATGCTGCCCAGCCACCTGCCTGACTCCTCCTGATACAAAGGAGGACATGACCATCTCTGATGAGCTGCCTGAGGCACCCAATCCATATGCGCCTTAGTTGTCGATGGGCAAAGCCAGGTCCCAAACTGTCATTTTGTATTGCCACACATAAGTAATGCCACGTTACCCTAAGAACACCACATTGGCCTGGCCTGCCCTGCCCTACTGCACTGCTTGCCAGCAGCCATTCACGTACATGCCAAGGCAAGCATTGGCTTTGACACTGGACCCTGCCCTGGCCTGGCCTACTACACTGCAGGCAATGACATGCAGCCCCTGAATGACTACGAGCGCCTCTACTCCGTGTTCGTGCTCATCCTGGGCGCCTGCTTTTACGCCATCATCGTGGGCAACATCTCCCTGCTGGTCAACAACATGAACCCCACCGCCTCCAGGCACAAGTTCAAGAAGGACATCGTGCAGAACACCATCAGGTTGGACCACTTGCACAGCCTCCATGTCACTCTTTACAACCTATGACTGACGAAGATTAGGCAGGGTGGCACCACACCCTGCCCTATACATCGTCCGCCATGCCATGGCCAGCATTGCGTTGAGGCACAGCATGTGCTTGCAAAGCATGCACTGCCTACTGGCTCCACACTTTCCATTGGTGGCAGCAGGAGAGGCAGTAGCAGCATGGGGAAGCAGCAGCAGGGCAAGCAGCAGCAGCATGGGCAAGCAGCAGCAGCACAAGGAATCAGCAGGAGCAGAGTCAGCAGCAAGGCAGGGCAGGGCATTGCTGTCACCTTGATGAAAGTAAGGCTAGCAAGAGACGTCTTGGAATTCTTGATATGTCGGTTAGAATTCCTGTAATGTCATCTACACGGCAAGCTGTGTGGCATGTGCAAGAGCCGCCCATTCCACCTCACCATTCTGCAAGGTGCTCATCACCCTTAGACCCACCTCTGTCTCAAGCAGCAGCAACAGCAGCAGCATGTCCGGAGATGACAGCTTGCCGCTACTCCATACTTCTCCATGCTACTCCATGCTACTCCATGCAGGTACCTGGGGGCGCCCCAGCCCTTGGTCAACCGCGTGGACTCCTACTTCAACTACCTAACCACCTACAGCCACCCTGGACCAGACGGCATGGGCCTGGTGCAGCAGCTCCCCACCAGCATGTTCCAGGTCAGGGGAGCCTGAGGTGTGGGCTGAACCCTAGCTGCAAGGCTGCCCTACAGACTGGCATGTGTCATCCTGACCCTGACCCTCCTCTGCGACGCTGGGCTAAACCTCGACAAGCTCAGCTGCAAGGGTGCCCTACAGAGGTTGGCAACAGACCCCTCCCAACCACTACGTCAACGCCCAGCTGTTGCATATGTAACCCCGCACTCCCTACCTTCCTCACCCCCTCTCTACCCCTCGCTACCCTTGCTCCTTCACCTCTTGGCCCTACCCTCCTCTTGCCCCTGCACCCCTTGCCCCCTCTGCCGCCTTCCCCGCCCCTTTAGCCCCTCTGTAGTTTCGGCCTCTCCACTCCTTGCTCCCTAAAACTCCCCACCTGCCACCCTCCCCCTGCCCCCTCTGCCCCCTGCCCCTTGCTCCCTTCACCCTCTGCTTTCTTCACGCCCTCCCCTGCCCCTGCCCCTGCCCCTGCCCCTGCTGTCCTTTGACCCCCTGCTGTCCTTTGCCCTCCTGCCCCCTCCACAGGACATCTCTGTGTGGATGCACAAGGACCTGGTAAACCGTGTGCCGCTGTTTAAGGAGACGGAGGACGCGTTCATCACCCAGCTGGTCATGCGCCTGCGCCTGCACGTATTCCTGCAGGTGATGCCCAACACGCTGCAGCCAGCAGGCCACAGCAGCCGCCGCCACCTAAACTACCTACACCCTACACCTAACCCTACACCTCCAGCTGCACTCCTCCAGCAGGGCACCATGGCCACCCACACCTTCCAGTACTTTCCTCGTCAGCATAGCGGGCAGCAAGCACCAACGCTAGGCCACCACACCAGCAGCAGCCGCAGCAGCATGAGCCACCTCCTCTCACCACCTCATCCCGCCCCTGAATCTTCCAGCACCACCTCCCAGTTCGCGCCGTGTTCCTTTCATGGTATTGTACCACCACAGGCTGTGCCCTTGACCACATTGCACACCATCCACATTGCCTGACTGACCCTAACCTGACCACCAGCTGCATCATGAGCAAAGATACAGCATATTGGTTCACTTGTTTTTGCACCAGTATGCGACATTATTTGCAATATCCATAGGACCACAATTACCCACACCATCATGACTACACAGTTGCCCAACAAGCACCACCACCCAATCGCCAGCTGTCATTGCCTGAGCACGCCAACCGTCCCAACACAAGAGCAGCACAACATCAGGCCACCTGGCCTCCACAAAACCCCACCTTCACTACCGGAGGCCTATCCTAGAACTGGTGACCACGTCAGCTCCATCCCTACAACATCACCACCGTCCATTGCCACCGTTCCAAGTGCCCATGCAACCACCTGCCAAAGCCCAGCCTATCACCCAGGACTAGAAGGGGCCTGGGCTTAGGTCCCTGATGATCACAGCGTGAATGGCAGCCAGCAGCATGACTGCAGGCCTAGCTGCAGCGCCAGCACACTGGCCAGCAGCTGACAGCTGCAGGGACATCAGCTCAGCAGATGTCCACATGCTGACCATTGCTCACCCAGCTGGCATTGCAAATCATTCAACGTGCAGGGAGAAGTGATCTTCAGGATTGGGGACGTGGGTCATGAAATGTTCTTCATCACCAAGGCAAGTGCTTGCTCAAACTCTTACGCAGTCCCTTCTCGTATCCATTAATCTATGCCACAAGCCGCTATTGCATTCCTCCTTCTGATGGTCAAGCGAGTTGGCCTTCTGCCCTGCACTGTGAACCTCATGCCAACTCGCGAAAATCACGAAACCAATGCACACAAGTGTGACCACGCGCAGGGATATGTCGCGGTGACGAACAGCTACGGCGAGATGCTGTCCATGCTGGCACAAGGTGGCTTCTTTGGGGAGCTCGCGCTGCTTGCAACAGCCCGCCGTACAGCGCACTGCACAGCGCTCCAAAACTGCGACCTGTCGCTGCTCATGGCGGGGGACCTGGTCGCAGCCATGCGAGACTTCCCGGATTCCGCGGCCCTGGTGAGCTTCGCTTGTCTGGGCGAGCGAAACAGATCACGTTGCTTGCATCGTAAAGTTTCATTACCACATGTCGCGATACTGCTCACTTAACTGCTTGCTCCTTTCCCTGTGCGCAACGTTGCCTACGCAGGTGCGTAGCCGGGCCGTAAACCGCCTGGCGGAACTTCAGACTGCCGGCACTGTTGGCGAGCAGTCGCGGCAAACCGTTGCGCCGGCGCACTTGCGCAAGCTGAACCCAGATGCAGCGAACAATATGGACCGGTCAGCTCAGGAGACGGAGGAAGAGGAGGAGGACGATGACGACCAGGCGAGCGGCGACTCATCGCAGGGAGGCGATGAGTCATCGTGTGACGAAGGGAGTGAGCGACCCCGGTCGGACGAAGGTGGCTCTTGGTGCCCGGAACGCGCCGGCGTGCCGGACCATCCGCAGGTAGATGACCCCTGCAAGCCAAGACACGGATCCACCAAGGAGCTGCCTGAGCTCCTCTCCCACTACCCAGCCCAGCAAACAAGCCGCAGTGGCAGCACAGACCAAGGGCAGCCGGGGTTCCACGACGTCCTTCACCCCCCCAACCTGACTCAGTACAGCCTCCACCCCCCAGACCCACAACCTCCAGCCGGCCCCCCTCCTGACCAGCCTGGGTCGAGGGTGCTACCTGAGCCAGCCACCCCCTTCCAACCTGCCCCCCACCCCTTCGCCCGCATGCCCAGCTCCATCCAAATCAGTGCCTCCCAGACCACCGACCTGCTAGGGGCCTCTGGCTTAGCCCCAGTGGAAGAAGACCCGGCAGCTCCGTCTTCTTCCCAAGTCCACCAGGGTGGCTCAGGCATCGACCCTCCCCCAGGAAACGGCAGCCAAGGCGTTCTTCGGTCAGGCAGCAAGATGCGACGCGTGCCCCGTCGCCGCAGCACCCTTCGCAGCCTGCACTCCACGTCCGAGCTGTCGGACGACCCCGCCCTGGCCTCGTCTCGGCCCTTATCACGTAGCCAGCATACCAGCTTTAGGGGACCCCATGGTGGCGGCACGGGTGCTGGCGGGGGGGAGGGGCACACGGCGGCAGGGCCCTCCCGCCTGAGCATGGGCCAGTTTCCTGCGCTGGATCAGGGGCCAGGGGAGGTGCCCCTGAACTCCTCACGCTCCAATGAGGGAGGGGGCCGGCGGCGCAAGCTGAGCGGGGATGTGGATGCCCTGGTAGCTGCTGCAAACTTCCAGTCGCCGGTGGAGTGGAGCCAGGCGACTGTGGATGTGCTGGTGCAGGTGAGCAGGCTGGGGTGAGGTCCAGGGGTCAGGGTCTTGGGGTCAGGCTTAGGGTGAAGGCAAGGGCTGAAGGTTGGGGTCAGGGTGAGGGTTAGGGCATGTGCACCTCTACCTCTTGGGTGTGATGTGGTTGGTCTGTTGGGCTGTCATTGGCATTGCACGTCATGGTGGTGAGGGTCACAACGGGGTGAGGGGCAGTGTGGGCAAAGGGAGGGGAGATGCATCTGGCTGACTCGCTAACTGATCGACTGCCTGCCTGACTGCTGGTCATGTGTGTGGGGTGTGTGTGTGTGTGTTTGCTGTAGGTGATGCAAGCGGTGGGTCGGCTGTCTATGAAGGTGAAGGACCTGGGCGGTCAGGTGCAGGGCATGCATGATCGCATGGAAAAAGTGGACATTGCAGGGCAGCAAGGCATTGGCATGCAGCAGGGCGGAATCTTTGGAGGCCCACCTGCGGCTGTGTTCCAAGAGTTCGACCTTTCGTGAGCCTCCCTCACCAAGGAACCTGGTGTGGGAGGTAGCCTGGTGTTGGTGTGTGGGGCATTAGCAGGCAGGGGAGAATGAGACCTCTGGCAGAGAGGCATGGCACCCTAGAGCAAGGGAGGTGGAAAGCGGCTGACAGGGGGTGGGGAGAGGGCCTGCTGGCAACATTGGGCATGGCGGAGATGAGCATGAGGGGGGCGCTCAGCTGTCTCGCGGGCAACTGTCATGGCCAGGAGGATGCCCTAGTGCCGGCAGGTTGCAGCCTAATTTCTTACTGAAACTCCCATGCACACGCATACCGCATGCACAGCATGGCATACCTCGTGCATCATGGCTTGTAATTCTATGTGGGGGAGTGATGAGGAAGACACCCATGCACATGCGACTGAAGTAGGTATGCATGATGCACGCAGGGTTGTGAACAGGCTTGTGAAAATTGCAGATTTTCATTCAGATTTTCAATGAAAGTTTTCATCTGAAAATCTGAACGTATTCACTGCACATCTGAAAGTGCCGGGTGCTGCCCCCGGTCAGATCGCAGATCGGGTGTTGCAGAGTGATTGGCTTGGCTGTGATAGGCTTGGCTGGCGCCAGCGCGCTACAGTCACAGCGGAAGAAGCGCAAGCCAGAAAACGCCACAGATGGCGGATCCACGACAAGCATGGACGGCTTGCATCTTTTAAACTGGCTTGCATGTCCGATCTTTGGCAAACTAAGTATTTCTGCATTTTTGACATTGCAGGACTACAAACAAGCTGCATTTAAAAGGATAGGCTGAGAACCAGCGGCATCCGCTCAGTTTCACTGACGATGAAACTCTTTCAGTTTTTCATGAAAATCTGAAAATCTCATTGTTAAAATGAAAATCTGAAGATTTACAAGCCTGGTTGTCAGGCGTTCCCAACATGGGGTTGGTAATGTTCATGCAAGTACTCTATCAATACTGCACTATTTTCGATAGCGTTTGTCACATTGGCAGCCGTAACTTATTCGACGTAATCTGACCATCAGCGCTAGCCATTGGAGTCTTTGCTCGTGTACTGCCACATGTGCCCGCGAACAAATCACATCGGCGAGACGGGTCTCCTTGGCACTGTGAGCCACATCGCTGAGGCCCCATCTACCTAGCGTAGTGAGCTGGTTGTGCACAAATGGAATGTCCGGCTGACACCCAACGCGATGTCTGCCGGGCGTGCAGGGCACCTTGACGGGGTGTTTGGAACATATAAAATATACTCGCTTCCGCCAAATACACCATTTGGGTCGGCGCACACTAAGGTATCACCGGGTTACACCCCCCCCTCCTCCACTGTGTCCTCCACTGTGTTGCACCCGCTGCACCCACAAGAAAATGGCTATATTTTATTTGTTCTTGAACCATTAGCGCATCTGTTGAAACAAACCGCACAACAAACAGCTTATGCCTCTATCTGTTTGACAGCTTTGAAGTTACATCATCTTCTCCAAGCAGAATCAAGGCCACGGGGCTGTGGGGTGGCAGTTGAGCTCTGAAACGTTGCACGCAGGTGGATGGGATGTAGGGGAGTGTAACTCTCAGAGGAGCCGAGTCCAAACTCGGTCATGGTGTGGAGCTGTGTGACTGACTGCATGGCCCTGACCCCGAAATCGGCTAAGGGAGTTGACGGTCACAGACCAAAGTGTGCTTTTGACATATCTGAGTATGAGCGTGTGTAACAATGTCTAAAAGGAGCGTAACCTAGTAAGTAGCATGCTGTAAGTCCCAATGGTTGAGCTGTGGCATTGCCCTCCAGGTATGGGGGGAGGTGGGCTCAGTGTCACATTCCCGCAACCGCTCTCCGATCCGACTGCTGCTGTCGACGCGCACGCTCGCGTAGAGCAGCCTCAGCGACGCGGGCGGTCGTAGCGATGACTGCATGCTCCGCAACGGCTCGAATTTAAATCACCAACTTTGATGCTTTGCTGTGCACGACCTACTGAGTGTTAAACTATTCTGGATGGTCGAATGGTAGCTGGCCGGGTTGGCTACATTGTGAATCATATAGCATAATATTTGGCGCAGTGAGTGCAGAGTTACAGCCGTCCTACTGCCAAGGGTCGGTTTCCTGTCATTTTTAAACAGTTGGGAACACCTGACTGGTTGTGAATATTCAGATTTTCGAAATTTTCATGAAAAAGTGAAGGACTTACAAGCCAGTGAAACCGAGCGGTTGCCGCTGGTTTCTCAGCCTCCCCTTTGCACACGGCTTGTATGTAGGCCTGTACTGTAAGAAATGCACAAATACTCAGTGCGGTAAAGATCAGACACGCAAGCCAGTTCAAAAGATGCATACCGTCCATGCTGTCCGTGGATCCGCCATCTGTGGAGTTTTATGTCTTGCGTTTCTTCCGCTGTGGCTGCAGCGCGCTAGCGCCAGCCAAGCCAATCACAGGGCTCTGCAACACCCGTAAGGGAGGCAGCGCCGGGCTCCTTCTGACGGCAGCGACTAGAGCCCGGGCAGTCTGCACAGGGGCGAGTCGCTGGTTGCCTGCTGGCTGCTGCTCGCCTGCTGCCATCGCGCTGCGAAGTGACCGGTGGCACTCTTTCCCCCTAGACCACTGGGCACCACATCAAAACCAACAGCTTCATGCTTGTAAGGCTAACAGCAATGCCAGTTTGTGTAAACTACTAGGGCCTATGCAGTGTTGCGGGCCCGGCCATCTATGCCCCGCCGCCCGGTGCAGCCGCTGCCTGCCCTTGGGCAGCCGGTCATTGACCCGCTTGTAGCCCTGCTGGTACTCCTTGCCAATGGCAGGCAGAGCCTCCCGGTCCGTCCAACTGCACAGCTCCAGGGGGCGCTGCATGCTCTCCCCAATGCGTTGGAAGTTGAGGCAGGGGTTGATGTCCCAGTCAAGCCACCTGCCCCATGGGCGGGCCTGGGGTTGTGTCACTGAACCAGGTGCAGCAATGGGGGGCTGGTCCTGGGCAGGGGGATGGGGTGGCTCCTGGGCTGGCGGAGGGGGAGAGGGGTCCTGGGCAAGGGGCTTCTGGGCTGGGGGAGGTGGAGGGGGGTTGGGCGGCACCATGCCACCACAGCGGGCCCCGCACATCCTTCCCATGCCGTTGGGCTGGGCGCACCAGCCGCACCAGCCGCGCACCAGCCGCTCCATCACCTGGCCTGCTGGGGGTACCCAGTTCGTGGGCCTGGGCCGGTCACGTGGCAGGTGCAGCTCATAAGGCTGGCGGACAAGCTGGTGCGGAACTCTTCCACAATCACCTGTCTGTCAGGCCTGTCATCCGTGCTGGGCCTGCTAGGCTGCTCCACCACCTTGCAAAACCCCTCCCGCACCACCCAGGGAGGGCAGGCTGGGTCAGGTGGGATAGGTGGGCCTGCGGCTGGATCTGCTGCTGGGAAGCCTTGACTGGGCTGGCCTAGGAAGCAGCATAGATAGGCACAGGACTGCTGTCAGGACGCACTGCTTGCTGCCCATGGTCATGCGCTTGTTCATCTCACCCACAACTGCGTCAACTTGAGCTGGGCTGAGATCAAGCCGAGCTGCCTCCACAAGGCAACAAGGGGCAACTGTTGTGAACATGTCCTGGTGCAAAAGATATTGAGCACCGGTAGTGTGAGACATGTTTGACAGCACTCAGGGCTGCAGAGTGAGAGAGTGAGACTGTCTGTCTTAAGGCAGTTAGAGGGGCAGACCTCGGCACCCTAAGCTGAGTGCCGCGTCTGTCCCTACGCTCTCTACAGGTAGGCTCTGAGCAGTGTGCTTGCCGTCAACAGTTAGTTATGTAAGTACCCTAAGCTGAGTGCCGCGTCTGTCCCTACGCTCTCTACAGCAACCCAGGGCAACTTCCTTGACAGCCTGTCCCTCGTCATCGACAGGTTGCTGCCCACTGCCACTGGCACGTGCAGACACCGGAAAGCACAGCACACGCACGGCAGGACTTGATGTAAGGAATCGCATTGTCGCGTGATGCACATTGCGTCGCGTCGTTTGTTAGCTTTGGGGGCCCTAGCCTTATGTCAAGCTTTGCGGCTTACCGGCTGCGGAGGGTGCGGGGAAACGGGGCGCTTGCGTTTCTTTTTCGAGGACATCTCAGGGACCCAGCAACACTATCCAAGCGGAGTAGCTGTGCTGCGGGGTGGATCGGGTCGCCATCCAACCGGAGTGCCGGCAACATGTCGGCGGAAGTGACAACAGGCGGAAGTGAGATCCATTACATATATAAATACCATATGCGATACACTGTGACACACGCTTGCCTCACTGCAGCCACCAGATGTAGAAACAGTAACAACCTTAAGATGTGTATCAGTCCTTGATGACGCTGGCCACTGCCCTGCAATTGTCGGCATCATTATGTAGGGCTGCATGTCATGCTTGTGTGTTGCAGGCAGTGACAGGCTTGTATGACGGCAGCAGGTTGTTACTAGAGTACATCACAGTGCATACCCACCCACCCACACCTCACCCTTGGCAGCAAAGCACGACTGCAGGCTGACACTCCCGCAGCAGAGATAGAGCAGCGCAAGACACAAACGCTTGCGGAGAGGCGGTGTGTCTGCCCGCTGATCACCTCACCTCACCCTGATGATGGCTGCCTACAGTTCATGACGTCATGGCTACACCACCATGCAGCAGCTCCCAGTATGCCAATGGGCATCTCTGATTTTGGCTGGGTAGCCAGACACTCAGCTGCTTGCTTAGCCCACACTATCTCACCATCACACTATCTCACCATCCATCTGTTCACTATCTTACCATCAAACTGGCGACACGTCATCTGCTTTGGCGCCCACCCACTGCAAGCGCACGCAAGCATGGCGAGTCTGTAAGTAAGGTGTGTTGCAACAACGCCAACAGGCGCTTGCCATGTCATGCTGCTGCTGCTGCTGCTGCTGCAGCTGCTGGCAGTGATGATGAAAGTAAGCAAAGGTTACAGAGTAAGCAAAGGTGTTGCTCAAGGTGCTGCTGCTGATGTGGCTGCTGGTGGTAGCAGCAGGCAGAAGGCAGAGAGATACCCTGGATCATGTCACGGAGTAATCAATACAAACAAGCTGGGTGTAGATGTGGGGGGTGGCAGTGAGTCACGTGCACTCTGCACACAGCCCTTTTTAGGAGCATGGACAATATGGCACAGAGTAATCAGCATGGTCAGGTCAAAGTGTCAAGGTCAGGTGGGCGAGCGATTGAGCAGGCGGGTTGGCTGGCGTGCAGGCAGACAATGTTGGAGTTCTAGCTGAAGTGATTAGCAGTTGCCCGCTACACCCTCTACCATCACTGCTTCTGTTCCGTACTTCCCTGCCTGGCCCTGCTCCTTGGTCCATTCCTGGCCACTGCCCCTGCCCTGGGCTGCCCTGAAGATCTCCATGCTTGCATGGCCTCACAACTGGATCAGCTGGGGCCCTCAGTGTGCGCACCATGGCCATGTTGATGGGCACCTTGATCAGGGCCTCCACACAGCTCAGCCCACATGCAATGGGGCAGCAGCAGCCGCATGCGCAGCTCAGCACCTAGGGGCAAGGCAGGCACCCCAGCACACATGGAGCCAGTCTGTTTGTTGAACCAGTCCTGGGGGCTAAATCATGCCCATTCATGTCGGCCTGGTCACACCTTGTCACACATGGTGACACATGGTGGGTGGGCCCTTGCATGCCTGCAATTGCTCCACTTGCCAATAGCCATGCCTTGCATGGGCCGGGTGCGCATGCGGTGTGGCATAGGGTGTGCATGCGAGATTAAAAGCTCCAGAGGGGAGCGTCATGCCATTACAACGGCTGACTCACTGGCTGCGCACTTTGCATAGCAAGCTTGGGCATCCACTGCCCTACCTTTAAAGGCACCCACAGGAGAAGGCCAGCCATTGAGATGATGAGCAAAACTGGCTGCACCGGGCACACATACATACATACATACATACATACATACATACATACATACATACATACATACATACATACATGCGTAAGAGGGCAAGACATTGGCAGACAAACAAGACTCATTCAACATGGAACAACATGTCAGATGACGTGCGACACTGCAGCACATAACGCACTGACATTGGCAGCCGCATGCAGACAATGATGTGTGTGACTGGTTGTTAACACTAGCCAGGTTTACTTTTTACGTTTGCAGCAATGGTGCGAGTTCTCAAGCATGCTGGTGCCACCGCTACCACTGCAGTGGCCATCATAACCAACACTGGTCGTTACTGAGCACAGAGCAAGGGCACGCAGGCAACTAGCAGTGGTGTGCTATCAATCAGGGAGGGCCTGGCCGCATTCCACCAGCCTCCCACTCACCAGGCATATGATATAGATCAGGCACTTGAACGTCTTGCCTAGGCAGCCCATTGGTCAATGCGCGGGACGGAGAGTGGTCGGAGCCCTGGCACCACCTCGCCACCTGGCGCCCAGGGATGAGGGGAGGACACAAAGGTGAGGTTGGTGGTGGGTGGATCAAGTCGACCAGCACACCCTTGCTGCAGCACTGAAGCTGAATGTTGTGGTGAGCTGGGCACTGGCGAGCCACCAGCACACAAATACGCGCACGCCCACACGTTCGCACAGTGAGATTGGCAAATGGCAGGAGTGGTCTTATCATGCGAATTGGAAGCTGCCTAGAAGCTGGATAGCAGCTGTTGTCGGCAGCGCAGGCTGATAATTCAGCTGAACCACCTGAAGAGCGGGCACGCGTTTGGTACCGCTTCCGTCCGTCAGCTCATTGCTCGCAAAGTGGGCCTGATGCCGTCGCCATGTCCAGAGGCTAGAGTGTCCAGATGCAGCGTCGCAGGTATCACGGCGATGTTTACAGTCCTTGCATGCGACAAATGTGCAGCCAAGTCGTATGTCGATACGTCCGATGCTCGACTTGCTGCGTTTCTGTGCATGACCACATGTGTCATGTCCCTCAACGGGACTCCCTTTACATCGCCAGTGACATCGCCCTTTACATCGCCAGCCTGTGTAGCCAAACAAAATTCTTTTAACATGGAATAACTAGTTTGGCTGTGGGTAATCTCACTCAGCTACTCCAATCAAGTTTAAGCATCCTCGGTCGCACCCTTGATGACCACAAACCCCACTCCGGTGGCACTCTTTCCCCCTAGACCACTGGACATTCCATCGAAACTAACAGCTTCACAATGCTAACAGCCCCCTTGTCCCTCACTAGGGCCTCCATGTGAGCCGGACCAGTAGCAGCCACTAGCGGGAATACTAAGGACCACTAGTGGCCCGACTCAAATGGTATTAATGGGCTGTGTGGAGTATACCCAGTGCACATGGACATGGTGCATGAGTGCCTACCACCTACATCATTGCCTGACCACGTGTAGAGCTGGCTGTAAGCTGTAAGCTGATGACAGCTCAAGAAGGGGGCACACACTACTGTGCCTCAGCAGGCTGCTGCTGGGCCTTGAGTGGCTTGTCTCGCAGCCGTTTTAGCCCAGGCCAGGGTACTCCCTGCCCTCGGCTGGCATCACAAGCAGCTCAGGCCATCAGCACAGCTCCAGCGGCCGCCACCTGCTCTCCCCCAATGCGCTGCATGTTCAGCGCTGCATTGCAGTCCCTGTCCAGCCACCTGCCCGGCTGTGGTGCCTTGGCTTTAGCAGCCTTGCCTTGGGCCTCAACTGCCTACTCCTTGGTGCGCTTGCTGCGCTTGGCTGGCGGGGGAGTGCTGGGCCCTGGCTCTGAGGCTGCTGCAGTTGTGGCTTCCTGGCTGCTGCATGGAGCCTGTGGGGGCTTGCGGGTGGCACTACCGGGCACCACATCAGGCCCCACACCGGCTGGTCATGCTGCTAGCTCCAGGCTGGGCGTAGCAGGCGCTGCTCCACCTGCCCTGCTGGTGGCTTCCAGCCTGCACGCCTGGCAGCCTGCTCATGGTCCAGCTCCTCCTCACATGGCTGCTTTCCATTCACTGCTGAGCTGACCCGGGTGGTGCGGTGCTCATCCACAAGCACCACCCTGCCCCGCAGCTGGTCTGAGCCCCTGGGCCTGCACACCACCTTGCAGCAGGCCCGCAGCACCGCATCAGCACCCCACTCTGCCCCAGTGCCAATGCTTGCAGTGCCAAAGAAGACCACCAGCTGCTTCAAGGACACCTCAGCCATGTACTTCTCCAACTGCAGCCATGCACACAAGGCGCACACAGGGTGGCTGACATGGTGGTATCGGGTTAAGCTTTCACTTCATATCCAACCCACCAGCTCTTTGTCCCTTACCTTCCCACCCACCCACCCACCCACCCACCCACCCACCCTCACCTGCTTCAAGAACTGCTCCAGCGCTCGTTCCGTATAGCCTCAGCCGCTGCCGTGCCCACTTGGGGTCCAGGTACACCTCCCACACCGCGTCCCAAGTGGCCAGCGTGACGGTGATGTGCTTCAGGTTGGCCTCCAACGAGGTGTCAGCTGAGCTTGCTGCTGCCAGGTGCTGGAGGTGGGGCTTGACTGGTGCTAGCCACCGCTCGGTGTCACGGGGGGAATTGTTCAGGCCACTGGCCTGCTTCACCTGGCCCTTGGTCAGCTTCCATCGGTACAGTGGTCAACTACCAGCTGACCTGACTTCTTGTTCCACACCCCTGAGGCTGCGCTGACTGCCTGGGTGACGCTGGGGTCTATGCCCACCTCAATCTAGGTGGCTGGATTGAAGACAAACTCACGCTGCTCAGCTATGTCCTTGCCGATGTGGGGGAGTCCCACTGCATGGGCCGCTGCTGCTGCTGCACTTGGGCAGCTGTTGCTGCTGGCCACAGGGGGTGGGGCAGGAGGAGGGGGGAGGGGGCGTGTGTCGTGCAAGTCTGTCTCTAGCGTCCTCTCAAACTGAACCACCTAGCCCAGTGGACCACAGTCTCACTCCACGCCGCTGGCTGGCACGTGGGGGTAAGGGGGGTAGGGGGGCTGCATTAGGTGCGGGGAGTGGCTGCGCGGCTGGAGGTGTGGGTGCACAGGCATACCCCGCGGTGGGGTAGCCCACCAGGCACGTCAGAAACGCAAACAGTGAAGCGATGACTTGGAGCTGGCTGAGCACTTCAGCCCGCAGCTGGAGGTGCGTCTGTAGCTTGCGCAGCACAGCGCCACCCGGGGCCTAGATCACCTGCGGCCAAGATACAATGTGGGGACGCTTTGTCAGCACTTTGACAGGCCAGTTTGACAGGCCACTTTGACAGGCCAAGACACAATGTGGGGACACACAAGCCGGGGGCGGCTTTTCACCTGGCGTCTTTTCGTTCCCCAGCCATCACGGCGCACGACGCACGACGCACGGCGCACGACGACAGGTTGGTACACATAGCTCACAGTCAGCTAGAGACACGAGCCCTTCTTTTGCTTGTCGGCGCCCATCCGCTTCTTCTTAGCCATCACGCGGTATGCATTGAGACGGACGCTGGGGTGCAGCCGCTGCCTGCCCTTGGGCAGCCGGTCATTGACCCGCTTGTAGCCCTGCTGGTACTCCTTGCCAATGGTAGGTAGAGCCTCCCGGTCCGTCCAGCTGCACAGCTCCAGGGGGCGTTGCATGCTCTCCCCAATGCGCTGCAAGTTGAGGCAGGAGTTGGAGTCCCGGTCCAGCCACCTGCCCCATGGGGGGGCCTAAGGGTCGATACGCTCCGCCGCCGCCGGCTTCGGTCTCGAGCTGTCTGTCGCCGGTGCTCGACCTCGCGGCCCACATTCCCGTTATCTACTACCATAGCAGACCAAGCGGTTATCGCATGCCGCACGGTGCTACTCTAATCACACACGTCCCGGCACCCGGGACATGCATGACAAGGTTGTGTAAATGACATTATCAGAGTTTGGAGGATCTAACTGTTGGGCTCCCGCCAGTGTGATAGGGACGTCCTCGGGGACGGTGCGTCAAAGTCTGTACACCGAGATAGTGACTGAGCAACATGATTGTTGACAAAACATTACGGCAATCTACCAGGAAACATCAATACTGACCATGTACAACATCTTGCGCAACCATGGCAGGTGCAGCGGCACACTGACACACTGACCATAGCACAACAATCACGACAGCTATCAGGTCTGTACTCATAAAGCGACTGGCTGCGTTCCGAACAGTCCGAACAATGCTTATCACACCCCGGCTAGGCCCCTCACACCTCCAACCATGGCACAAGCATGCAGTCAGATGATGTGCGACACTGCAGCACAGAAGGATGAGAACATGGCCAACCACGTCATTCGCAGCTGCGGCAACGCCCATGCATTCATGCGACTCATGCGGCCCCTACACATCACTCTAGTGGTCGGCCATGGCTGTGTGTGTGCGTGCGTACTTGTGTGTACGGCAGGCACGAGCATGTGCAGCAGTGTACAAACACGTGCACATACAAAAGACACCGCAACCTGTCTACATAATGCTCCGAGTCATGGACCCATTCATCCCACCAGGCCCTCACAAAGTACCGTTGCCTTTGCTTTACTCCGTCGTGCGGGACTCCGGCAGCAGCAGGCTAGCAGCCACCCCACTACCTAGCACCAGGCCCACGACTAACAAGGACACATCCGTGGGGATGTTAACGTCTACAAAATCAAGCGTCATCTTCACCCCAATGAAGCCGAGCACCACAGCTACCGCCTTGTCGAGGTAGCGCAGCTCCGTCATCACCGTCGACACGAGCCGGTACAGCGCCCGCAAGCTGAGCACGGCAAAAATGTTCGAGGTGTAAATTATGAATGGATCGAGAGTGACGCCGAAGACCGCTGGGATTGAGTCGATGGCAAAGACGACGTCGGACAGCTCAATGACAGCCAGCGTCAGCAGCAATGGTGTCGCGACGCGGCTGCCGTTGGCCGCCACCGACCAGAAGCGGTCGCCGTCGTACGTGTCCGAGGACTTAATGACGGAACGACACAGGCGCACTACCGTGTTCTTAGACAGGTCTTCTTGCTCGTCATCGTCGTCACCAGTCGTCAGTAGCTTCGCCGCGGTGAAAACAAGGATGGCGGCAAAAAGCAGGAGCATAGGGCGGAACGCCTCGATGAGCTCCACACCCGCCACGATGAAAACAGCTCGGAGGACCGCAGCGCTGCCAATGCCCCAGGCCAGCACCTTGGCCTGCGCCGGTGGCGGGGTTTTGAAGTACTTGAATGTGAGGATGAATACAAAGAGGTTGTCCACAGAAAGGCTCTGCTCCAACAAGTAGCCAGCAAAGAACTCTTGGCCCTTTTCCGGGCCTTGAAAGTACCACACCCCCACCCCAAATGCCATGGCAGCAGCCACCCATCCGGCTATGCCCTCATACCCAGCCTCCTTGGCTGGCAGCTGGCTGAGCGTGACCAGCTCCTGCTCCTGCTCGTCCTGGTTGGGGTTGGAGCGGGAGGGCAGGCTGGCAAGGGGCAGGCTCTCACGATCAACCTTCTGCGGGCAGCCAACAGTGCGGGCAGGCAAAGGTTTGGCCAGCCATCCAGCCAGCAACATGCTCAACGCTGCTATGCAGCCAATGTCTGAGCAACACCCATGTTTGCATGCTGCTGAGGTTCTTTGATGAGCTGATGCATATGGAGATGACTGGCTGTAGCTGTGTGATTGCTAGGGATGGGTGGGTTGGTGGGTCCAAAGGGTGGCACATACACATATGCTAAGATTGCTGCTGCCATTGCTGCTGCTGTCGCTCCTGTCATTGCCGCTGCTGCTGCTGCTGCTGCTGCTGCCACTGCCCCTACTGCTACTGCTACCATTACCATAGCTCCCTGCTGCTGCTGCCATCACTGCTGCTGTTGGTCCCAAGGGGACCGATGGTGAAGCTGCCGCTGCCTCGGGCTTTAGTTTCGCTGCTGGTCTTGCTGCTCACCTGCGCTTGCGGGGGGTGTTGACTGATTTGGTGAACGAAGGTGGGCCGGCCATGCCTGTGAAGGACCTTTGATGTTGGAAATTGTCGCAACCCTGGACTTGCGCAGCCGGCACTACTAGACCGCACGCATCGCCACATGATCGCCAGGTTCCGCGTGCGGGAGGGCTACGACCTGCCTCCTACGATGATTTAGCGGCAGATAGCGATACTTTGCGACACATGCAGTTGATCACCCGATAAGTGCAGCTGCTTGGTTCCTGAACCTTCGCTTGCTTCATCGTGTGTCATCGCGATGCTCTGTCGCATGGTCAATTGTAGATTGTGTCATGGGGGTTGTATATGATGGTCAAGAATGGGCTACCTCGGAACGCTGGCCCCGCGCACAAGGTGTCAGGCCATCTTGACTGAGCTGTATACTGCCGGAGTTTACCACGACCTTACAGAACAATAATGAGAACATGCATGATTTCATGTTGAGCCCATGTGCACCTTTGTTTGTGCACCTTGCTTTGAAGTGCGTTACAGAAAGTCCCGAACCCCTAGAGGGGGAGGGCGGCTTAGCAGCCTAACGGCTGACGGCTTAAGCGGTGTAAGCCACATCATCATCATCATCAACAAGCATCAACAACATCACTGGGTAAGCATTGACACAACCCTACACATGTGCATGACATGAGCATATCCCACATGGCATGACACATGAATTGACTTCATGCATCTCCCACACCCATGTGCAGGTTCTATGACCGGGACGTCTCAGCCGCGCTGAACATTCGCCGCTGTGCAGTCGGCCCAGGGCCACGTCCCACTGAGCTGTGCTACTGGCCTAACCGCCCAGCCATGCCGAAGCCAGGCCAGCCAGGCCAGGAGTGGGTGGAGATAGCCGACAAGCCCCTGTTGCTCAAGTGGCAGCGCAAGCAGCAGCAATAGCCAGCTACAACTCAAGACAATCCCAGCAAAAAAAACAATGAACCCCTAACAAAGGGGATGTGTGTGGCACAGGCGCAGGCACTGGCACAGGCACACACACCAGAAGGCTGAGCTGAAGTGGGCAGTAGGCACACTGTCGGTAGCCTTTACAATGATGAGCTCGCAGCCCGGTTCGATTCCAACTCATGCTTTATTTTGGTGTAGCATGAGGGCTGTGGGGTTCAGGAGTTGTATATGATGGCGGCGCTGTAGTAGTGGACACTGCTCACTTCATTGAACTCTGTATTGAACCCTGCAATAGGGACGGCAGTAGGTACAAGAAGAGCACTGGCGGGGCTGGGAACGCTTGCGAGACCTTTTGTGTCGTGAGGTGGCAGGGGAGGCTCAGGGGCATGTTGGTCGTGGTCAAGAGGCTGGGCGGGGCCGAAGGTAACCTCAGCTGAGGAGTTGTGTATTACACCTAAGTGTTGTGGATGAGCACCGCAAAGTCAGCTCAGCAGTGAATGGTCCATGACCTGGTCCATGGTCCATGATCCATGGACCATGCGCATGCATGGTCCAGGAATGGTCCATGGTCCATGTCCTGGACCATGAGCAGCCCACAAGGCCTGCAGACTAGAAGCCCCGAGCAGGGCAGGTGGAACACCGCCTGGTGCGTCCAGCATGGAGCCAGCAGCGTGACCAGCCAGTGCGCGGTAGTGGTGCGCGGTAGTGGCTCCCCGCAAGCCCCCAC
Source organism: Haematococcus lacustris (assembly GCA_030144725.1). Taxonomy (NCBI): domain Eukaryota; kingdom Viridiplantae; phylum Chlorophyta; class Chlorophyceae; order Chlamydomonadales; family Haematococcaceae; genus Haematococcus; species Haematococcus lacustris. The sequence continues at coordinate 3,470,878 of JASKMD010000024.1, read as the reverse complement.
AGGCCCCATGCAGCAGCTAGGCAGCCATACAGCCAGCAGCCTCAGAGGCCGTAGACCGTAGCCCTATCAGGGTCAGGCAGGCAGGGCAGGTGGTAAGGCAGGTGGCAAGGCCTGCAGACTAGAAGCTATCTAGAATCAGTCCCTCCCAACTGTCTTGAATAGGGGGGTAATCCCGTACACTGAGTTTATTTCTCGCTTACGCAGCGGACTGATGTTCGAAGCACATCAGGATGTAGAGGGCTCACTACGCTACACGTAATGGGTGTCCCGAGCTTCAATGACTATGCACATGATTAAGGTTCCCAAATCAGGGTTGTGAAAATTGCAGTATTTCATGAAATCTTGCACTGAAATCTTTCACGTGCAAGAAATGAAACTTTCACTGCAACAAATGAAATCCCGGTAGCCCCCAGCACCCGGCAGCACGAGTAGAGCCCGATGGCTGAGGCTGCTCATGTTCGCTGGCCCTTCGCTGGCATTGCCACGGGTGCTCCAGCACAACGTGTTTGGCTTGGGTATCCCTCTAAAGCCTAACGAGAAAAGGCATCGCACACAGCCGCAGGCACAGCCGCAGGTACAACAGCAGGTGCAGTCGCAGGTGCAACCACAAGTAACCCGCGCAGCAGTTGGATCAGAGCGCAATGGAGGACTGGTTCGCGGGATTTGCGGTGAGTACATGTTCATTCATTGCGGTGAGGACATATTCATCAACAACTTGCTAGTGCCACCCCACCTACCCTCCCCCCATCCCACTCTAGCCATGCCACTCTAGCCATGCCTCCTCCCTAAAGGCCAGCCTTGGGCGGGCAGCATGGAGCAGGCGCTGGTAGTAGCGGCCAGCCAGCCCACTCCAGCCATGCCATGCCCACACACCACACAGACCCAGCCCATCCCTCCCCCAATGGGACAGCAGTAGGAGAGCCAAGCCACCGTACTTGATGTGGCTTGGTGGTGGTGGTGTGGTGTGGTGTGGTGGTCTTGTTGTGTTTTGGATATCTGTTATAGTACAGCTGTATCTTCAGGATGGCGGCGGACGATAGTAACAATTTGCAGCCGGACAAGGCGATCCTGCTATGTGGCTGTTGCTACTTGTTGTTGCTATCTGCTGCTGCTACTGCTGTAGCTGCTGCTTACGTACTCTTTAGCGCGCGACGTTTCGAATCTCGGATTAGCGTTGTTGCGTTTAGTGGCTTGTCCTTGTTCTGTGAGGTTCCAAGTACTTACAATAAGCAGTGCAAGGCATTAAATCAACCAAGAACAAACTACCAACTGTCATGACAAACTAAACATGACAAAAGTCGATCTCGCATGCAGGGCTGGGAAGACCTGCAGGCGCATTCAAATCACATGCATACTAGGTTTAAAGCAGAACTGTAACACTCTCCCCCACTTCGAAAAGCTACGTCCCGGAGCTGAAACAGACAATACATCTTACGCCTTAACTACAGTCTTCCAATTCTTGGGTTGCTTGGTACGCCGTGCGTAGTCCTCGAGCAGTTTCTTGAGCACTCCTTTAGACAGGTCGTGTTGCAGCTGGGCCAGAGGTAGCCAGCAGCTCTCATGATCGGGGTGACCCAACCACTTGACCAGCAGCTGGAGTTGACCACGAAGAAAGCGGTGTTTGCGGAACTCTTGCACATGGAAGTGTGCTTCGCCGTCGATGATCTCAGGCTCAGGCGGGGGTCCTGGGTTGCGTGTGGGGAACATGGCAGAACCGTCATTGTGCACTTTGACATGAGAGACGTGGACGACTGGGTGTATGCTCTTCCAGACAGGAGGAAACTCCAGCCGCAATGCTACTGGTGTGACTACCTCAAGGACTCGGAAGGGGCCGTGTTGTCTGGGAGAGAACTTGCGTGTGGCGTGATTCGCAGCGGACTGTGCAATCTGTGCATGTGTGAAGAAGCTGTCAGCCAGGTAAACCTGATCTCCAACCTTGAAAACGTGGTCCTGACGTTTAGCATTGGCATACTTAGTGGCCCGTTCTTGTGCATTGTGCAGATGATGTTTGGCTACCGAGATATCAGCCGCCATGCGCTGTAGGAAGGCTGGAGCCGACTCTTTCTCAGCTGGCGCATGGTCAGGCGTGGGTGCAGATAGAGATAGCGGCGTATGAGGTTCTTGTCCCGAGTTAAGGTGAAATGGCGTGAAGCCTGTGGCTGCGTGAGTGGATGAGTTGTAGGCGAATTCAGCAGCAGTGAGGTGTGTGTCCCAATCGTCGTGATAGGGTGAGACGAAGTTGCGGAGCATGTCCTCCAGCGTGCGATTTGCCCGTTCAGTTTGGCCGTCGGTTTGAGGGTGGTTGGCCGTGGACATGTTAAGATGAGTGCCTGTGAGGCGGAAGAGTTCAGTCCAGAAAGTAGATGTGAAGCGTGGGTCGCGGTCTGACACGATGACTTTTGGAAGGCCATGCAGCCGGAAAACGTGGTCAAAGAAGGTGCGAGCCAAGATGGAGGCTGAGACGGTGGTGGTAGTGGGGACTGCGTGAATCATTTTGGTGAGCCTGTCGACAAAAACAACGATGGCGTCGTGTCCAGCTGCAGTGGAAGGTAGTTGGGTGATGAGGTCCATGCTCACTTGTTCCCAGCGATGCTGGGGAACCGGGAGAGGGTGCAAGAGGCCAGTGGGTTTAGCTGTGTTGGATTTGTTACGTTGGCAGCAGGGGCAGGTGCGGACGTAGTCGTGGACTGATGCTGCCATGCGGGGCCAGAAATAGTGGCGGGAGAGTTGTTGATACGTCTTGTCCCTACCAAGATGGCCAGAGATAGGTATGTCGTGTGCTTCACACAGTAGGGCGGTGCGCATGGGTCCAACCGGGATGTACAGCCGGCGGGTCCCTCGTCCTATGTGGTAAATGAGGTCTCCTTCAATGCGAAAGAGGCGTGCTTTGCCGGTCACTGCAGCCGCTTTGTGTCGTTGGTACTCTTCGTCAGAATTAGCTGTGTCGAGTATGGTTTGCTTTAACTGTGTGTCTGAGGCGGGAAGTGGTGTGTTCGTGTTTTTAAGCGTGTTTGTTGTGTTGTATTTGTTTGGGATCTCAATGCCCAGGACGTTTGACGCGCCCTCTGTTGTGTTTGTGTGTTCGTTGGTGTTTGCTGTGTTGTGTTTGTTCGGGATCTCAATGCCCAGGACGTTTGACGTGCCCTCTGTTGTGTTTACGCCCAAGACCGAGATGTAGAGTTGGTAGTCAGAACGTCTTGACAGCGCGTCTGCCACCACGTTGTGCTTGCCAGGTATGTGATCGATGTGGCAGTTGTACTCTTGTAGTACTTCCATCCATCGTGCCTGCCGTTTACTGTCGAGTCGTGGTTGTGTTTGCAGGTGTTTGTTTGCCCAGTTGTCAGTGAGGAGAGTGAAGTGTGCACCAAGCAGATAGTGGCGCCAGACCTTGAGCGCCTCTACCAAGGATAGCAGCTCTTGTTCATGTGTTGGGTAGTTGCGTTCTGCTGGCAGCAGCTTCCTGGAATGGTAAGCTACCACACGCTCAGCAGGGCCAGTGCCTTGAGATAGCACTGCGCCAATGCCTATGCCGGAGGCATCGCAGCGGAGAGTGTATGGTTGTGTTGGATCAGGTGCAATGAGGATCGGTGCAGATGTGAGTGCATGTTTCAAAGCATCAAAAGCTGATTGCTGGGCAGATGTCCATGTCACCTTGCCTTGCTTGTCATGCCCATCCGCCTGTGTGAGTGCTGTGAGTGGTTCAGCGATGGTAGAGAAGTTGTTGACGAAGCGACGGTAGTAGTTAGCGAGACCCAAAAAACTGCGCACCTCGTGCACAGTTGTGGGGACTGGCCATGAGTTGATTGCCACAACCTTGTTGGGGTCGCATGCAATGCCAGTGGATGTGATGATGTGACCTAGAAACTCAGTCTGAGACCTGCCGAATTCACACTTTGAGAGTTTAGCATATAGCTTGTGTTGGCGTAGGAGTGATAGAACCCTGTCAAGGTGCCTGGCATGCTCTTCGTGCGTGCGTGAGAAAATGAGGATGTCGTCCAGATAGACTATGACATGGTCGTCGAGCTCTTGTCTGAAAATGTCGTTCATGAGGCGTTGAAATGTGGCGGGTGCGTTGCAAAGTCCAAACGGCAGGACAGTAAACTCAAAGTGTCCATATCGTGTGCTGAACGCTGTTTTGGGGATGTCTTCTGGTGCAATGCGAATTTGATGGTACCCCTGCCTGAGGTCAATCTTGCTAAAAACCGTTGCTCCATGCAGTCTGTCCAGCATGTTCTCTACTCGTGGCAGGGGGTATTTGTTTTTGATGGTGATGCGGTTGAGTGGGCGGTAGTCGACACACATGCGAAACGTGCCGTCTTTCTTGCGAACAAATAGCACACCTGCTGCGTATGGGGAGGTGCTGGGGCGAATGAAACCTTTTTCTTGCATCTCTGTGATCTGTGCCTTCAGTTCAGCTAGCTCACTGGTGCTCATGTTATAAGTGGGGCGAGTGGGAGGCCGTTTACCGGGCTCTACTTCGATGCGGTGGTCCACAGCACGCTGGGGCGGCAAGCCTGCTGGCAGGTCTGATGGGAAGACATCTGGGAACCGTTGTGTGATGGCTGTGCAATCCATGGTCTGATGGGTCTCTGTGGTAGTGTCTCCACCTGTTGGGGTGATGGACACCAAGAACATGGGCTGTCGAGTGTGGATGGCAACACGCAGCCCAGCTGTGCTGATGGTGTACTTGTCTATGTCAGGGTGTTTGGCGGGGGGGGGTGCTCTCAGGGTGTGCTTGCGCCCTGCGTGGTTGAATGTCATGGTGTTTTGCTTCCAGTCAATGTGGGGGTTGAGCTCGGCAAGCCAAGGCTTGCCAAGGATGATGTCAAAGCCATGCAATGTGGTGCAATGCAAAGTCTGTACCCCTTTGTAAGAGGCCATTCTGAAACGTGCATTAGGAATCATGGCTGTGCTCTGCTGTTGGTGACCATCAGCTAGCCTGATCATGTCTGGGTCGTGTTTGCTGGCTGCCTGGATGTCGAACCTGTTGCAGAAATCCTCATCGATGAACGAAGCTGACGCTCCTCCATCAATGAGAATGCGCACGGGGTGTTTGTGAAATGTGCCAGCGAAAATGAGTAAGTCTGCTCGCTGGTCTGCGGAGTTGCTGAGCTTGGTTATGCTGAAGCGTGGTAGTGCAGGTGCAGTAGGTGCTGGAAGTATGTCTGTCTCCGTGTCGCTGGGTAGGAAAGAGTCCTCCGCAATGGGTTCGGTTGGTTTTGTGCTGAGGATTGGGATGGGTGCGATGGATGCCTTGGGTGACACGGGGAGGTTTGGAGTTGTTTCAAGTGACCGTGGTACCGCGCTTACTTCTCGCCGGACGGCATCGGCTCCATGTAGTTTTTTGCGAGTGGCTTCTTGTTAGGATGTGTGCAGTCACGGTATACATGACCTTTCTCGCGGCAGAACGTGCACTGGTTGTTCATGTTGTAATGTGCTTTTTCCTCGGGGGTCAATGGTTTGTGCGATGCACGCGTGAAAGGGGCCGGAGTGGATGCAGAAGCTGGGTTGTGCCTTGGGCGAGATGATGTGAAGCCGTATTGCATTGCTCCTAGCTGCATGGGTACGGCGGTAGAAATGCCAGCATCCCGGTAAGCGGAATCATGAGCCACAGCAATCTCCACAGCCTGTGAGAAGCTGGTGGGATTCTGGATGTCGACAAGTGCACGTAGTGGTGGGTGAAGGCCCTGTCGGAACCTGTCCAGTTTCTCTCCTTCGTGCATGTCAGGGATCTGCATGTAAAGTGAGCGTAGGTGAGTGGCGAATGACACTGCTGTCTGGTGAGGCTTTTGACGTGAGACGTGTAGCTGATCTCTGGCTTTGGATTCATCAGATTTGGTTTTGAATGCTGCTTTGAGGGCTGCTGCGAAATCTGCCCATGAAGTAAAGCTGGTCTCTGTCTTGATGGCCCGATACCACGCGCTAGCCATGCCTGATAGCCTTACACTTGTTGAGACAATCTTTAGTTGTTCGCTTGCACCAGGGTAAAGTGAAAAAACCTCATCAACTTGAAAGAGGAATGCATTGACGTCTCCCTTGCCCTCATACACCGCCACGTCATTAAGCTTGATCAAGCCTACAAACTGATGCTGATCTGACGGCGGTGTGCACTGCACCTCTACCCTAGGGGCAGGGGCAGGTGGTGGTGCGGTGTGAGGTGGTTGGGCAGCGGCAGATTGTGCTTGGATGAAAAGTGTAAGATTCTCCGTGAGGGCACGGAGGTGGGTTTCTATGTTGTGGGACAGGGTGTTCACGGCATTCAGAACGGTGTGTGTGTCTGGCATATCACCCTCCATTATGTGTGCCTGGCTGCCTTGGCTGCCTGGCGGCGCTGAGCTGCTATGTGATTGCTATTCACAGCCGGGGCTGGTGGTGGGGTGGTGATAGGGGGAGGCAGTGGGTAAGTTGTGGGTGCTTTCCCTAATGCAATGGTAGTGATAATGTGCTGCTGTGCTGCTAATTGCTGTCGAAGCTCGCGGTTGACAGCGTGTTGGTAATCTGCGGCTGCTCGAAACTGGGCGCACTTCGGGCACGGATTCGAAGTCTGGCTCGGGCGGTGGTGGGGTAGCGGTGGTTCCGCTGGGGCCGTTGGCGGTACTGTCGGCGGTACAACTCGAACTTGTGAGAAGTCTGGAACGGGGATTGGAGTCCTCCTCTTGGGGGCAGCGTTCACTGCAAAAAGCAGGTCACCAAGAATTGGGTAAGTCACTGCTTGCGCAGGTCAGCACTGCTAACGCAGGTAATCACCGCTTGCGCGGGTAGCACTGCTGTCGCAGGTGGTCACTGCTACGCACGCAGGTTCAAACACTGCACTTCAGCAAAAGTAATGCAGGTGGCGCTGCGCTTAGAGCAAGTGGGTATACTCACTGTGCGCTGCGATTGGTGGGTTCACGGTTGGCGGCGCCGGAGGGACGTCGTTGGGTAGCACGTCGTCCAGTAGTGAAAGGATGTTGAAATCCTCCTGCTTGTCAGTCACTGCACAGGCCGATGATCAGAATACAGGGAAACCAGATGTTATAGTACAGCTGTATCTTCAGGATGGCGGCGGACGATAGTAACAATTTGCAGCCGGACAAGGCGATCCTGCTATGTGGCTGTTGCTACTTGTTGTTGCTATCTGCTGCTGCTACTGCTGTAGCTGCTGCTTACGTACTCTTTAGCGCGCGACGTTTCGAATCTCGGATTAGCGTTGTTGCGTTTAGTGGCTTGTCCTTGTTCTGTGAGGTTCCAAGTACTTACAATAAGCAGTGCAAGGCATTAAATCAACCAAGAACAAACTACCAACTGTCATGACAAACTAAACATGACAAAAGTCGATCTCGCATGCAGGGCTGGGAAGACCTGCAGGCGCATTCAAATCACATGCATACTAGGTTTAAAGCAGAACTG
>JASKMD010000024.1:3409457-3462989 GCA_030144725.1 Haematococcus lacustris | reverse complement strand
AACAATATCCTTGATGACCTTTGGTTTTGGTGGATGTGGTGCACCAAATCGTATCCTGATTGTTGCATTGGGTTGGCAGATGTTAAAGAGGGTTGTGTGCGAATTTTCAGGTCAAAACTCCCACGGCAACCACGCGTTTTCATCCCGTTTCATGATTTTCATTCTTTTCATGAAATTTCACAAATTTCATGATGAAATGATGAATGAAAGAAATGAAAGAACGCAAAGTCACAACCCTGAATAGACATCTCTATGTCCATGTAGTAAATAGTATAGACTAGAGATAGTAAATAGTGTCGACTATTTCGTCTAGTCGACTATTCGTCACCAATTCAGCTCGTTTCAGTCGCAATCGCACACGTCCCGGCACCGGGACATCCATGACAAGGTAGTGTACATGGTTTTTTCAGAGTTGGGAGGGTCTGATCTACGGTGCGTTTCCAATAGGCTGCATGGGAGGTGGGAGCCGGGAGCGGAGCCGCATGGGCCCATGCACCGACTTGGTGTTTCCATTGCGCTAAATCTGGGAGCTTGGAGCTGCATGGACCCTTTTGGCTGCATTTTTACAAGTTTGCAACACGACTCTTGGTGGGCTGGTGCTTTGCAAGGCTATGATCTCTGCCTATTGCAGGTTGTGGGGCAACTCTGCTTGGACCAGGTGGCTGCAGTTTGCAGGACTACAGGTTTGGTGACAACAAGTTCGCTCTTCTCCCGTTAGCTGGGGTGGTGGCGAGGATGAAGGTGGCAAGCAGAGTAGCAAGTAGCAAGCAGCGTAGCAACCAGAGTAGCATGTGCACGGCAAGCTAAGCTAATCTCCGCGTTAGCGGGCGAAACAAGTCAGCTGTACATTCTCCGCAAAGCGGGCAAAGCAAGTGCAGGCAGGTGCAGGCAAGCAGCAACTTTGCAGGAAAGCAGCAACTTTGCAGGCAGGACTGCACACTAGCGGTCAGCTCAGCGGTTTAGAAGCTTGAGGTTGCGGTTGCGATAGAACTGCGGAGGAGGGCCTTGTGCCGTTGTCTCCTCAGCGATGTTGCCAGTGGACCGATACGGGGCACAGGCGCGCAGAGCAGCGCAGAGCAAAAACATTAAGTTTGAAATGCAGCTCCAAGCGCCCCATGTTCTCCGCGCCTGGCTCCACTGGGCTCCAATCATAGGATGCATTGGAGGCAGAAGGCCCTTTTGGGAGAACATGGGCAGGACATGTGGGCTGCATGCCTAGCTCCCATCTCCAAGCATTGGAAACGGGAGCGCGGAGGAGCCGCATGGAGACCGCATGCACCGTGTTTGGCTCGAACTCCCAGCTCCCAGCTCCCGCTCCAACGCCTCCATGCAAAAAGTACCATGCAGCTCCCAGCTCCCAACTCCCACGCATTGGAAACGCACTGCTAGAAGGCTATCTCTCATGGCTGTGACAATTTGCCATGTACCGTGTGCATGGGGTCATAACTCCACACAGCCTCTTAACACCATTCTGAGCTGCTCCTAGTGCTCCCTAGTGGTCCCTAGTGGTTCGACTTGAATGGAGGCCCTAGCGAGGGACGAGGGGGCTTCACGATAAATGCATTTGAAAGTCATGGCAATGGTGCCCTTGTTTTCCCTAGCCCCGCCTTAGGCTACATCGCCGCAATGGCGAAGCCAGCACAGAGACACGCGCCAAGCCGTGTGTCCGAACTGGACGCTGAGGCCGCGACGATTGGCCTATGCTCGCTCGAAACTGTGCGCGCAGCGAGGGAAGAGAGATGGTCCAGCCAGTCGAGGTAAACTGTGGGCAAGCCGCGGACCCCGCATGTCGCCTGCAGCCCTGCATGTTGAATGCCGCACACATTTCAGGCGGCCACCGTCTGCACTGGGCCCACCAGACACAAGAGCCCCCACAATCTTCAACACCCCAAATCTCAGTGACAGCTTACACAGCGTGCTGCGTCACCGCCCAGCTTCCGCCAGCCCCCTGCACACCACTGCAGCCCAGAGCCCCATGCTGAGACAGCAGCAGCAGCAACTTGCTGGAAGTACAGCATGGCTGGCCCAGCCATCCAGAGCAGCGGTCCTCGGCAGTGGCCAAGCATCAACTCCCCATCACAATCAGCCAGCTGAGCAAGACAGGACCCATGCACAGGCATCAGTAACTAAACCTTTCCACCCTGCGGCTGCCACACAGACCAGCAAGTCGTGGGGCAGGCCTGCCTCGGCTGTGGCATTGAAGTCAGCCCAGCAGTGTCAGCCCAGCAGTGTCAGCAGTGGTGGCGGCGGTGCAGCCGACGGGGCTGGTTGGGATGTGCCTAGCAGGTGGGCACCGCCAGGCGCTTGAGAGGATCAGGTGGTTGGTAGGACAAGGCACCTGCTGCTCCTGTGCCTGTGTGTCTGGGCAAGGATTGGCCGCTTGTACCCCAGCCCGGGACATGCCATCCTCTGGGCAGGTGCTGGGTTAGGCGGCCAGCATTTCCTAATCTGGCAACAATGGCTCACCTCAGAGCACTGCATGCTGAAGTTCATTGCACTGCAGGCAGGCCCTGACGTCAGGCAGGTACACCTCTCCACTCCACCGGCTCAGCATAAGGGGCCGCACACCGTATGCACCACAGGGGCCGTGCAGCTCTGCATATAACCTCTATGCCACCCACCACTACGCCACCCACCTCTACGCCACCCACCTCAGCTCCACCCACCTCTGCTGAACCCACCTCTGGTCCACCCACCTCCCTGCTCCCAGCCTGCGAGTGCTGTGCCTGCTGCTGCCGGCAGGCCTGGCCTCCATCCCCCCTCGCCTGCACTCGCGTCCTTCCACTCCTTCAAGCTCCCGCCCCAGCACCAGCTGCAGCAGCACCAGCACCTGCGGGCAGCGCAGCGTCAGCAGCCAGCGACCCAGGAGCAGCCCTACCTTCCACCCAGCTCCAGCCCCAGCCCCACCTTGCAGCGCCCACTCCCACCCCGCCCCACCTCCTCCCTCAAGCACAACAAGGCCATGAGCCAGGGTGGGGCCCTGCCGCTGGCCGTGACCCCTGGCCCCTCCCCCCCATCAGCCCTGGCCCCCACCCCCACCCCTTCTGCTGGCCAGCCGCCCCTGCCCCGGTCCTCCTCCAGGGGCAGGGGGGCTCCCTCTGGCGGCCAAGCCCTAGGCCTGGGGGGGCGGCTGCTGCCCCAGTGGGCGGTGGCTGGCCTACAGGAGCATCAGCTGCTGCAGAGCCAGCCGCCACAGTTCTCACCAGAAGAGGTCACACTCACCACCTCCCAAACGTCACACCAGCGGGTCAGGGTCAGACCTAGCAGCAGCCCCCCCACACATTGCCCAACACCACAGGGCCTGGGACACTCCCCTGGCCCCCCCTCTGTGCCCGACCCTACACCTGCCATCTCACCCCTCACTGAAGTGCAACTTTACACAGCGCATGACAACGAACAGCAGCAGCAGCAGCAGCAGCAGCAGCAGCAGCAGGAGCGGCGGCTGTTGAAGCACAGCAGCAGTGGCACTGGTGGCGGCGAGGGCCAAGCTGCCCGCAGCTGCCTGCTGCCAGGGGGCCTGGACCTGCCCTGCCTGGTGCCCTCAGCACCATTGCCGGCTCTAGGGTCAAGCAGCCAGGGGCACAGCCGCCCACCCTCAGCCTGCCGGCCTGGCTCAGGCGTCCGGGAGGGAGGGGGCCCCCTGGCGCTTGCCTCCACCAGCCCCCCCAGACCTGGGTCAGCAGCCAGCACCCGTCCTGGGTCAGCCTTGAGCAGCAGGGTGGTGGGGGGGGAGGGCGGGGGGGGAGGGTCAGCTGCTGACCTGGCCCGGGTTTCACCCTGGGGGCTGGCGGCGCTGCACCAAGTGCCTAAGGGGGTGCCCTGCGTGGTCGACACGGAGGTGGGGGGAGGCAGGCTCGGAATGGATGGAGGATGGGCAGGCTAGGGGTGGTGGGGGGGGGCCAGATGTTGTGGTGAGAGTGAGGATGAGGTGAGGGTGAGGGTTGGGTGTAGTCAGTGGGCAGGCAGGGGAGGGTGGTTAGGTAGCAAGCCTGCCTGCCTGCCTGCCTGCCTGCCTGCTCACTTCTTGCCTGCCTGGCCGTGCCACAGGTTGAAGACCAGGAGGTGGCGGTGACTCTGGCCATTGCTGAGGCTCAGGAGACAGGCCAGGCACAGCTGTCAGACCGGGCCATGCAGCAACTCCCCGCCCAGGCACGCCCCCATGCAGCCATTGCCTGACCCACCCTGCTTCCATTCCATCTACTGTTATCCCTGCCTGCCTGTCTTATCCCCCGGCTGCACTTCACCAGGATCATTTCTAGTAATCACCTGCCTGCCTGCCTGCCTGCCTGCCTGCCTGCCTGCCTGCCTGCCTGCCTGCCTGCCTGCCTGCCTGCCTGCCTGCCCACCAGCCTGCCTGCCTCCTCACCTGCCTGCCTGCCTGCCCACCAGCCTGCCTGCCTCCTCACCTGCCTGCCTGCCTGCCCACCAGCCTGCCTGCCTCCTCACCTGCCTGCCTGCCTGCCCACCAGCCTGCCTGCCTCCTCACCTGCCTGCCTGCCTGCCCACCAGCCTGCCTGCCTCCTCACCTGCCTGCCTGCCTGCCCACCAGCCTGCCTGCCTCCTCACCTGCCTGCCTGCCCGCCCCACCACTCCCCTGCCCCCGCAGTGGGTACGCTTCCTCCGCTCTGAAGGCAGCCACCTCACCTCCCTGGAGCTCTCCCGCAATGCCCTGCTCAGCAGCCCGCCCCTAGAGCTGACCCAGAGCCTGACCAGCTTGGACTTGTCTCACAACACCCTCACCCAGCTGCCCAGCACACTAGGGCTGCTACTCCGCCTGCAGCAGCTGGTGCTGGACAGCAACAAGCTGACTGCCCTGCCGGATGTCTGTACCCAACTCACCGCCCTCACCCTGATTAGTGTGAGTCCGCTGGAGCTGGAGGGTAGTCACAGATGTGTGATGAGTGTGACATGCCTCGTTAAAAGCCCTGGGTGGGACTAGAGTGAGGTTGCCAGGCCACACTACTGGGTGTGGTGGGTGTGAGGCTGGCATGCACCGTGGGCCTGCAAGCCATGCAATCTGTGCAAGCGGGGTTGGGTCACCCCTGGTTATGGGTCAGGCGTGCCCACTGTCTCCCTGCAGGTCAGGGACAACCAGCTGGGCATGCTGCCGGCAGGGCTGGGCTGCCTCAGCTTACTGCGCCAGCTCAAGGTGGGCAGCATGGGGCCCTCACCTCACAGGCATGAGGCAGCCAGGCAGGGCTGTGGGGAGGGCTGTCAGGGCTGGACAGGGTGCACTGCACTGATGCAGGGCCTGGCTGATCATGACACTCATGTTCATCATCCTTGCATGACATACTTGGCCGACTGGAGTGCCGCTGCCACTGCTAAACAAATCTTTGACTCTTTGCCATGTTGGGATCTCACACTGTTGGGATCTCACACTCTTTGCCATATAACACCTGACAGGCAGCTGAAGCTGCTGTCCCAGCCCTGCATGGTGGCCCCTAACCCTGCCAGCCTCCCCCCAGCCCTCCCTGGCCCCTGACCCTGCCAGCTCCCCCCACCCCACCCCTCCCCCTGCCGCTGGCCCTGCTGCTGTGTGGTAGGTGTCTGACAACCAGCTGCAGTGCCTGCCATCCTCCACCAGCCTGCTCACCAGCCTGCAGCTGCTGGACCTAGCGGGCAACCAGTTAACTGGACTGCCTCCAGGCCTGGGCTGCATGGAGCAGATGAGGAGCCTGGACGTCAGCCGCAACCACCTGAGCGCCCTGCCCATCAGCATAGGTAGGGTACCAGGGGAGTTGGGCAGAGGGCTGGAGTGTGTGGTGTGATTGGGTGTGATGGGATTAGGTGTGGTGTGGGATGAGTGGGATGCTATCTGATCTCATGGGACATGGGTGGACATGTGGAAGAGTGACATGGGCTGGAAGGGGGTCACACCCTGCCGCTACCAACCCCGCCTGAACTGCATTCCCCCTCCCTGCTGCTGCTGCTGCTGCTGCTGCTGCTGCTGCTGCTGCTGCTGCTGCTGCTGCTGCTGCTGCTGCTGCTGCTGCTGCTGCTGCTGCTGCTGCTGCTGCTGTGAGGTGTGCAGGGGGGATGCACCGCTGCCTGTCCAGCCTGCGTCTGGAGCACAACCAGCTGTCAGTGCTGCCCCGTGAGCTTGCCCTCCTCACCACCCTCTCCCACCTCACGCTGCACGGCAACCCCCTGGTGCACCCACCCCGACAGGTGGCAGCAGGTGGGAGCACAGGCAGGCCAGTGGGTGGGCAGGTGGGCGAGCAGGCTGGTTGGGGGGCCGGTGGGCAGGCGGGCAGGTGGGCAGGTCGATTGGTGGACCGGTGGGCAAGCAGGTCTGCCAAGCATCAGCACCGTCCAGCTTCTGACTAGCAACACGCAGGGGCGATACTTTTGTCACTCCCCCATGACTCAGCTTGAACTTGCTGCCTCTCCTTTGCAATGCTGCTCCCATCACCCCTGACCTGCCCACCCTGCTGCTGCTGCTGCTGCTGCTGCTGCTGCTGCTGCTGCTTCATACCCAGAGGGGGCGTTGGCGGTGCGGGTGTACCTCTCCAGCCACGCCTCCGCCCTCCCAGCCTGCCCCCAAAACCATCTCCCCATGCCCACCACTGCCACAGCCCAGGCCAGCCACGCCCTCCAGCCCAACTCACCCCTGCTGACTCAGCGCCACTCAGACCCCCCCGCTCCCCTAGACCTAGCCACCCCCACAGCAGGCTCCCTTCCCACCCCCATGCTCCATGCAAGTCTCACACCAGATCACACTCCAGATCATACAGCCCATGCGGATCAAGAGTGTGGGGATTGTGCACGTAGCGCCCAGGGCTGCAGGGCACCAGTGGGGAGGGCAGCCGGAGGGGCACAGGGGGCTGTTGAGCAGTGCCGGCAGCTGACCTTGGACCTGGAGGAGCAAGGCAAGTGGTGGAGGGGTGGGCGGGTGGGTGGGTGGGTCACACAGCAGTGATGTGTGGTGTGAAGAGGTTGGGTGTGGGGGGAGCGGTGTGGGTGGTCATCTTCATCTTTGCACGACATTTGCCTGTTGGCGTTGCTGCGATACATTCGTACACTACGCATCAACTCGACATGCTGTCATGCTTCTTAATGCGGGCGCTCCATAGTGGGTGGTAGGGTGCTTGTGGTGGCATTGTGTGCGGAGGTGTGTGGCCAGCTTGCCAGTGTCAGACCACGTGCCCCACTGTTGCTGCACAGCAGCAGATTAGACTGGCAGAGACTTGTCATTTGTGGGCATCTGTTAACATTGTGAGAGTTTTCATTGGGGTTCAAATGAAGTATAGATAAAACCTTGTTGGATGAAGATGGACGATGGGAAGGGAGTCAAACAGCACCAGTACCGTGAAGGAATGACCGGCAGCAGCTGGGCCATCACTGGTAGCTAGGGTTTCATCCAAAGCCCCAGCAGCAGTTGTTGGGAAGGTGCTGGCTAGGGTTGTCCTTTCCAGCCCTTGCAGCAGGTTTTTGGAAGGTGCTGGCTAGGGTTTTGTTTGCAGCCTCAGCAGGTGCCCTGTGGGTGTCTGTCAACATCGTACCCCACAGTCGGCTAGGGACACAAACCTTTCTGTTTCCTTCCCGGGTCCTTCTTGTGCTTGTCGCTACCCTTCCGTTTCTTCTTAGCCATTACGCGATGCGCAGTTCGACGGGCGGTGGCCTTTTCAAGCAATCTGGGTTTCCCGTGAAAATACACGGTTGTGTGACGCTACATTCGTCGGCTTGTGACGCTACATTCACAGGGCAGGCTGTCTCATTCCGACATAGCTTGGCGGCACTCTTGGCGCTGTGTGCATGCAGGCGAGCTGCTGTTGAGAGTGCAGCTAGAACGGGAGGCGTTTGAGCAGCGCTGCGCCCACCTGACTGCTGAGCTGGACAAAGTGACCAAGCAGGTGTGGGCTGAATGCTGCTGTGCAAGCGCCCAGGTCCCTGACACCAGGCTGTCAACGTCCAGTAGGCTCCTCTATGTGGTCACCTGGGTCGTCCAGGGTTAGCAGTCAACTAGGAACCTCCATGTGGGCACATGGGTCAAACTGGGCAAGCATGTTGAACAGGGGGCCCTCCATCAGCCCAGTACTGCAGGCCGGGTGTGGTATGGCCTGGATTAGGGTTAGGGTTAGGGTAACCCTAACCTTAACCCTAATCCTAACCTAACCCTAACCTTAACCCTAATCCTAACCTAACCCCAACCTTAACCCTAACCCTAACCTTAACCCTAACCTTAACCTTAACCCTAACCTTAATCCTAACCTTAACCTTAACCTTAACCTTAACCCTAACCCTAACCCGGGTGTGCTATGGCCTGGCTGCTCCATCGTCAGTACCCACTATCCCACTCTGAGATTAGCAGGTCTAAGAGTGTGACCAGATGGCGGGTTAGGTCCCACCGCTGTGGGATGGGCAGGTCAAAGAAGGTGAGCAGTATTGTCTGCAGGGCGGGGTGGGCATCTGCTCTGCTGCTAATATGTTCCCTTCCCCCTCCCCTACTGCCACCTGCTTGGGTCCCTGACCTGGCTAATTATGCCATGTGTGCATGCATGTTTGCATGCTTGCAGGCGCATGGTCTGGATCAGGAGTCGAAAGCCCTGGCCCAGGAGCTGAAGGGGGTGGCCGACCCACCCTGCCTGCCAGATGGCACGGCCTGCTCCAGTGCTGACGCCCTGCTGCTAGCCAGAGAGGTGCGCTGCGCCCTCACCCTCTGAAGCCATGCAGCTCCTAATGTGTGACTCCCTGCTCAGCATGCAGCCTGTGACCTGCTAGTAATCATCTGCCTGACCTGCTGCCTGCCTGACCTGCTGCCTGCCTGACCTGCTGCCTGCCTGACCTGCCGCCTGCCTGACCTGCCGCCTGCCTGACCTGCCGCCTGCCTGACCTGCTGCCTGCCTGACCTGCCGCCTGGGGTCTGCCTGTGCTGCTGCCTGCCAGCCCCCCACATCCCACACCCCACACCAACACCACACCAATACCACACTCAGCACCCCCTGTCGACGTCTGTCCGTAGCTTGCCTACAGCCCAGCCTGCTGCCCAGCCTAGCTGGGCCCACCACTCCTCTGGCTGCAGGTGCGGCGGCTGCATGCTGAGCTGAGGGCAGCGGAGGGTGAGCTGGGTGCGGCTCAGCAGCGCGTGCAGGAGGCTCAGGAAGCCGCAGAGCAGCAGCGCACTCGGGCTGCAATGGCCTTCTCTGCAGCAGGTCAGCACTGAGCCACTGGTTTCTCACCTGTCATGCTGACCCTGCTGCCCTGATGCCCCTGATGCCTCTGGGGAAAGTGCAGGTCCTAGGAGGATAAGGAGGGCAGGGCAGCGCAGGGCAGGGCAGGGCAGGGCAGGGCAGGGCAGGGCAGGGCAGGGCAGGGCAGGGCAGGGCAGGGCAGGGTAGGGCAGGGCAGGGCAGGGCAGGGCAGGGCAGGTGGTGGGCTTGACCAGCGGGGGGATGGTCAAGCAGGCAGGCTGGCGGGTGGGTGGGCAGGCGGTGTTGCAAGGGTAGTGCATTGGTGTGTCCACCCCATGCCTGCTTCACTTACACCTACACTTGTGTCCCATCATCTTGGCCGTGACTGCTCATGCAGCAAATGCGGTGCAATGGACATGTGCCCTCTAAAAGCCACACCTCACGGCCGCAGCTACTCCATACAACACACATCAAAGCAAGAAAGACCCCAACCAGGTCTCTCTAGTCCCAGTCGCCATGCCTGCTGCCCTGCCGATGCCACCTGGCAGACAACTGCTTGGCCACAGTGGCTGGTTTGCCTGCCTACATGCTGCTCCAGCCTGGTTCTGGTCTGCTGACCAGGTGACCAGGCGCCAGGTGTGTGGCCTTGCTGACCTGCAGGCGCCGCGCAGCGGGCCTTGGCTGAGGTTGAGGAGCTGAAGGAGCAGCTGGCTGCGGCCAAGCAGCAGGAGTCCCGGCTGCAGGCCTTGCTAGCGCACCATTTGGGCCAGCAGCGCGCCGCAGAGGACAAGTGCTTGGAGGTGGGTGCTGCGAGGGGTGATGGGTTCAAATCCAGGCAGCTGCACGTTGTTCTGCAAGCGGCCAGGAACCCTGATGTCAAACAGCCATGAAGCAGCCAGGTGTGAAGTGGCCAGCAGCTGGTCAAAACTATGATCCAGTGGCAGTCCATAGCCACTCAAAGTGGTTCACATTGCTTAAGCCTTAAGCCATAATCGCCCTCCCTCTCTAGGGGTTTGGGCTATTCCACTAGGCGCAAGACACTTGCCAGAGGCCAGTGCTGCGGCTGCTGCTCCTGTTCCTAATGCTCCTGTTCCTGATGCTCCCTGAGCTACTGGTATGGCTCTGGGCTACTTGGTGATGGCTGAACAAGGCCCCTGCTGCCGCAGCTGGCTCTTGCCTTGCCGACAGCGAGCTGTGCTGTGGTGAGGTGCAGGCAGAGGCACGGCTGGACGCCTTGTCCCTGGGGCTGCTGGACGGCCTGACCGCTGAGACACAGCACTTAAGGGGCCAGGCAGACCAGCAGGCGGCAGCGGCTCGCACCAGTGCGGCGCAGGCAGCGGCCAGGGAGGCGGCGTTGATGGCCCAGGTGGGGTTAGGCAGTGAGGTCAGGGCATGGCCAGGTGCATGACACAACCAGGATTGCTCCCAGAGGGCTGGGCAGGAGCTGGAAGCTGAGGGGCCATGAGCATGGCCAGCGGGAAGCAAGCAGGGTGGCAGAGTGCTGGCGGAGCTAGGATGTCGATAGCTGGAAGTTGACCAGCAGTGTGGTTCAGCGTTTGCCTGCCATATGCCCTGCTACTGCCACTGCCGGCCCTGCTCTTTGTGCTCACCACCACTGTTGCTCCACTGTGCTGCGATCACTGCTTTT
This sequence comes from Haematococcus lacustris, assembly GCA_030144725.1. Classification (NCBI taxonomy): domain Eukaryota; kingdom Viridiplantae; phylum Chlorophyta; class Chlorophyceae; order Chlamydomonadales; family Haematococcaceae; genus Haematococcus; species Haematococcus lacustris. The sequence continues at coordinate 3,452,207 of JASKMD010000024.1, read as the reverse complement.
GCTATCCCAAATGCAGCTGCTGGCTCTGCTGAGGCTCAGCTGCTGCCAGCATTGCCGTTGCTCTTGCCGCTCTCCTGCTGCCAAACTGCTTTGCCGTCACTCCTGCTGCTGAGCTGCTGCCAGACTGCTTTGCTGTCGCTGCTGCTGCTGAGCTGCTCCCAGACTGCTGTGCTGTCGCTCCTGTTGGCCCAGGTGAGCTGCCTGCAAGCCAGCCTGGCAGCGCTAGCCGAGGAGCGGCAGGTGGTGCACGAGGCAGGTGCCGCGGCTGCCAAGGTGCATGCGACCACCGCCCTGTCTCAGCTGCAGCGCCTGGCCCAGGCCAAGGTGTTTGCCTCTCCTGTGAACTGGGAGCGGGACGGCACCTACTAACACCCATTAGCGTGTTGTGTTACCACACTCCAATGCTAGACTGCTGGCGTTCATAAGGCACATGCTCGCACCGGAATGCACGGTCGTGTGCATCTGTTCGCACAGCTGCAACCTCTGATTTCTGACGCCTTGAACTCCTCGGAAAGCATGGGCACTCACGTACACTGCACTCACGTACACAGTAACATGGGCACCTACTAACAGTGCGTGTTTAGCAACATGATTCTTGAATGAGACCTTGACAGGGAGTCAGGGTTGGTAGCATGGACATGTAAACATGTCTGCGTGGAAACCCTAGTCTTGTAACGTCTCAGTCGGTGCTGACGATTGAACGGGAGAAGAGCGCTGCTGAGCCCCAACAGGCACGCGGACGCGGCGTAGTAAGCGATTGCCGGAAGTCAAATCTAGTGCTCACACGCTGGACCAGATTGTATGTGAGGGGGTGTATACGGCTTAAGCGGTGTAATCCACCATCATCACCTATTGTGAAGGGGTGTGCAGCACTGTGGGCACTGTTAGTGGCACTGTTGCACAGCATAGCCCAACCCCCTGAGGGCGGCGAAGCAGCCTCAGGGCTAAATATGGGTGTTGTGGCCAAATATCATCACACATTGAGATCTATTACGACATGCCGAGAAACACCAACTCTAGCTCATGCCCTCGCATAGCCCATGAGCCACGCACTAAGAAGCACCCATTGACAAGTGTCACGCTACACGCCCGTCAGCTACAGAGTCAGCATCCACGGTCACGATGAAGACAACTTGCATGCATCTCCATGTGGCTGTCAAGCCCAAACTCAACGCAACCCAGCAACCCTTGTCCACAACAACGCAACCCAGCCCCCTTGTCCCTCACTAGGGCCTCCATTTGAGCCGGACCAGTAGTGGCCACTAGCAGCCACTAGCGGGAATACATTAGTGGGCAATAGAGGCCCGACTCAAATGGTGTTATTGGGCTGTGTGGAGTAAACCCAGTGCACATGGCACATGAGCACCTACCACCTACATCATTGCCTGACCCCCAAGGGCTATTGTGTAGAGTTGGTAATACAAAACATGCACTAATTGTAAGCTGATGACAGCTCAGATGGGGGGGGGGCACACACTACTGTGCCTCAACAAGCTGCTGCTGCTGCTGCTGGGCCTTTGGTGGCTTGTCTCGCAGCCGCTTGTAGCCCAGGCCAGGGTATTCCTTGCCCTTGGCTGGCAGAGCTCCCTGCTCTGGCCAGTAGCACAGCTCCAGTGGCCGCCACCTGCTCTCCCCAATGCGCTGCATGTTGAGCGCTGCGTTGCAGTCCCTGTCCAGCCACCTGCCTGGCTGTGGTGCTGGCTTGGCTTTGGCTGCCTTGGCGGCGGCGAAGCAGCCGCAGGGCTTAATATGGGTGTTGTGGCCATATATCATCACACATCGAGATCTATAACGACATGCCGAGAAACACCAACTCCAGCTCATGCCCTTGCATAGTCCATGAGCCATGCACGAAGAAGCACCCACTGACAAGTGTCACGCTGCACGCCCGTCAGCTACAGAGTCAGCATCCACGGTCACAATGAAGACAAGTTGCATGCATCTCCATGTGGCTGTCATGCCCAAACTCAACTCACCAACTCAACCCAGGGAACCCACGCAGCAACCGCACTATGACAAGATGAGTGACACAACTGTGGATGACAAGGCACTCTCACCAAGCACCATGTGGCTGATGATGAAAGAGTGGTTTGGAGCCATGCGCCCCACCACCTTAAGCAGTGCGCATCACACAGAAAGGCATCCTGTACAGCCCTTGATGCAACCATAGGAATGTGGCAATGGTAGCAAGTATACCTAATCCTGAGAGGACCCCTGCTCCAGCAGGCCAGGGACACTCCTCCCACGATGCATACCAACCATGCAAATCGGCCATGCATGCACCCCCACCCTGCACACATCGTCAGCATGCACGCTGATGACGCCAACCCGACTGGCTTCAGCACACATGGATGGCCGTGGCGGAGTTGGGGCCCTGTGAGCCGTGAGCCCTGGTAGTTGGTCTGGCCGAACCGGGCTGCCAGCCCCAGCATTCCCTGGATCACAGAGGGCACAGAGTGACAGCAGACAGAGGTATATGACATGCAACAATCTGTGCCCTGCAAGGACTAAGCTTGGGTGAGTGGCGGCTCATGGAGGGCAGCCCCAGGACCCACTGAGGCCATGACAATGTCCACGAGGCTGCGGGTGGCCACCCCATGCACCACTGTCTGAGGCTCGTTGAGGCTCATGTGCCTCTGGTGAATGCTTCAGGCAGCTACACAGCCCCAGGCTCCCGAGGCTGCAGGTGCCTCCTACCCCTGCACTGATGCCTGACCCCCCAGGGGACGGCCATACAGTATGGCATGACACACAGGCACTGCTGCACCCATGGGCTGGGGCCTGTTGACAGCTGAGCTGGGCCAGCTGGTACAGTGCTTCTCCTCCAGCACCACCTTGCCGCTCGTGCAACCTGTCTGGCTCTCTGGCCTGCGCCTGCTGTGCCTCCGCCCAATGCGGCTGTCAGCCCTGCCAAGGCGGCCCCTGGTGAGAGTCGTTGATGGAGTCGCCCCGGCCATCCCCGTCTGAAAGGATTGTTTCTTCGCCAGGCGGCAGCTGCCCGTTCCTGCGCATGTTGCGGATCTTGTCCTTGCAGTCCACCTGGGTGTGCCAGGGGCGCAGCACATCACATCACACCAGGTCACATCTCACACTTTGGGGTGACTGGCAGACAGGGCTGCATGTAGCTCATGGGGTGGAGCACAGCCGTGACAACAGCTTATTCAGCACAGCGGCACAGGGACCAAAGGAGGGCAGTGGAGCTGCAGTGGGCTGCAGTGTGGCTGCCATGGGGCAGCACAATGGGCTACAGTGGGGGCTGCAGTGGGTGCCGCCCACAGTGGGGTCCATATGTGCAGTGCACAGGCGGTCTTGCTATGCTGGGCAGTAGGCCAAGCCGGGTGGTCAGTCCCACCCACCTGGGACCTCTGGTGCAGCAGCGGCTGGTCAGCCTGCTCGTCCGCGGCCTTGATGCGCGACCAGTTATTGCCGTACACGTGGTACAGCTCAACCAGGCGCACCACCTCATGGTCCGCCCACTTGCTGCGCTTCCTGGCCTGCAGGTGCAGGGTGCTGCATCACGCTGGCCACCACAGGAGCAGGGCTGGGGCTAGACAGTGCAGTAGGCTTATGGCTGCTTGGCTGCGCCTGCCATGCCTGCTTGGCTGCGCCTGTCACAGTAGCTTGGCTGTGCATGCTGGACCCCGCCGCCAATGGCACCACACACCCACAGCTGTGCTCCACAGCAGCCCCGTGCCCACCCACCGCCTTGGGAGGCGAGAGCCGCAGTCGGTCGCCCAGAGGCCGCTTCCACATGCTATAGCCAGACGTCCCCGCAGCCTGCCTGCTGATCCAGCCTGGCGCAGGCCGCTCCTGCTGCTGCCCTGCGCCCCCCCTGCCAGCCCCCTGCTGCCCGGCTGGCTGCTGCAGCCCCCCCTCCTGGCCCATTTCCTCATCATCTGACCACTGCACAGTCTCGCGCTTGCGCTCTTTTCGCCCCCGCACCAACCCCTGACCTGCCGCTGCTGCCTCCCCTGCCCCCCCTGCCTGTGTGCCCTGCTGGCGCCAGGCCTCAGAGCTGCCGGCAGCGCCCCTAGGTTGGCCCCCTTCATACACCAAGGTGAGAGGTGCCTCAGCAGCCCCAGCGCCATCCGGCTGCAGGCCTGCAGGCTGAGTCAGTCCAGTGGCCCGGCCCCCCACGGCCACCCCCCGTGCAGCTGCTGGGACAGCTGCATCCCCTGCCACTTCACATGAGTGCTGGTCTGTGCTGTCCTGGAAGGCATGCTGAGCTGAGTGGTCTGCCATGCTCTGCCTGCCTTGGACGGGGCTTGTCAGGATTTGAACCCTGGTCTCAAGCCTGAGTGGCTGACTGTGTCTGTATTTGTGTGGGGAGGCGTGGGGTGAGGGGCTGAATCTGTCAGCAGTGGCTTTGGGTCCCTGAGGGGAGGGCACGCAAGGGCCTGCGGCTTCAGCTGTGGCCCGCACCTCGGCCATAAGGCTGGCTGGCTGCGGGGGGCAGGGCAAGGTCAGCACAAGGTCTTGCATTTGCCAGACGCCAGTTGAGTACGATCAATATTGCTTCCCTTTGTCTTGCCCTTGGCTCAGACAAGGCTGTGTGCCTGTCTATGCCCTCAATCGAGCTCAGCACTGATTCCTGACTTGGAATGACACAGCACCACACATTGCAACGCGGCATCATCATCATTAGAGCCATGCTGGGGCTGGGGCGGAAGGGCACCACATTCCTGGCTGCATCTGCTGGCTGGTGCTGGCTGCTGACTGGTGCTGTGGCTGTAGTGCACCCCACTACTCGCTGCGGCTGCAGCCATGGGGACAGCGCACCACCACCGACCTGAACTATGCGGTTCAGAACGCGGAGCTGGTTTGTAAGTTGCGCATGGGGCAGGTCCATGCATCCTGTGCCATGCACATGACAGGCAGGCACCATGCACCCTTGGTCAAGCCGGACACCTGCCACGTGCACCTGCCACAACCCCCCTTAGACCACACATTGGCGAACGCCATGAAATGGTGGTGATGACGAGAAGGGGAGCCCAGACACCGGAGCTGTATGCTGAGGACTGGTTGAGTCTAGTCTTGTCAGCCAGGCCCTTGTAGAGTTGTTTTGCAGGCTTGTCTCGACCTTCAGTGTGAGACCCCTCTTAGCATTGTGCTTTGGGTAAAGACAATCACTGTTGTGTTCGGTGAAGTGCTCGCCCTAACTCTTTCTCTCGTTCCCTTCTTCATACCCTTTTCACCTTCCATGTCATTATCCCAACTGGCCACCTGCCCACCCTCCAGCAACTTCCTTAGCTTTTCTATTGCCCACAGCCAGCCCACACCCTATCCCATCCTGCCACTGCCCGCAGCCAACCCCACTCGTGCTTTAGCTGCACCTGTCAATCACCTTGCTGATCAGCAACCTCCTGGTCCCCTTCATCATCATCATCATCATCGTCCCCATGACCTGCATGGTGGAGTAGGCAAGTGTGACCTCGTCACTCTGTACCGCTGGGCGATAGTACATGGCTTGCCAAACCCAGCATCATGCAGTGTAGTGGTCACGATCCTGACCACAGTGGCAATGGGGCCAGGGGCAGTGACAAGGTCACCCTTGAGCCTAATCTCCTGAGTCATGGACAGCCGCAGACCTCACATGACACAGTCTTCCTCTGTCTTTGTCTGTGCCCAACCATGAGCTAATGAAAAATAAAATGAATGACTGGTGTCATGACCAGCACCGTGCTACAGATGCGAGCACAAGAGCTACTGGAACACGCAGCCTCCTCCCCCCTTCCCCAGGGCCCACCCCCAACCCTCCTTCCCTCCGATTAAGGCTTAAGCCTTCACCTCTCCCCTTGCTGCCTCCAGGCTGCCAGACACCCTCACACACAGCTAACCCACCACCCCTGGCTAGGACAAACAGGCACCCTCCAGGCAGCAGGGTCGTCAGCAGCGCAGCACCAGGGTGTCAGCATTTTGGGTGGCACTTATGACCCCTCACCACCCACAGAGCACAACAGCATGCGGCAGCCATACCTGTGATGAGTGGCAGGTCAGCCAGCTGCTCTACCCTGGCCTTAGAGGTGGTGGCGCTGGGAGATGAGGGCAACAGGGGCCACAGGGACTCAGCTTGGCTCCTCACCTGCAAGCACAGCAGCAGCAGAGCAGCACCCCACTGCCTCCTAGCTCCTGGAACACCCCCACCCTAACCCATTACCTCCTTCACCTCCACCTCCACAACAAGAACAACAATGTACGAAACAGCACTAAGCCACACATGTAAGGGCTTGCATTGCACTGGTAGGAACCGGTACGCTGTATGCCTTGACCTGACATTGTTCTGACCAGCACCACCACCATCTGCAGCTTGCACTGGTTGCCTGGTGTTGCGTGACAGCATCATCGGCTGCATGCCTGAGCCCAGCTGGTGCTGGACTGGGCTACATGAGTGGCTGGTGCATGGGAGGTGTTGCCTAGCCCAGGGGAGGTGGTGAGACTGCACCAGGGCCAGGCGACACACATCACAGGGCCAGCCCAGGTGCTGCAGCCAAGCAGTGCCTGCCTGCTGCCACACACCAGCTGCCACACACCAGCGACACACCAGCTGCCATACACCAGCCCACACACAAGCAGCCAAGCCTGCCTGCTGCCACATACCAGAACATCCTGGCTAGGTGTAGTGCGGCATGGTACATGCGCACCCTGTATGCTGCTGTCACCCTGTGCCCTGCAAGAGTAACCCCTAATATGGGATCAATGGAAGTGTGGTGTGACCCTGTGCCCTGAAGCAGTAACCCCTTGTGCATCAAAGATCTCCAGAGGCTGCCTAACTAGGCCATGGCACTGTGGTTCAATCGACGGCAGCAGATGTGGGTACCATGCAATCAGGCTGCATGCTTATGCACTGGTTGCTGCGGAAGGGCCGCCAGGGCCTGAGCCTGCGGTGCACTGGGGGCTGTGAGGCAGCGAGGTTACGCAGCGGGGTGTGGGCAGCGCCAGCAGGGGCCCACCTTGTCCAGGGTGGCGGTGATAGAGTCGTGGAGGTGCACCAGGAACACTGAAGCACCCCGCACATCAGCTAGGTACTCAGCCCAGGCCTCCCGCAACGCTCCCCGTAAATCATCAAGGCGTACGATGCTGCCCAGGCAGGCAGGCAGGAAGACAAGCATAAAGAGGGGCGGGCGGACATGCATGCAGGCATAAAGAAGTGCGGATGGGTATACAGGTAGGCCGGTATAAAGGAGGGCATGAAGGTAGGCAGGCATAGAGAAGGGCATGCAGGCAAGGTGGTGGGCGTAAAGAAGGGCGGGCGAGGTGGCCGGCAGCGTTGCATAGTGCTGTGAAGCCGGCAGGGTCCTATATGGCTGGTGCAGTAGCATGTGTGAGTGCATGGTAAACCACGGTGTACCTGGAGTGGTGGGAGGGAAGGGGAGAGGAGGGGAAGCTGGTTCATGACAGCCAGAGGCCGTGGTGGCGCAGCGCACTGAGTGTGCCTGCACCTGCACGGCCTTGCTCAGCTCTCACTGCTCAGCCTAGGGGACATCTTGGCAGTCAGGCTGCACTCACCTCTGTGCCTCTGTCCTGCTGAGCCTCTCTACGGCGCCGCTGCCGATTGGCAGGCAAACAGGGACAGGTGCATGCTGATTACCCAATGCCTTCTCCCAACTACCTTCCCATCTGTTGTCCTCGTATTTATTGTCCTCGTATCTGCTGTCCTCACATCTGCTGTTCTCACACCACCTAATCTTGCTGTTTGCTGCTCTATCGCCCTAACTGCCCTGGTGTCCCAGGTACTGTCTGCCTTGCCTTGTGTGAGGCAGGTACCTGGCAGCCTCACATCCATGACTGGCTGAGACCCCACCTTTCCTGGGGAAGTGTTTGCACTGAGGATAAATCCTTTTGCCAGCGGATGCTGTCCACACACTGCATGGCTTCTTCCAGGTGCTGCAGGGTGGCGTGGCTGAAGTCCTGCTCCAGCTCACCTTGCCTGCCATGCCATGCAGCAACAGCAGCAACACCCTCTGGCCCTCGCAAAGAAACGTGTTTTGAGCAGATGTACTCCCACAGCAAGCATGGAGGGCGTTCTGCCAACCTCTGCCTTCAGGAGCATACAAGTCAGCTTGTGACGTGTAGCTTGGCGGATGCAGCACTGTGGCTGGAACGGAAAGCACGGGAGGAAGGGTCTGGTAATGATGGGCCTGGTAGTGCTGCTGATGATAAAGATGGTGGTGGGTGCAAGTGGTGCCGCTGGCGTTGGTGCTGGTGGTGCTGTTGGTAATGACAGTGGCCTGCTGCTACTGATGCTAGTTGTGCTGGTTGTGTCCATCCTGGTGATGCTGGCGGTGATGAGCAACAGCCACACTGCAGGACAGCCCTGTGCCGGGTTCCAGAGACAGAGGTCACATGTAGACCACAATGTGCCATGTTTTGTGGGGCCTGCTGCATGTCAGCATGCTCACGTCTTCTTCTGCAGCCAGGCGTGGTAGTCCGCCCCCAGGCAGGACACCAGGCAGGCCAGCACCAGCGCCGAGTACACCTGGCATTCACTAGCAGTGACAGGTTAGGATAAGGGTTAGGGTTAGGGTGACTACATCTGGCAATTTACCAGCAATGATGGCAAGCATGGCTATGACGAGCATGCTACCCACCATGGCAGTCAAACAATCCCATATCTGGCATAGGACAACACAACAATAAGACTCTGCAGGGGCTTGCCCTACAGCTAACATGGCGGAGCTGGACGCTGCTTATCCCTCTACGAAGCACAGGGAGTGCTGTGACTCAACACAAAGGCACATGCCTTTCCTGCAAGAGGACGCACACAAGCGCACCTCGGTGAGCGTTGCATCGTCGTCTTCATGCACCCACATCTGTTGCTGCAGTGGATCACGCAAGCTGTTAAGCTTTGCTGCTTGCTCCTCGTTCATACCCATGTCACCAGGAGCACAGTATCCTGATCGTGAGCGCAGTTGCAGGAGTGAGACCAGCAGTTGAGGGCGGGCTTCACCAACATCGCATGATGCTAGTATAGTCCTGTAGGGTGGGATGCAACGGGTACCATACTTGGGTTGAGTCTGCCTCTCAATATGTTTCCTCCCACCACTGCTGTTGGGGGCCTGGGCTGAGGTGCCATGCGCACATTCACCTAACAATGTGTCGCACTGGCAGAGCCTGTACATGGGGTAAGGACTGCAAATGGGTCCTATACCGGAGCTCCGCGCCCAGCTTCTGAAGTTCTGCTACCGCCAGGCGTACGTTATAGGCTGTGCTGCGGTCTGAAACTAGGCGTTCCAACTCGTCGAGTTTGCGCATCAATGTAGCGTCTCGCATCTCATGGGCGCAAGGGTTGACCATCTTTGTTCAGCGCGAGTCAGCACGCATGTCAAGATATGGCTTCTATTGCTCGCGGTCCAGGGCAAGCAATGACAATTGAGTCTTGCCTGCAAGCGTGCACTGCTTGCAAGCGACACATAAACGCATGACTTGGAAAAAAAGCACGCATGGAGGACTGGGCCTTCAGTACCAACACTCCTTTCCAAAAGCCTCCTGCCGGTGGTGGGGCTATGCGTGGTTCTCCGTACACCCAATCCTTACTACAGTTATGGGCACCCTTGACAGCTCAGGTCAGGTCAGGTCAGGTCAGGTCAGGTCAGGTCAGGTCAGGTCAGGTCAGGTCAGGTCAGGTCAGGTCAGGTCAGGTCAGGTCAGGTCAGGTCAGGTCAGGTCAGGTCAGGCCAGGCCAGGTCAGGTCAGGTCAGGTCAGGTCAGGTCAGGTCAGGTCAGGTCAGGTCAGGTCAGGTCAGGTCAGGTCAGGTCAGGTCAGGTCAGGTCAGGTCAGGTCAGGTCAGGTCAGGGGGGGTTGCAATACAGTGTTGCTGCATGCTGGGTTTGACATAACCAAAGCAACCAACTAGGTGTGAGTGTCACGCACAATGAGGTGGAGAAGGTGCATGAGTAAAACTCCAATGTATGCCAAGTGCTGTTTGCCAGCTGTAGTGCCATCCACTTACCCAGCTTAATAGGCCAAGCAGGCTAGACGAGCACATGTAGGTGGTGGGAGCAGGCTGCGCCCCGGGCGGAAGCTCCTCCCTCAATGTATGCCGGTGTCATAGGTCAGATCATAAGACTTGCTGGCGTGATGAAGAAGGCATCATGCACACGATGCTCCGGCTGCACCCTGGAGTTTGCCACACTTGCCAGCAGGTGGACCCACATGGTGCTGAAGGTGGAGTCAGGGGACACTGCTTGGCTCACCCTAAGCTGAACTGATGCGCCACTGCAGCAAGCCGAAGGGAACCAGCCACTAGAGCTGGCGCCGCATGCCAGGCGCCCTACACAGCGCCCCATCAGTTCAGCCTTGATGACCGGCTCAAACTCAGAGGCTGCCATCCCCCCACAAGTATGCCATGACAACATGGCTCATGGTGTCAAGTTGGAGCTGCTCGCTTGCCAGGGGTGCGCCCTTAGCCAACCTGTCCTGCCTCCCCAATCTCCCCGGTTTGTAGCAATTGCGTAGCGACCAGTAGCTGGTAGGGATGCCCCAGCTTGGTAGGGATGCCCCAGCTCTTGCGTTGCGGAAACAGGGCATATAATGAATTATCATGATGTTATCCATTAGTGCCACAGGATGGTCCTTTATAACAAGGGCCGCAGTGCACGAACCCTCTCCCACGCAGCTTGCCGCCACACCCATTGATATCTGTCTTCCGTCCGACGTCTTACACAGCTGGTGAGGGAAGTGGTGGGGGGTCAGGGGTCAGAGCCAGGGCTGGTGCGTGGATGGCGCATCCTCACGACCGACACCACACAAAGAACACGTAAGGCGTGCGTAAAGCAGGCACTGCGTTGCAGGCAAGCGGACATGTTGAGCGGACATGCTGCCAGGCAGCTTCGCAGCGACTCCGTGAGCTGTCTAGATTCGCTGAGTGACTAAGAACCGGCACTGAGTAGAGCACCATGCAGGTTCGCTTGACCACTAATGCTATGCAACGATGGCTGTGCCGGCCCAAACTTCAAATGTTACCCGTAGTACGTCCACTCCATCCACTCCGCTTCACGCCAACCATGTGCGGCACTGTAAGACGTGTGCTGTGATGGACGCATCCTTTCGTTTGGGCACACGACGGTAGCGATGGCGGGCCCGTTGAAGCTAGAAGTCATGCAAGGTCTCCTAGCGGTGCTGCTACTTCTATGTACCCAGCGGCCAGGTCAGAAACGCACCGTAACGACAGACAGCTGTACTGCCCCTGGCGGGGACGGCAGCCACTCCATTGCCCTGCCAGCGCTCAGCGCGACGCTCATCACTTGTTACAACTCGCACTTCTGCTTGCCTGTCACTGCCCAACCTCCTTTACTCATGGTCTGCTTTGTCTGCTTTGTCTGCTTTCTACTCACGACTCTCATTCTCGCGACTGGTCACAGTGCTCAGTATCCCTATCACTGGCACAGCTTTTCCTTTCGAGACATGCAAGGTTTCCCAACTCAGAGGCCGCTACCAGGTAAAGCTGCTTGGAAGTGTAGCAGCTTACACAACCGCAGTTAAAACACGCCTTGCACTCTTCCTCTGTGCTCTACCCTGACAGCCACAGCTTTGGCCCTGCTGATCAACAGACCTGCATCACTGAACGTGCATGCAACCAGGGCTTGATTGGTCCCCTGCTGCCCTGTGCAACTTGTGCCACAGACCTACTTGTCTCGGTACTTCAAGCTGCCTGAAGATGAGGGCTGGACGTTCTGCCTCACCACACAGGTCGGTCTCCCTTGGCTCCCTTGTGCTAGACTAGCACTGAGATTCACTAGCCAGGGGAGATGTGTAGTGTCGTTGCGTGTGTAGTTCCGTTGCTTGTGCCACGATGCCTAGGCCTGGGCTGCACCTTCCTCTGCCTTAGGCAGTGTATTTCTGACACAGCTTGGTGCAGACACGCAGGCACACAATGCCTGGCACATACTACTGTGCAATGGGCTGCTGCTCATGTGCCCCTTATTGATGATTTAGGCAGCTACACAGCCACAAAATCATTGTCTGCCAAAGGCTGATGCGGGGCCTTGGGAGCTCGGTCTCGAAGCCACTTGTAGCCCCGCCAGGGTGCTCCCTGCCCTTGGCTGGCAGCTTCAGCTGCTCTGGCCACCAGCACAGCTCCAGTGGGCGCCACCTGCTCTCCCCAATGCGCTGCATGTTGGGCGCTGCCCTGCTGTCCCTGTCTACCCACTACCTGCTGGCTGCACCTCACTTGTCCTGGTTGTCTGCGTTATACGCTGTCGTGTTGTTTTTGTTGGTCTGGCAGTCACACAGCCTCGAGCAGCTACAGAGTCCACCACTGGTGGACTGCGTGAGCCAACCCCTGCGCTATGGCCTGACCCCCTAAGGGGCTGCTGCTCGACAATGAAGCGTGATTACCATGCACGTGTATGTAACATATCGTACACATTGCATGTAAAGTGCCACGGCTTAGACAGGTTTCCGCATACGCCCGTGTGCCGCAAGCAGCTCTGAGTATCCTGAGCTTCCCACTCTACTCTGCTCTGCTGCCTGCTCTGCTGCCTACTCTGCACCTGACCCATGAGGCCAGCTATGGCGTGGAGTGTCACTTCAATGAGCAGGTGGTCCCATGCTTCTGCTGCAGGTGTTGCCGCGTGATCAGTGTTACATCAATGCTGGTGCGTGGTCCTCGCTTGTCAGTGCAGCGCTGAGCTGAACAGCTGAACAGCTATTCAGCCGGCAGCATCCAGCCGTGCTCACAACCTCTTTAACCTGGGGCCAATACTGCCACTGCAGCGTTCCCAAGGAACACCACACGCTGTTGCGACACTAACTTTGACATGCTGAAGGTTTACCCCAGTGAGTGACCTCACACCATGCCTGTTCACGCAGCGGGTCAGCTCATCCAGGCTGAAGCTGCACGGCTGCTGGGCAGGCGACTGTTGGCAACCCTGGACTTTCTGCTCTTTGCCCCAGCACTGGTCACGGTCTATGGTGCATGGGCTCGATAGGGTTTGTCCCCATCCATGACCCACAAGGGCTAATGCCTCCAGGAGACAATGTGCCACGGGAGACAATGCCTAGCCAGTAGACCTTCATGAGGTCACAACCATGCGGTACCATGTGTGTTGAAGAAAGCAGCAGCAGCACCACCAGCAGCATGGCTGTCGCATTCGTCTTTGCTTGATGGTAAGTTTGGCGCCAGGATCTACAAGCAGAAAGCTTGTGTACACATGCCATGATGCCTGCAGGTGATGCTTGCACGTCATCCATCGCGTACGTCCTGACCAATGGTGGGTGGGTGATGCATCCTTCCCGTTAAGCTTGGCATGTCACTCCCCGTGCCGCAATGCCCTGTCTGTGTTGAGGACAGTGTGTTGTGTGCACAGCGTACTACGTGTTCTTTGTGCTATGAGGATCACGATGTCTTCTATATCACTCTTCACCCGCCACTGCGTGCGTGCGTGTTGCCCAGCTCACTCCTGCTTGGACTGTGCCAAGACGCTGTGCAGCAGCTTTTTCTAGGTCCAAGCTTCTCCAATCAGCCCAGCCCTCGATAATCCCAGGATGACCAGCCCCAGACTCCTGAGGCTGCCACACAATGCTTGGCACACAGGACTGTGTCATTTGCTGCACCTCAATGGTTCAGGCAGCTACACAGCCCCAGACTCCTGAGGCTATGGCTGCTTCACTACCCCCCGTACTGTTGCCTGGGAGCGACTAGACAGTACGGCATGGCACACATGCTCTAATGCAAGCTGACACAGCTTCAATATGGCACACACTACTGTGCCACAGGCTGCGGCTGGGCCTGGGCCTTGGGTGCTCGGTCTCGCAGCCGCTTGTAGCCCAGGCCTGGGTACTCCCTGCACTTGGCTGGAGGGCTGGAGGGCAGCAAGGCGTGCACTGCTGCGCTTGACGCCTTAGGGACCTCACTGTGACCTGACTGTGTCTGCCTGGGCTTCGGGGGCTGCATGGGCAGAGGGAAGTATCAGCCACAGGGGAGGCTGCTCCGAGGCATGCTTCGCACTCATGGCCGTGTCAGGGTCAGGGAGCGTTGAGGCTTGGGCTGTGGGTGGTTAGCCCACTCAGGAGCTGGAGCAGAAGGCGCAGGGCGCACATGCAGGCTGTGACCCGCAGCAGGGAGTGCATGTTGCCACACAGCTTCAGGTTCTCCGCCATCGTCTGTTCATCTGTCCATCATCTGCCTCCAGAGCGCTCTGCTGCACCCTCAGCTCTCCTCACTTGTCCTGTGCTGTGAACCATGGGTTCAGGGTTTTCCAGCTTTCGGGTCAGCCACCATCTGCATGTTCTATTCGGGTTCTAGGGTTAGGGTCCTCACTTGCTGGGTCGTCACACGTCCTGTTTCCTACGGCCATGAGCAGGTGTCAGGTCTTCCCGCTTCTCATATCAACCTGGGCCAAACAGTTCCACCACGGTCAAGGTCAGTGCTGGTGCCAGTGTCGCTACATGCGCCATAACCCCTCATCAATACTTACACCGATGACCAGGCCTAGACCTCACACACCTTGCTGCTGAACACATGTGTCTGTTGAACATCACCTCAACAACTATATGCATTTCCTCCACCTTATCTACAGCCCTGTTAGCCCTGTCCACGTGCCTCGACAGTAATTTAATAACAAAAGCAGAAATGCGTTTTTCCTTTCCTTCTCTTCATCTACAGCCCTGTTTGCATGCCCTGTCAACGGTTGACGGCACTGGCTGATGAGTCCTACACATTCTTTTTCTCTACAGATGACAAGCTTAGCTCTGGGCATGTCCAACCCCAGCCAAGCAGAAGGTGTGGAGCTATGTTTCTCCCTGAGACCTCCCTGCCCGTCCCTGCCGGAGTTTGCATTCGATGGCCAGGTGCTGGAGTACTCCATGTACGACGTGTGAGTGCAAGCGTGGGTGTGAAGCTTGAAGCAGGCACGTGGCCCCTATGCCTAACATGCTGAACATCTACCAAGGGCGTCCTCATACTGACGCATGATTGCATCACTGCACTTTTCAACGGATAGACAATCCTTTTGATGCAGGGTCTAGTTTGTTCAGGAGCATGGCTGCAGCACTGGGGTTTGCTGCATGGAACAGCAGCCGGTGCACCTGTGCCCAGCCTCATGTGCCCCCGCAACCCTGGCTTGGCCTTGCTCCCTGGCCCACATCTCATGGTAGCAGCCACCGCCTGGTCACCTGGCTGAGTTCACCACCTTGGCCAAGCCCACACGCCCACATGCCGCCCTCACAGGAAAGCAAGCGGTTACCAATGCTGCCCCAGTGGCATCGTCGAAGTGGTGAATGACACCTTCTCAGTGGGCCGGCCACCTGACCTGTCCACACTGCCAAGGCCACCACTGCCACCTCCACGGCTGCCTCCAGGTCCGAGGGTTCCCCCAGCACTGCCCTGCACTGCACTATACCTGCCACCATTCTGCCTCCATGCTGTGGCCTTGACCTCTGGTACTCGTCTCATGTCCCCTGCCTCTATGCTGCATGCCCGCTCGGGCAGCGGTTGGGCTGCTCACCCTGCTGACAGCAGTGGTCTACAGGTATAACCGCGTTTACCTTGTGTTTGGCAAGCTGGTCATAGTTTGCCCGCAGCGACACTAGTGGTGTGAGCAAACGCGCCGGGTGTCCTTGTTGCTCCTTGGCTGCCATGCAGCTCCACCCCAGCCGCCTCCGTTTCCGCCGGGATCAGCCACTCTCCCAGCCCCTCCCTCCCCTTTCCGCTCCTCACCACCCTCTCCCAGACCTCCGACCCCTATACCTCCACCTGCACCCCCCTCACCCTCCCTTCCCTCACCTTCACCTTCTCCTTCTCCTCCACTGCCCTCCTCTTCCCCCCCGCCCCCCAAGCTTGTGGCGCCTTCACCGCCATCACCAACTCCAGCTTCACCGGATGAGGCACCAGAGATCTCATACACCTACCCTCCCCATCCTGACCCTCCACCACCTCCTCCGCCACCCCCACCGCCATCACCAACTCCAGCTTCACCGGATGAGACACCAGAGATCTCATACACCTACCCTCCCTATCCTGACCCTCCACCCCCTCCTCCGCCACCCCCACCGCCATCGCACCCCGCACCCAGTCCACCCCGTTCTCCCCCCATCCCCTCACCCCGCTCCCGCTCTCCTCCCCCTCCTCCCATGCACCGCCCCCCCCTCCCCTCGCCCCCCTCGCCAACACCCCCCCCTCCACCCTTGCCCCCTCCACCCTTGCCCCCTCCACCCCTTTCCCCCTCTCCCTTGCCCCCAAGCCCGCCCAGGCCCCGTTTACCTCCACCACCATCTCTACTGCCACCGCCACGTGGCCGGGTTCCAGCCAGGAAGCCTCCCCCCTCCCCCCTACCTCCTTCCCCATCACCACCTCCTGATGACCCGTCCCCTCCACCACCCTACTACTACCCTCCTTATCCTCCTCCCCCTCCACCACCTCCCCCTCCGTACTACTACCCTCCCTACCCACCCCCTGAAACTCCTAGTCCCAGTCCACCACCTCCCCCTAGCCCACCACCTCCCCCTACTCGACCCAAACGGCCTCCTCCTCCTCCACCTCTCCCTCCTCCACCCCCACCGCCCCCATCGCCCTTCCCACCGTCCCCATCCCCTGCCCCCTCCCCGCTACCACCACCGTCGCCCGCCCCACCATCTACCTCGCCGCCCCCCCTGGTGAGTATAGGGTTTACAGTGTTTAGTGGGTAAAGGGCATTGGAGTTCAAGTTAAGAGCATTAGAGAGCGTGGAGTGCATTACAGACAGCATTAGAGAGTGGGAGAGTTAGCACGGGCACGCCCCGAGGCTACTCTCCTCCCTGAATTCCGACGGTGAGGGCATCGTCTTTCTTTCTTAGAGCATTACGGATCATTACAGAGCATGGAGAGGGATTGCCTCAGACTCCCGAGGCTGCAAATGCCTCGCTATCCCCCGTTCTGTTGCCCGACCCCTCAGTGACAGCTAGACAATATGGCGTGACAACCCTGCTCTAATGCAAGCTGAACACGCTTACAAGCATGTTTGACAGCCTGAACATGGTCACAAACATGCTCACTCACTAGTCTTCCTCACTTTTCCTATTGGTCCTCGTTAAGCCAGCATTCGTAGCCATGGAGAGGGACAGTCTTCGCAGCTGCTCAGCTGGCATACTCCAGTGATATGGTGTGGTCTTGACGAGAAGCAGCATGACTGCCACTGGGAGTATGGCTCCAAGCTCCATGGTGCTGAGTGCTGAGCATGAGTGCCACTGGGAGGCTGTGCCAAGCGCCAAGAGTTCACCTGCAACATCGTGTAGCCTCACTGGCAGAGGTTGCTCTCATTCCTGTGCCTGCCTCCCGCCCTGCAGCTCTTGAGCGAAGCCTGTGTGGTGACAGCAGTGCTGCAACAGCCATCCACCCTCATCACGCCCGTAAGTGCATTTGGCCTGGCCTGATCCAATCTGATCTGATCTGGCTTATGTGGACTGACAAAACGTGGAGAAGGGGAGGAGCTGCGATGTGTGGGTGGGAGTTTTGATCAACTGTGGCCATTTAATCAAGCTTGCAAAAGGGAACATACCATGCACCTCTCCCTCCATTGAAACGCCAAAACTCTCCTGTTGCCGCGGTCGCTGCTTCTGTGCAGATACTGTGCAACTTCTACAGCCAGGTCTTCTTGATCGCGCCATTCGGCATCCCCAGCAACTGGCCAGCAAACGTGACTACCAGCTGTCTGGTGACGTCAGACTCGTCTGCCTACATCCAGGTACTCCTACACCAAGGCTGTCTTGTCGAGCTCCTATCCTGTACCATAGACCATTGCGCATTGCGTTCCCTTGCCAACTCTAACCCTCTCCACAGCTCATGGCTCATGAAACAACATGGCTTATGATTCATGGCTCATGGCTGATGATAACAGCATGGCTTGTGGCTCATGGATCATGGCTACAACAAGAAATAGGAACTACCTACTCATCCTTGCATCCCCACATCTACCTCTTGGGTGCCGGGTCGCAACCAGTCTGACACAGGGTCAGTGCCGCGTAGGGCCCAGCCCTACCCTGACTCAGCTGTGCCTGACTGTCTGTGCAGCTGCGTCTGACCACTGCTGCGTGGACCACCTTCAACCAGCTGTACAGCAGCCAGGCAGGCATCACCCCACTGGCAGCAGCCATTTTGAAGAGCTGCTCAGACATGGTGAGGGGAGGGGGTGCAGGGGTCAATGCCTGCGGCTACCAGGTGCAGGCACCCAGGTGGGCCCTGGTTGGCTGTACAGCTGGGCGATTGTACATATGGTTAGCTGCATAAGGTGGATGGCAGCATGTCAGCATTGAGCAGCTGGGCAGCGGGGCGGCCCGTTGTACGATTGTCACGAGCTGCACCCGCTCGCTCACTGCCTACGGCCACTGCCAGCTCGTAAACATTGCTGCTGCAAGGCCTTGGTCTGGTCTTGGTTGGGCTGGTGAGGCTGTCATGGTGCTTGTAGCCCTGGCGGTGCTCTTTTCCGGGAGACCACTGTGGCATGTGGCCAGGCCAGCGGCGCAACTCAGAGCCCGCTTCATGCTCCCTGACCTGCGCCGTTTGCCCACCTCAACCGCTGCTGCCTGCTGCTGCCAGATCTACATGACCAGCTCATGTGGCAGCTCTGCTGTGCGCCGCATCCAACGCTTTGAGTGCGTCAACAATGCAGGTGCATACTGAGCAGCCCACCCCTAGCGCTTCTTTCCTACTCATGAGCATGTTGCACTGGCTGCTGCACTAGCAATGGTGTTTGGGGGTGCCTCGGAGTCACCATTGCGTGCCTGAATCTGGGGCCAAGCCAGCAACGCTAATGCCGCACCACACTCCAGCTGCCAAGGGCTGTTAGGCACATAGTAGGAGGAGGGTACTTAAGCATGGATCACAGTCTGCTAGGCTGCAGCTCTGTCAGCTGCGTCTGACTAATGCTCCAAGGCCTAGCCGCGGTGTGACTGGCATTGCGATTGCCGTGGTGTAACTGGCATTGCTGTTAGCCTTACAAGCATGAAGCTGTTGGTTTTGATGAGGTGCCCAGTGGTCTAGGGGGAAAGAGTGCCACCGGTGTGGGGTTTGTAGTCATCAAGGGTGCGACTGAGGATGCTTCAACTTGATTGGAGTAGCTGATTGAGATTGCCCACAGTCAAACATGTTGTTCCATGTTGAATGAGTTTAGTTTAACAGCTAGGCTGCAGTTGATGAGGGCACTGACATTGTTAAGGACTGAGTGGCTGCGTCACAGCGCAACAAAGTGTGCGGCACTGCCCTGCTGCTGCTGGCGCTTCTGAGCTACTGCTCCTCCTCTGTTGTTGTTCATGCCATCCTTGATGCACAGGCATCCCCCCAGCCTCCCAGATCTTTGTGCCCCCTATCCCACCACCGCTGCCGCCCACACCAGTAATGCCGCCCCTTGACTTGCCAGGTCAGTGAGCAAGTGGCAAACTTGCAAGTCACATTGTTAAAGTGAATTCGTATAACATGCATGCTGGCATGGCGATGTGAGTAGCTGCCTAGGGCCTGGGTTCATATGCGGGGCTGCTCCACTTCGCAGTTGATTCTCAGCAAGCTGACATGGCAGTCTGAGTGGCTGGCTAGGGCTTGCTTTCACCTGTGGGCTGCTGCACTGCTGTAACACACTGAGCTGGTGGTGGTATGTGTCATGCACGCAGGCTACCGCGCGCTGTGGCCCACCACCTTGGGTGCGGTGCTGGTGTTCGACACCCCACGCACCCTGGCAGGCGCACTGAGCGTGTGCAGGGTGGGTGCACAACGGCTGGTCAACCCGGGCGAAAGGCCTGGGCAGGCTGCAGGCTAGGGCGTAACCCTAACCCGCTGCAGGCTATGGCCGGTGTGAGGCAGGGGCATGCAGGTCCCCACTCTGCAAGGGTGTCGGCCTGTAGGTACGTTGGGAATCAGGCAACTTACTGTGTGAACTCCTTTTACTACTCCATGCAAGGGACCAGGGCTCTTATGTGTCAGCAGGGTGGTGCTGGGCAGGGGAGGGCCCCGAGCAGGGTGAGGAGCCAGTGCTGTTGTGTTTGTTGTGTGGCGACATCAACCCAGCTAGCAGCCGCGTTGACGTGAGCCTTGTTAAGGACGCTAGCCATCCGGCCATTGGGGTGTGCAGGGTCCTGCACTGCTTGGCTGGCTGAGGAGGGTTTGAACAAAGACTCGGACAGATATGCATTATAGAGTTTTCTGCCAGGCTCGGGCTGCTTGTGTTGGACGATGCATGGTGGACACACCCTCTGCGCTGTGTTGCGTGTGCAGAGCTACGGCAACTACTTCCTTCGCCCTGGCAACCTGCTGTCCTTTCATTCCCAAGCTGAGGCTGTGGAGTTGTATCGGCTGATGCTGACCAATCCCATCACCAATGTGAGGGGAAGCCGCCCCCAGCAACAGCGTGCTCGGCAGGCTGCCCAGTGGGAAGCAAGGATCAGGGCAGCAAGGATAGCACAGGGTGTGAGGCTGCAGCGGTCGGAGGGGAGGATGCAGTGAGTGGCTGTGAGGGGTTTGCCGGCCCCTCCTCTGGGGCAAGCATTTGGACCTCAGGCAGTGTTCACCATCAACATGCACATGCTGCCATCTGTCATGGCTCTCATGGCCAGCGACCACACCCCTTGCCGCTGCGTTTGCTTGCCTCTGCTGCTACAGAATGCAGCTTGGAATGAGGCGTGGATTGGGCTCGTTGTGGGCACTGGCCAGGTGAGTGCCGCACTATAAGAACAGTGTAACGTACATTGATTGCGTGCAGTCTGCCAGCGTAGGCCCGCGTGGGACCCGCCCAACCAGCTCAGGAGCATGCTGGTAGGGTATGAGTGCTCCATCGATTGCATCCACTCTTCTGTCACCATGGATTAGTGTGAGTTTATTTAGGTGGACCAGTGTGGGCAGGTGACAAACACAGCATGAGCTTTGGCACACATGTTGGCCACACTCTCTGCTAATGCCACCATCCACTCTGCCTGGCAGTTGCTGTGGCCTACCATCATTCTTTGCACTTGAACCTTGAGCTGTTTGGCTGGTAGGGTTGTCGATGACATCAGGCATGCTGGTGGTTGAGGGTGGGTGGTGACAGCTCGTTGTCTTTTGCCACAGGATCACCACAGGGTCGCCACAGGGCGATCAGTGTCTGCGCTGATGTTCTGACTTACCGTATCTGTGTCCCCTGATGCTGATTTACACCGCATTGAGCAGGCGCCTGCCATTCCTGGAGTGTGGAGTGACAACAGCCCATTCGACTACTACCCTCCCTTGTACACCCAGTTCAGCTACGACCATACGTGAGTGCAGCAGCAGCTCAGCTCCAGCACAACCCCATGCACAAACAAGGATCATGTGGTCAGAGTGCCAAGGTGCCCGATGACACAACACCCTCGCGCAAGTGTGAGGAATGCGTCTATTGTTCAGCCATATGCATGGATCCATTTACCTCCACAATTCTACCATGTGTATGTGCTCCATCTACCACCCACACGCACTTGCCACTCTGCGCACACCCTGGCATTTTGCCACTCTGCCGCTCTGCACTGGTGTCACATACTTCTCTGGCTGCCAGGCCATGTGTGGCTGCCATACATGGCGAGTGCAAGTGGTGAACCAACCCAGCTGTTGTTGAGCTGCTGCCTTGCTGCCTGTGTGGGGCTGCTGCAGGCGCTCACAGCTGTATGCATACTACTTGAGGTAAGGCCCCTCAATAACCAGCAACCACACCAGGCTGGAACCAAGCACACCGTCAGCAAAGGCAGGCAAACACCACAGCAGCAGCACGACGTAGGAGCAGGCAGCGGTCAGCAGGCACAACGTTTCACTCATGGCGCAAGCATTGTGATGCAGCCTCTCCTTCCACTTGCATGTGTAAACCCCCGTTACCTGACTTCTTGGCTGCCACTTTCTCGCATTGGCAAGCCTCCTTTCCTTGACTTCTTGGCTCACACTTGACAATCTATGCAGATGTGTTTAGGCTGCAGCTCAAACGCCAGTAACACAGTAGCTGCTGGCTGCTTGCTAAACTTCAAGCCTCCCGCATCAGTCCTCAGGCCACCAAGCCAGGCACTGCTGTTTCTGTGTGTGCCCCCCTTGTGCCCTGTGTGTTGATTCTGTGCTTTTCCGTTCGGATAGCGGTGCAGTAGATCTGTTTGATGCAGGGGTGTTCAGCAGTCTACTCTGTAGCGACATGGTAGTGAGGTTGTCTGACGATTGCAATGTGGCTGCATGGCAATGCAGGTGCACCTATGCGGCTGGAAGCTGCGCCTGGCGCAACACCCCTACCTTGACAGAGCTCCGACCCTTCCTGTGCCGCGTCACCTAGGAACATCCATCCTCAGCCGGCATGTGCAGTGCTCCAGCTCCATGTCCCTAGCCCTCCAATGTGATTCTTTGGCAATGGGTTGCAGTCCGGCTTCGCTACCTGGTTGTTGCTGGGCAGCAACTCCTGCTGAACCCTGCCTTGCTGAATTGGTTTATTTGTGGGGATTGGATTGCTTCTTCAATTGATATACATTGAGAAATTAAAACTCAGGAGCGCTGGTCCAAGTCGAGTGCCATTGAGCACCATTACTTAGAATTTGTCACAATTGACTGTGTGCTTCCTGTCTACAAAGCTCGCAACTAGCACACCAGCCTCTGCGGCCCATACGCATAGACGCTCATCAACAGTAGCAGTAGCTTACATGTGCAGCAGCAGTAGCATGGGGTGGCAGCAGTGCTCGATGGCATGGCAACATGCATAACCTAGCAGAGAGCCTGATTAAAGCCCTGGTTACCACTGCTGTGATGACGAGCTCAGGGGCAACTGCGGACCTGGAAGCGGCACCCGCGGCGTTAATGACCGGGAACATGATTGATGGGAAAGCCGTCGCAGCAGAGATAAGATACGAGATTCAGCAGCAGGTGGAAGAGCTCCGCAGCAAGTACAAGCGGGTAAGGCAGCACTTATGATCAGCAATCTCCATCCTCCGACCTCCGTGCAATGAGATAGTCGCCCATTGGTAGAAACGCACACCACCAGAGATATTGCTTGACATCTAGTAGGACTATTAGCCCAGTTGCCTTGAAACACTAGTATACATAAACCTTAGCTGAGGCAGTGGTCCTCTTGCAGCTGCTAGAAGTCCACAACCACGTACTCCTTGCCATTGCCCTTGTCCATGGGAGGCTGGGTGGCTGCCTTTCGGTTTACCTCGGTGGGCTGGGTGGGCAAGGGCTGCTGGGACCAGGCGGGTGTGGAGCTCCAGGCGGGTGTGGCGGGTGTGGAGCTCATTGAGGCGTTCCGCCCTATGCTCCTGCTTTTTGCCGCCATCCTTGTTTTCACCGCGGCGCCATCCTGCGCCCCTGCTTGCAGCCCAGGCCCAGGTGCTCCCTACACATCCCTAGCCCAGCACATCCTCACAGCAGCTGCTCCAGCCTGTGTGCAGGTCCCTGGGTTGGCTGTGGTCATTGTGGGAGAGCGCAAAGACAGCCAGACCTACGTGCGCATGAAGAAAAAGGCATGCGAGGAAGTGAGAAATGCATGGAGCGAAGCCGCATGGGACGCATGCAGATTGCAATGGCTGATGGGCGTGAAATTGAAAGCAGCAGTGGGCAGCATCAGAAGCAGGAGCAGACGCCGTTGAGTAAGGAAATAGCCAGAGTTATGAACCATCACATACCCACACATGTGACCAGCAACTGTGACTGCATGCTGAGATTGCACGTGGGATGCATGTGTGCAAGCACATCGCTACGTTGGTGAGAGTTGTTGAAGTTGTGCTATGCAGGTGGGCATCTTGTCCTTTGGGTCTGACCTCCCAGAGTCTGCCACTCAAGCGGAGGTGTTGAAGGTGGTGCAGGACCTCAACAGCAACCCAGACGTGCACGGCATCCTAGTGCAGCTGCCGGTGCGTGATCAGTGCATTAGCTGCAGCGATCAGCGGGCGCATGGTTGGAGGGGGCCATGGTAGGTGCGATGGCAGGAGCGCAGGATGGCGGGCAGGCTGGGTGGGGTGGGACGGGGCCTGCTGCTGCTGTTGCTGATGCTGCCACCCACCCAGCCCATACCTTTTGAGGCCCCTTACCCCATGTGAGTGGCAATAACGATCACAAGTGGTGTTGATAGTCATGGTGATGATGGCCCCATGCGCTGTTGCCTGCACAGCTGCCACGCCACATGGACGAAGAGGTGGTGCTGGGCGCCATAAGTTTGGAAAAGGACGTGGACGGCTTCCACCCCCTGAACATGGGTAGCTTGACCATGAAGGTGTGACATCCTGGATCTGATTGTGCAAGGAGTGGCCGATGAGCATCAGTTAATGATGGAGTTGAGGCGTCTGGCAACAGATGGATGACTGATGGGAACAGTTGCCCCCTACTTTGTCAGTGCTTCATACCTTGCTTCATACCTTGCTGCATACCTTGCTGCATACCTTGCTGCATACCTTGCTGCATACCTTGCTTTTGGAAGAGGCCTGGGGGGCAACATGCCATGCATGTGGCACTGCAGCAATGCCAATCTTTCCCATGCATGCAAGCATGTCCCAACTTCTGCCTATGCTTACAGGGGCGTGAGCCCCTATTCGCCCCCTGTACCCCTCTAGGCTGCATCGAGCTGCTGAAGCGATGTGGCATACCTATCAAGGGCCAACGGGCAGTGGTGGTGGGTGGCATGCTGAGCCCCCTGACTGCCCCCTGACTCGCCCAGTCGCTGTGGTGGCCAGTGGCCCAGGCAGTCCCCGCCCGTGTTGTGTGGTACGCCTGCCTCGGCCCTGAAGGCAGCAGCATTGAGGAGCTTTAGGCAGCAGCATTGAGGAGCTTTAGGCAGCAGCATTGAGGAGCTTTAGGCAGCAGCATTGAGGAGCTTTAGGCAGCAGTTGTAATGATGAGCTGATGGCCTGACCTCCAGAGTAGTATACGACAACAGCGCTGGTGAGCACGGGCCATCAGTGCTCAATGCGATCAATGCGATGGGTGGGCAACACACCATGCTGAGTCTGTTGGAGTTCAGAGGTCAGGTAAGTCAGTTGAAGGGTGGTGGATGCAGGTGGGCCGCAGCAACATCGTGGGCATGCCAGTGGCGCTGCTGCTCAACAAGTGTGACGCTACGGTCACAGTGTGCCACTCTGGCACCAAGGTGATTCCCCCTGCATGACCCCACCTGCATGGCCCCACCTGCATGGCTCCACCTGCATGGCCCCACCTGCATGGCTCCACCTGCATGGCCCCACCTGCTACAACTGCTCCACCCACTGCGTACCCACCCACCCACCCACCCACCCACCCACCCACCCACCCACCCACCCACCCACCCACCCACCCACCCACCCACCCACCCACCCACCCACCCACCCACCCACCCACCCACCCACCCACCCACCCACCCACCCACCCACCCATGCCCACCCACCATTTCTACCTTTCTGCCTGTCTGGCTCTTTGCACCCTCCCCTCGGTGGAGCTGTCTTCAGCTGACAAGCAGAGTGAAACGGAAGTAAATAAGTAAATCAGTGTAAGTATATGAAAGCTATAAGTAAACCAGTAAAGGTGAATAAACGAACAGAGCGGGCTGCCAAACTCCAGAGCATCTTGTACAGATCGCCCCTGGATCGCCTACAACAGCACACTCCAGCATTACCTGGCACTACCTCCTCAGCACTGCACCACTGCACCGCAGACCCTTCACAGCTGTTAGCCCTATCTTCTGTGCATGTATCCCGCATACGTTTTATGGCGGCCCAATCTATGGCAGCCCATGCTCTGCCTGGCTGGCCTGCTGTACTGTTTGCATGCCGCAACGGGCCCTTCCCAGCCCCTTGTAACCAGTTTCCTGCGCGCTTCCTGACCCTTGTCAGCAGTGTTTGGGCCTGACTCTCCTGGGTGGTGTGGGGTGAGCTTCCATGTCCCCTTCTAGGCAGCAGGTGCTGTGTGCTGCCTGCTGCTCAGGACATGGAGGCCATTGTGAGGCAAGCAGACATTGTGATTGCGGCATGTGGACAGCCAGCCATGATCAAGGGCAGCTGGATCAAACCCGGGGCGGCTGTCATTGATGTGGGCACCAATCCAGTGCCAGACACCACTAAGAAGGCAGGCTTCAGGTGCTGCCCTCTTCCCCCTCCTCCTCCTCCTCCTCCTCCACGTCACTCCTTCCTCTCTCACTCCTCCCACCACACGCTACCTTCATTACCCCATGTCACACCCACATCCATTACACTATCCTGACACTTCCATCCAACCTCTCGTGCCTCAGTCACCTTTTCACACCTTCACTCACACACCCACTCATCTTGGCTCACATCTCATGCACACACCCTGCTCCTCCCACACCTTCCTCACACAGCCCCACTCCTGGCTGGGGCCTGCCTAGCTACCATGGAGATGTCACACCTACAGCAGCCCGCCTGACACCCAGCAAGGCCTGGACCTGGTTGGAGACACCAGTGCTACCCCCCACCGCCCGCCCGCCCGCCTGCCTGCCTGCCTGCCTACAGCCCCTGGCCTGCCCCAGCCGCACATGGCATCAGCTGTGAGCCTCACCACGATTGCCTTGCAATATAATGTCACATGCTGCAGGCTGGTGGGCGATGTGGAGTATGATGAAGCCGTGAAGGTGGCGGGGGCCATCACCCCGGTACCGGGTGGAGTAGGCCCAATGACGATTACCATGCTGCTAAAGGTAAGACTGTGCATGCGCTTCTTCATAATGGGCAGGCGCGCATGCCATGGTCACAACCTGGACACTCTGGGTTGGGTACTACTTATGACTACCCTGGCCAGTGGCTTGCATCACTTACCACGGCATCTAGCAGCAATCAGCATCTGGCACTGCACTTGGCTTGCGTGCCTTGTGTCACACTATTGTCACAAGCACGTGGCATCTGGCAGCACATTGCATTTGGCACCGCACTTGAAAGCCACCAGAGCCACTGCAACACATCAAGTCAAAGACTCAGCCGACCAGTGTGAAGGCTGACATGCCATGTGCCACTGCTTTGTCACACCCCTTGCCTCCATGGCTGCTCAAGTCACATGGTTTCAGGTTAAGCACACCCAATGCACATGTCTGCATGACACCCTGTCTTGCTACCCTGCCTGCTCAACAACAGGCTCCAATGGCGACCAATAGATTCGTGAAGTTGAACCCGGCCTGCTTCTGTGGCGCACTTATCTGCATGCACATCCATTGCAATGCCATGGCAGAAGAGGCATACACATGTAGGGGTGTGCTGACTCCAAGCACATATGGTGTATTGCAGAACACCTTGGCCAGTGCACAGAGGGCCATGGCTAAGACCAGCCCTGGAGTTCAAGGGAGACTCAGGTGCGCTGCCTGCACGGCAACCAACCCTTGCCTTCCCTACATCTCCTGGAGCAACTACTGTGCATCACACCCTACTTGCTGTACATCACTCATCGTGCATGGTGCATTGCATGCTGGGCTGTGACATTGGGCTGACCTAGATGACAGCAGCAGCAGCAGCAGCAGCAGCAGCAGCTGGGGTGACTAATGTCACGACAACAGCCAACCTGCGTGTGCTGTGTGGTGGGCTAGAGGCTCAATCAAAACATTGCGCTGTTGACGTGCGCTTGCACTGCGCAGGCCAAAGCTGCCATGGATGGCTTCAGGAGGCGCGGACGGCATGGCAGCAGTGGGGCTTGGTGCTCTGGTCCTTGGAGCAGTGCTGCGCCATGCTGCCGCACCGTGCCTTGCGTTGTTGCAGCGAACGCGGCGGCGATCTGTTGGGCGCAGTCAATGAGCGAGGCGAGGCAAGGAGACGCAGGGGGTGACGAGCAACAAATGCAGAGTGTCGTCACCTGCAAAGCTCGGGAGCATGGACCGTGCTACATGATGGCCCTCAACAAGCTGCTTTGTATGCCCATTTTAGTGCAATAGTCCTGTTTAAGCACAAGGTGCGCGCAGTCCGCCAGCAGTAATGTTGGCTTGTACTCCCGCTCCGCTCTCCCTATAAGAGTTATGATCAAAGCACAGGCTACGAGTTCTGCAGCTGTGGCAGCCTCTGGTGTGTGTCTCCCACTCCATCAATAAACTAGTACCTAATTATGATAGTAATCGGGGACCCTACCAAACTTTTGTAATATACCATTGAACACAGGCTGCGAGCACATCATTGTAAAGGCTACTGCTAGTGTGCCTAATGCCCAATTCAGCTCCGCCCATCTGGTGTGTGTGCCTCTAGCCGAAGCTCCAATTAACCAACTGACTGCCTTGGACATGGGGTTTGGTAATCTTCATGCAATGACATGCCACCTTGTTGACTTCTGTACCTGGTAACTGCCACCGCTTGTGCGAAAGGGCATTTCCTGCTCACTCCTCGCCTTGCATACCTATCTCACTAAACCCACCGAACCAAACCCTTGCTCGCCTGGCCTCGCTTGTCGCGCTCTGTGAGCTCTATGCCCGCCTCCTGTCTGGGTGTGACATGGCGGGACGGCCCAGCCACATGCACAGCTCAGTGGGCTCAAAGCCCACTGTTGTTTGCTATGTTCAACGAGGTATGCACTGTTCGACCATAGAAGCTACAGTCCTCTTCAGCCCAGTACATCACACTCCGTCGCGTCGATTTGTATTTAAATAGTGATGGGCGCCCGTGCCGCGCTCCGAAGCCTCTACGTCTTGACGCAGCAACCGTTTGCTACAGCCACTGAGCATTGGATGCTCTTCGACATGTGAGCCTGGAAATGCCGCCGCGAGAGCAAGCACAGCCCTTGGTCGTGGCCGGCGTGTCAGGGCTCAGCGGCGCGGCTCGTAATGCGGAACGTCGACCTCCGTGAGTGCAGGGCGATCCTGGGAGGTATTGAAGTCAGGTCTGGTGGATGGGTCAGTGACACACCTGGCTTAGCTACACCTATTTTCATGGTGCTCCCAAGCAGTTGGGCTCTGCTGCCAGGGTGCAGGGGTGACAGTTGGTGGTCATGGTTACCTTTGGGTTGCCTCATTACAACCCCAGCCTGCCTTGGCTGCTGGGCTGTGCCTCCCTCTGATCCAGGGGTCCCATTCGCTGGCGCTCTTCACTGCGTAACACCATATATGACGTGCTCTCGTCAAAGAAGGACTGGGTGGAAACAGAGAGTGAGACAGAGTGGGATTTCTTCTGGGCAGACAAAGGGTAAGGGACAGCACATCCATCCTGTGCTGGCTGCCATGGGACCCTATGTGGGCAGTCCAGCTGTGAATGCCAGGCTATACACTCCTTGCTTCAGCACTAAGGCCAGCAGCACCATTCCAGCAGACGCTCTGAATGTCTCACAATGCTTCCCTAGCCCAGCCACCTCCCTAGCTGCGGTGGTTGTGGAGGGAAAGCAGTGGACAGGAGGCACTACACACACCCAGCAGCGGCAGCAGCAGCAGTAGCAGCACACACCAGCAGCTTAAGAAAAGGAGGGAAGATGGCATCATGGCATCACAGAAGAGCAAGACTGCATATCTTCTTGCAGCACATGGCTCAATTTTGTCTCTCTCATTTATGCTGCATGGCCCAGGTGGATCCATCACGAGCTGGACAAGATGCATCTGAACGACTGGCAGCGCATCAACCATTTCCCAAACCACTATGAGCTGACCCGCAAGGACCTGCTGATCAAGAACCTGAAGCGAGCAAAGAAGCAGCTGGAACG
This sequence comes from Haematococcus lacustris, assembly GCA_030144725.1. NCBI lineage: Eukaryota > Viridiplantae > Chlorophyta > Chlorophyceae > Chlamydomonadales > Haematococcaceae > Haematococcus > Haematococcus lacustris. Next base: position 3,422,691 of record JASKMD010000024.1, on the reverse strand, counting down.
TGAGGTTTGTGTTGAGCAACAGAGTCAAGCAGCCGCTGCCTGTGAGCTGGCTGCTCCGCCTGTATGCCTGTGCGCTGCACCAAAGCTGCTGCTGCCTCTTCATCCTGCTGCTGCTGCTGCTGCTGCTGTGTTGGGTTCATGCACAGGACCGTCATGCAGAAGCTGCACAGTACAACTTCTTCCCCCTGACCTTCGTAGTGCCCAGCGAGTACCGAATGTTCGTAGAAGAATTCAAACGCAGCCAGGGAACCTGGATCATGAAGCCCATTGGCAAGGCACAAGGACAGGGCATCTTCCTGTTCAACAAGCTCAGCCAGGTGGGTGGGTCAGGCTAACCTGTCCAGCTAGGGTTTCTCGACAGTGGCTGCATCGCCGATGTCGTCCCCAAGGCACACGCGACCCCTCGCGGGCCGCGGCACATGCCGCAGATCTCGGATTGGCGCCGGGACCACACTTGGCGACCGGACGACGAAGAGGCGCCGGAGACGTACTTGGCACAGCGCTACGTCGACGCGCCTTACCTCGTCGGCGGCAAGAAGTTCGACCTCCGCATCTACGCCCTCGTCACCTCCTACTCACCGCTCCGGGTGTTCTTGTACAGGTCAGCTACTAAGTCAGGCCGGACGCAGCGGGGAAGCCAGGCAGGAAGGGCGGTGGGTCAGATGCTTGAGAAACAACTGCCTTAGTGGCCGGCTGGCTGGCTGGCTGGCTGGCTGGTAAAATGGGGTTCTAAACTTTAGGATTGATGGTCCAAGCTTATGGCCTGCTGGCTGAGCAGCTCACCAAATGAGGTAAGTGCACCACCAGTTGTGTTTTTGACTTCTAATCCATGCCTATGACGGCCTGGGCACCATGTTATCGTGCCATGCACCTGTGCATGCCATTCATGTGCGGCAGGCCCATGCATCATGTGAGCTGCATTGCCTGGGTGCAGGAGTGGATTTGCACGCTTCACTAACGCTCGGTACAGCATGAAGAAGGAGGACATCACCAACACCTTCATTCACCTGACGAATGTGGCGATACAAAAACACGCCCCAGGCTTTGACGTTGCAAAGGTCAGCAGATGCCTCCTTGCCACAGGCACACCTGCTGCTGCTACAAGGCTGTCATGTCAGGAAAGTACACAGAGGTAGGGTGTTCAAAGCCCGGCAACGAAAATAGGCAGGTGGTTCAGCTGTGTGATCCAAACACTGTACTCCATGTCAAGGAGACCAACACTCCTTCCCACACAAGATATGTATTGTAAGGGCAGGATTTAGAAGTAAGGATTAGGGTTTAGGATCAGGGTTTAGGATTAGGGTTTAGAGTGTAAGGAAAACTACTCCAGGACTCAGGGCCAATAAAGAAGATCTCCCTTCCAGTATTCCTTCTGTTGCTCCTGGTCCTGGCTGTTTTGAGGGCAAGCACTCACAGGGGGACAGGGGTGTGGGGCTGGGGGCTCAGTACAGCATTCCCTTCAGCAGCTGATAGGGCCACAGCTGCTGTTCGGCTGTGCTTGGCTTGTCTTAGCTGAGGGGGCAGTGCATAGCCACAAGCTCGTCTTGGCTCAGCTTGTTGTCCAGTACTCACTACAGGCTTCCATGTGCGGGTCTCATGGCAGCGACATGGATGACTTGCTGCCAGGGTAGGTGGGCGGTAGCAGGCCGCGCCCTAAGCAGGAACTCCTCCCTTGATGCACACTAGGCCGCCGGAGCAGTCTTCGTCTTCTTTCCTCACCTTGCTGCCAGTGGCAGATTAGGTCATGCCATAACCTGGGGACTCGCCCAGTGCCACACTCTGCCGCTGTGCTGCTGACCCTTGTGGGGATTGAGCATCACGGACCGTCACTGTCAATGGGCCTGTGCTGCGCCTCTCAGCCTGGGACATGACCCTGGTGGGTTGAGACGCATTGTGTGCAGGGCATGAAGTGGTCCATTCGCAGCCTGCGAGCCTTCATGACCACTCGCCATGGTGCTGAAGCGTCGAATGAGCTATTCCACAACATGCAGGTGGGTCCATGTTGCTGACCACGCTGGCAGCCTGCCTGCCTGCTTGCTGACATGCAGCTGTGCCCCTGCCTGCCCTGCTTGCCTGATCGCTTGGTTCGTGCTCCTGCTCTGGCTGCTTGCCTTGCATACCTGGGCGCTGGCATGCAGCCATCAGACCATGTCAGGGGCAGCCAGTAACCTCTTCTGATAGCGGTGATGGCAGCAGACGCAACCACTGGTGGCAGGGCCTTGGTTGCTAGGGCACCTGCTGCTGCCCCTGCCTGAAGTGCTGCTCCTAAACCTCCTCCCTACCCTGCTGCTGCCCCTGAACCTGACCTTGCTCCTGACCTTGCTCCTGACCCTGCTGCAGCCCCTGAACCTGACCTTGCTCCTGACCTTGCTCCTGACCCTACTGCTGCCCCTGCTCCTAACCTTGCTCTTGACCCTGCTGCTGCCCCTACTGCTGCTCTTGGTCCTGACGCTGCTCCTGCCCCTGCTGCTGCCCCTACCACCTCAGAACCTGATCATCAGAGCCCTCCTAGCGGTGCAGCCTGCCATGATCAACGACAAGCATTGCTTTGAGCTGTACGGGTGGGTCAATCAGGCCAGGCACATGCACCGTGAGTTGTAGAAGCAGGAGGTATGCAAGAGGGTATAAGAGGGTATGGGCAGATGCCAGGGGCCAGCACTGGGCTGGGACTAGCCTGGGCAGCTGGAGAATACATAAATATAATACATGACTATAATCCCAAGGATACGAACCTATGCAATGTCACTTTGAGCTATAGATCACGCATCAGGGCGAAACGAAAACAAAACACTGCCATGAAGTACAGTTCAGAAGCAATAAGGGTTCGAGGGTGTGATGGGCAGCTGGTAACCACATCAGCTAGAACTCCAACCTTGTCAGCCTGCCCGCCTGCTTGAGGGCTCGCCCGCCTGCTCACTGGCTCGCCCGCCCGCCTGACCGTGGCTCAAATTCACAAGTATGCAGTCTAATGACTGACTGCCTGGCCTCCCGACTGCCTGGCTGTGTCTGGCTTGACTATCCTCGCATCACATTAATCATGACAGCTGCATCTCATGGCGTACGTGCCCCTGCCGCTGTTGCCCTTTCTCCCACCCCTTGACTTCCCTCACTGATGCTACTGACTCCCCTGCTGCTCTGTTGTTAAGGACCCTGGCATCGCCCCTCTGCTCCCTCACATGATGGCCCTGCACCTGCTGCTGCTGCTGCTGCTGCTGGTGACCAGGTATGACATCTTGATCGACCAGGCCCTAAAGCCATGGCTCCTGGAGGTCAACGCCTCGCCTTCCCTGTCCGCATCAGACAAAGCTGACTTCGTGCTCAAGTTCGCCATGCTGGAGGTGAGGGGCGGGAGGTGAGGGGCGGGAGGTGAGGGGCTGGGTGTAGTTGCAGGGCGAGGAGAGAGCAGGGGTGGAGGGGAAGCTGGGGTCCACTGTTACGTTGACGAAGAGGAGTCTCAATCCTTGGCATGCTGGGTGCTAGGGGTAGGGGTAGGGTCACAACCCTACCCCTAGGGTCAGTTGCGCTGCAGCAACGCCATGTGATGAGGTTTGGCCTGGCCTGCACCTGGCTGCGACAGGACGTGTTGGACATAGTGGACATGGAGGGCAAGCGGGAGCCCAGCGCTAAGGTCGACCTGCACATGGGCGGCTTTGACCTGATCTGGGATGGTGCGCTGGTGCTGCGCTTTGACAAGCCCACCAGCCTGCCCACCATGCTGGGTGAGGGGCTGGGCAGGGAAAGCTGGCTGGGAGCAGTGCTGGGACCAGTACCCCTCAAGGCTGCTGTGCGGTGCAAGCCAGCAGCAAAGGGCTGCTGCCAAGGTTAGGGTTAGGGTTAGGGTTCGGGTTGGGGTTAGGGTTAGTTCAGTCTAGCCACAGCAGCTGCTCTGGCTGCAAACCATCAGGGACATGTGCCATGGTTAACGTGGCTGCGAGCCGGGTCAAAGCTGCACCAGGCTCCACCACAAAGGCAGCCCTCCTGATGATAGTTCTGCCATGGGCTTGCATCTGCAGGGGTGCTTGGCAGTTGGCAGGCGGTGGGGTGGGCAGCGGTTGCTGTGGGGTAGTAGCTTGGTGGCTGGTTTGAGGTGAGCAGCAGCCGCAGCTAGAGGCAGTCCAGCTGGGGGTAAGGCTGGCTTAATCGCATCAGTAAAGACTAGCAAGTATGGCAACCTTACCAGCTTGGGCAGCCTTGGCACTATGCCAAGAGACAGGCAGCTGTTAGCTGGTTGGCTGGCTGGTGTGCTTGCTTGCCCCACTGCCCTCATGCCCTGGTTGTAGGTGCATACAATGACCGTGATCGCAACCAGCTGCGGTCACAAAACGAGGGAAGCAACAGTGATGCCAAGGCAGGGCCACAACGTGCTGCCAGGCCAACACAAGCTGTGGCGGCTGCACTGCCTACTGCCGGCGGGTCAGATGCAGCAGTGGCGGCCACGTCCCTGTTTTGACTTTTGCATTGCTTCCTATGTAAGCGGCAGGATGGAGCATGTACACGGCAGGTCACCATGTTAACCGTGGTGCTTGCAGAGTGTGTAGTTACGATGCTCTGGAGCTCATGCTCCTATTTAGGGTATGAATATGCTCCATGTTAAGACACCCTAAACTAACTAATGTGATGAACCACACGGAAGAGGGCATGTGACAGATGGCTGATGCTGATGTGTATATGCCTGTGCTCAACGTGTTGACTCTGCGTGAGTACATGTTGCAATGCACAACAGGGCTGCCACTCAAAAGCCAGGTGGGTTGCTACACCACTGCACGTGCCTGGTTGAAGGTGGGCATGGATCTGGTTGTCATGCCGGCCTAGAGAATCATGAGGGCTATGACAGCATCTGTGTCTTTGTTGACCGCCTCTCTAAGATTGTGCACTCTGCCCCTTGCTATGAGCCAATTGGCAGCCAATTGGTAGCCAATTGGCCATTAATGGTAGCCATGGGGTTTACCAGAAGTTTCATCAAGCATATCATCCAGCTGCATGGCTGCATCCTCGCTCGGCGGGGGAGCTGGGAATGGGACTGGGAGCATTTGCAAAGCCTCTAGTGTTGCGAGCTGGGGTGGCGGGACCCTGTGCTGGTACCGGTCGGGACCTAGAGGCGCAGTGATGTCCACTCAGAAGTTCCAGTGCCAGCACATCTCTAGGCGCGCGGCGTGCTGTGCTTCGGCGTGCTTCGGTGCTGTCCGTGGTGGGCGCCCTCCCACCTAAGCGGAAGGACTTAGATTAGGACTTAGATTAGGACTTAGATTAGGACTTAGATTACTGCGAACAACTCCTGAACCCCACAGCCCTCATGCTACACCAAAATAAAGCATGAGTTGGAATCGAACCTGGCTGCGAGCTCATCATTGTAAAGGCTACTGACAGTTAGGGCACGACCGGACGTGTTAATGTTAATGTTAAACCGTTTTGTTAAAGTTGACCGCTTGGTCGTGATACGAGTCATTTTTTGCTGTCGTTCAAGCCGCGACACGGCAATGCACCCAGCGACACTATGCAGGCAGAAGTGGCCAGTGAGACGCAGTCCCAGGGCAGCAGAACGGGCCTGTTAAAGATTTGTTAAACCTGTTGTTAAACCCAAAACATCAGGATGTTAAATTAACAGGTCGTGCCCTACTGACAGTGTGCCTAATGCCCACTTCAGCTCAGCCTTCTGGTGTGTGTGCCTGTTGCCAGTGCCTGTGCCTGCGCCACACACATCCCCTTTGTTAGGGGTTCATTGTTTTTTTTTGCTGGGATTGTCTTGAGTTGTAGCTGGCTATTGCTGCAACTGGCGCTGCCACTTGAGCAACAGGGGCTTGTCGGCTATCTCCACCCACTCCTGGCCTGGCTGGCCTGGCGTTGGCATGGCTGGGCGGTTAGTCCAGTAGCACAGCTCAGTGGGGCGTGGGCCTGGGCCGACTGCACAGCGGCGAATGTTCAGCGCGGCTGAGACGTCCCGGTCATAGAACCTGCACATGGGTGTGGGAGATGCATGACGTCAATTCATGTGTCATGCCATGTGGGATATGCTCATGTCATGCACATTTATAGGTTTGGGTCAATGCTTACCTGGTGATGTTGTTGATGCTTGTTAAGCACATCAGGCCCCGGACTTGGGAACGCTTTGCCATGCTTTTCACTGGCCGCAGCCACCTGCATGGACACATGGGGCAATGCACATTTGTAAGATGTCTCATCTTGACCCTTCCTAGTCACCTTGATTCCACCAACCGCCCAACACTGCCAACAACCCCCTATCCTCGCCCCCCTCACCTGAAGGACTCAGGCGGCGTGTCAAGGAGGGTCTCACTGGGGGTATTGTCGGCTGAGCTGACCCGGCTGGTTCGGAACTCATCCACCAGCACCACACGCTCTGGCCTGAACTGCTTCACTGCCTCCTTCTGCATCTTGCTGACAGGGACACCCCTGCAGCCAATGGTGCCACTGCCGTTGAAGCCAGCTGCCCCATAGGCCAGGGCCAGGATGCGGTCCGGCCACAGCTTCTTTGCCTGCTTGTTGACCTGCAGCCACATATAGCAAGACACAGTGGCATACATGTGTAAGGTCAGGTATAGCAGCAGCAACAGAGGCAACAACAGCAGCAGCTGGCTAGGTGAGCTGACTTTGGTTGGCTGCCGCCTAGCTCGTGGGTTAGGGTTATTGGGCCTTACCTTGGCCCAGAACGAAGCCACCACGCGCATCTTGCCACAGTACAGCCTGAACCTGGCGTTGGCCCAGCGCTTCTTCGAGACCTCGGCCCACACGGCGTCGTACGTCTCCAGGACGGTGTCGGCGAACCGCCGGTACGAGGCCAGCGAGCTGGGCTTGCTGCTGACCTGGGACAGGGCTGTGAGCTGCGGCTTCACCTTGGCCAGCCAGATCTTCGTAGCCTGAGCCTGCCGCGTGATGCCACTGTCCCGGTAGTACTGCCCGGCGGTTAGCGTCCAGTGGCGCACTGACACCACTGAGCCGTCGGCGCTGCGCTCCTCGTGCGCCACCGTGGCCATATTCGTCTTGCCCGGGTCCACGCCGGGTTTGCACAACAATGATAAATGATAAATGGAGCTCGCTTACGGCTGCTGCTACTGCTACTTGCTACTGAATCGGGTTAAAACCTACGAAAAGACAACAAGCAGGAAAACAGATACACAAGAAATGGCTTCTGAAGGGCTCGGGCGGGCTGCGATCGAGGCCCAGCTGGAGTCAGAAGTCCTGACGTGCAAACGAGTACAAACGCTGATGCGAGCGATGCGGCAGGTGCAGCATGCAGTTGGCCGAGGTACCTGCTGCGTATCTTCGGTATTGCCGTGCAGCGTTGAAGCATCGCCAGCGTCTTCACTCCTCCCTGTGCCGCAGTTAGGGTGTCCTGTCGACCGTCAATACTTCAACGTGGTGGATTGCAAGATGCAAGCAGGGGGAGGGTACTCCCCCACGCATGGAGTAGGTTGGTTAGCTGCAGCTCCAAAAGCACCAGCCTTAACCCACAGGGGGCTTACTTGCTAAGAATGTTCAGCTGCAGTCATGGCTCAAGCTGCAGCAACATCACAGCAACTGACATGGAGTGCTCTTGCCACCACACCCGCTACATGCCAGCTCCTATGAGGCATAACTAAACTGTTATTATCATGGCTGCTTGTGATGCGCAGGTAGTCTTGTGCCAGGATGAGCTGCGCACGAAAGAGCAGGCAAGGATGAGCCGCTGCCGCCCCCTACACATCACACCCATGGCATCTGCACTTTCATGGTGTCGACTTAAGCATGTTGCAGTTCCCTGCATCATCTTATTATCATCATCAGCAGCAGCAGCATTACATGGCATTGTATCAGGTTCTGCCTTGCTGTGCCTTGCCTTCCGTTGCCTTTCCTTCCGTTGCCTTGCCTTCCGTTGCCTTGCCTTGTCTTGTTCTAGGTCCACTCCACGGTGCTTCATGAGTTGGTGCATGCCTATGACGACTGCCGGGCAGGGCCAGGGGGGCTGGACTGGACAAACTGCCGGCAGCACGCTTGCACTGAGGTAAGGGTAACCACACTGCCGGGCAGCAGCAGCATCAGCGGAGGAGTGACTGGAAGTATGTTGGTGGCGCAGTCAGGGGCAGGGGCAGGGGCAGGGGCAGGGGCAGGGGCAGGGGCAGGGGCAGGGGCAGGGGCAGGGGCAGGGGCAGGGGCAGGGGCAGGGGCAGGGGCAGGGGCAGGGGCAGGGGCAGGGGCAGGGGCAGGGGCAGGGGCAGGGGCAGGGGCAGGGGCAGGGGCAGCGGCAGGGGCAGGGGCAGGGGCAGCGGCAGGGGCAGCGGCAGGGGCAGGGGCAGGGGCAGCGGCAGGGGCAGGGGCAGCGGCTCCACCGCTAAGCAGAGGCTGTCAGCTGCAGCAGTGAACCACGGCAGCAATGGTGAGGAGGTGGGAATGTGAGGAGCGGCAAGGGTTTGGCTATGCGATGGTGGGTTTACACCGTTGTTGTGACCATGAGCCTGGTAGGGCTGGTTGGCCCTGCCCATCAGCAGCTTGCAGATGACAGGGTGCGCACGGCTTAGCGCTGTGGTGTGTGGCGGCAGGTGCGAGCCGCCCACCTGAGTGGAGACTGTGACTGGAGCCAGGAGGCATGGAGGGGCCAGGTCAGCCTAGCTCGACCCACCACCTGGCCAGACTTCCAGCAGCGCTGCATCGCCCGCCGCGCCGCCTTGTCCCTGGCGCTGAACCCCTGCTGCAAGGTGCAGTGGGGTGCAGAGGGGCGGGGGAGAGCAGGTGAGGGTAGGCTGGCTGATAGGCCTGCATGCACTGCCCCACACTGGGAGCGCATGCTGGCATGCCCACACGCATGGCCATGCGCCTGTTGCCCTCATCCCCGACCTCGCTCTACCCTACTGAGGCTGTTGGGCTGACCACCATGGAGCTGTGCGCCATGTAATGCACATGGGGTGCCATGTCTGGTGTGCCGTTAATCAGGGGCTGGGCCAGGAACTTTGGTCACTGGCAGGGTGGTGTGGGGTGCAAGCACAGGTGGAGGATGAATCCCCAGGGTGCTGCGCCATGCCATGCCCCCTTGAGCTGTACCTGCCTCACCAGCTGCTGTACCCTGCTTGCGGTGAACTAGGCGCTGAAGCAGCCTCTGCCAAGCACCACTGCAAGCAAAGAACACAAAAGATGCTGACATCGTGTACCTTACCTTGTGACCAGGAGCAGGAGCCCTGGCCCCCAGCCCCTCTCATGCTGGTTCTGACTCTCCCCTGCTGCTTGCAGGACATCGCCGCTGCCTCAGTGCAGGAGGTCATGGCCAGCTGCTTGGCAGATGTGGCACCCTTCCAGACAACTGAAGAGTCGGCCTCACTACCGCCCAACCTGCAGCAGCAGCAGCAGCAGGAGCAGCAGGAGCAGCAGGAGCAGCAGCAGCAGCAGCAGCAGGAGGCAGCGCGGCCCCACCCACAGCCCCACGTCAGCTCACCTACTCAGCCTGGTTAGTCACGGCCACGTGCAAGCGGGGGCACCCCTCCTGCTGCTGCTCAACCGTGGACTAGAACGGTTTTGCTATCATGCAACAGGTTGCATGGCAGATGTTTGCGGGCTGCTCAGGATTTGAAACTTCTCATAGCCTAGGGCACCCCAGCACGGCACAATGGTACTCTAAGAAGCATCACACCTTGACTCCTGCACAAAGCGAGGACGATCGTGCCAATGATTCGTTGCCAACGTAGGGGTCAATGTTGCCATTGTAGATTTAAACCTGCCAAAAAAAATGTCAACCGTGCATTGAAAACCTAAGCATGGACATTAGTGATGCCGCATTTGTGCTCACCGCGTTGACAGCGACACAGTCAGCGGAAGTGGCGCAGCTTTACCGACTAATCCCACACCGATTGCCGTGGACCGACCCCGTCCACGCCGAGGACTGAAGCTAGCTCTTCCGTAGATGCGCGTTGCTGCCTTGGCACTTTTTTAGGAAAACCCTTGACGGTGGGTGTCGCAAAGTCTGTACGGGCGATACACACCCTGGCCGTCGCAATGTCTAGTATCACAGACGATGGCACCCCCCGCCTCCCTGCCAAAGCCCATCGCTCCTTGCGCCTTCTCACCCTGCAGGTCGAGCGAGGCCCGCTGAGAGGGGCCTGACGTGCGGCATACAGCTACCCAGCTGCCCGCCCTTCGGACTGCCGTTGTCTCTGTGCCACAGCCGCGTGGGACAGGTCCGAGCAGCACCGCCCGCGACACAGCGAAGCTCAGCCAAGCTCGGCCAGGGGTGCCATGCCCTCCTCAACAGTGTGTGACCCAGCCCAGCCTGCCAACCAGCCTGCCTCAGGTCATCGGAGCAGCAGCAATCAGCAAGGGAGCTGGCCCCAGGGCCCCCCCGCCCCCTTGGCTACGGCCCCTTGGCGGGCTGATGCTGCCTCTAGCTGGCGAGCAGCAGGGGGGAGCTGCCCCCCAGGCCACTCCATGCTGGACTCACATTCACATCGCAGCCATGTGCAGCCCTCCGCTGTCACGACAGCTGCAGCAGGGGCAGCAACAGCAGCAGGTGGCCCCTGCCCCCCTGGTGCCCCCCGGGCCTGGGCTGTGGGGCGTGTGGGCGCCTGCGAAGCAGTGCCATTGGCCTGCTACGATGGGGTAAAGGAGACCCTGTGGGATGAGGAGTGGGGGGACGGGAAGGGGGATGGCGATAGGGAGCGGGACGGTGGCAGGGTGGGGGAGGGGGATTGGGATTGGGAGGGAGAGGGAGAGGGGGAGGGGGACGGGAAAGGCGAGGGAGGCGAGGGGAGGGAGGATGGAGGTTGGCGGTGGGATGGGCTGGTGGCCTGCTCCCTTGGTCCTGAAGGGCATAGGACATCAGGGCCAGCAGGAGTGGCTGGGCTGCAACGGCCTGGGGGGCGCCTCAGGGCTGCTGCCTCCCCCTTTGGCTCCATGCGCATGTCTGATGCAGCGCCCTGCAGCTCCTCTCCGGCCGGCCAGGGGAGGGGAGGGTCAGGCAGGAGGCCAGCAGCAGCACCCCTGTGCAGCAGCCCCAGCCTCTCCCCTTGCATGCGTGGCTGCATGGAACAGCCTTGTGGCAGCAGCACCGGTCACAGCGACAGTGTGACCGCGGCTGAGCAGTTAGGGGCCACGAACATGGAGCAGTCACTGCCCTTAGCAGCAGCAGTGCCATCAGCAGGGGTTGCGTCAGGAGCAGTGGCAGCAGTGGGTAGTGCATTGGAAACAGGAGGTGGGGACGCAGCCAATGGCCTCCAGGCCCCCTCCTCCCTAAAGCCCATGTACTTCTCTCCAGCCTCAGCCTCCTCACCCCCTACAGCATGCCGCCCCCTCACTTCCTCTCACTCCACCGTGGCTCCACCCCTCACTCCCCCTCATTCCCCCTCACACACACCCCACCTGCCATGCAGCCCCACCCCATCCTTGCATGTGGGCAGCCCTGTCTACACGCAGGCTGAGGCAAGGGCAGCTCCCAACCACAGCTGCCAAGCCAGCCGGCAAACTGGTCTGCCCTCAACCAAACATATGTTGCTGCCAGGAGTCGAGCCTGGGTCTGGCCAGGTGCTGGCAATGCCCACAGAGGTGCCCTGGAGCCTGGCAAGGGGCCCTGGAGCGCCGCCCGGCAAGGTGCCAGTCGGGGGATGCTGCGGCAAATCGCAACCCTCCGCATCAACAGCGCAGCAGCAGCAGGAGGTGGGGCAGCAGCAGCATGAGGTGGGACAGCAGCAGCAGCAGCAGCAGCAGCAGCAGCAGCAGGAGGTGGAGCAGCAGCAGTGGCAGGAGGAAGGTGGTAAAGAGCAGCAGCAGCTTGCCATGGGGGAGCAGCGGGCGACACCTGCAAGAGACAGCACGGGCGCTGCGCCGTGTGCCTTCCCATCCTTACCCCTACCCTTGCAGCCACCCTTGACTTTTCCCCCCCTGCCTTCGGCCTCCCCCCCGCCTCACCACCTGGAGTCACTGCCACAGCTACCCCCACATACTCTGCACGCAGCCCCTGCCCCTGCCCCTGCCCCTGCCCCTGCCCCTCCCCCTCCCCCTCCCCCTCCCCCTCCCCCTGCCCCCGTCTTACCGCATCCTGGCCAGCTGGGGCAGCCGTTGCCCAGCCTTCAGCCCAGAAAGCCACTTCATCCCGAGCAGCCGGGGCAGCCCCCGCCCCCTCCTCTGCTGCCGCTGCAACAGCGTCCGGCACGTGTGTCTGGGAGGCAGGCCGGCAGGGCGGATGAAGCTGCTGTGCGTGCAGACCTGCTGCAGACCTCTCTGCAGGTTTGCTCCCAGGTAAGCCCGCCAGGGTAGGCCCCTGCAGCCCCTCACCAGCACCATCAGGATCTCCATCAGCAGCAGTGGCAGTGGCAGCAACCAGGGTAAGACTGGCTGCAGCACATACATGTGTAGGCTGATGAAGCTGTGTTGTCATAGTCTCCTGCCCCTGCCCCGCCCTGATCCAGCCCCTGGTCACAGTCATGCTCACTGCCCTGGCCCCTCAACCCTGAGCCCCCTTCCTCCCCTCCCTCACCCCCTGCCATCCCCTTCCTCACCTCCCTCCCCCCTGCACTTCTTCACCCCCGCAGGCAGTGACCGAATTGGCAGCAGCCCTGCAGCGGACACTGCCCCTGCAGCTGGCGCAGCTTGTAGTCGAGCGACTGACCTGCCTAGACCTACTGCCTGGTCCTGCATGCCCTGAGGCCGTAGACCTCACCAGCTGCCCCTACCCTCCCACCCTGCAGCCGCAGCCACCCACTGCTGCCAGGGCACCGCCCCCATCAGCCCCTTGCGCCCACTCGGCATCTTGTGCATCGTCCACAGCCAGCCAGGTACACCTGGGTCTGCCCTCCCTTCCTCCCTCCCACCCTCATACTCAACCTCGGTCTCACTCTTATCATAGTTCGTGCCCCACTCTCACTCCTTCGCTGCGCTTGCAGCTACACTCTAGCCCCAGCATCCTACCAGGCCTCTCTCATCCCTTGGACCTGCCTCAGGGCTGTGGCTCAACACAACAGCAGCAAGAACAGCAGCAGCAGCAGCGGCAGCAGCAGCAGCTGCAGCAGGAGGAGCAGGAGGAGGAGCAGCAGGAGGAGGAGGAACAGCAGCAGCAGGAGCAGCAGCAGGAGCGTGCCAGCAATCTGCGCCCCCAGCCTGGCTGCAGCCTTGCTGAGGCCACCCATGCTGGGGCCTCACCCATGCTGGGGCCTTCAGACCCTCCCCCTGGCCCCACCCCTGGCTCGGACCTTGCCCTGCCTGCTGCCCTGCTCCCCGGCCCTCCCCCTGACGCTGCCCCTGGCCCCCTGATGGGCCAACCCGG